>CM023450.1:109514718-109764930 GCA_013339765.2 Haemaphysalis longicornis | reverse complement strand
TTTAAAGCGCAATAGAATCTAGGAACGGGTTTTTCCTATCTTATTCTCCATGATCCACCCTTGGACTAGTAGGCCTGGCAACTTCCCTGCGGCTTCAATTGGTCAGCCTATCAAAGTATGCCAATATTCGGTGGATGAGCTGATCGAAGCACTCATGCATTCAGTTATCCACCTGTTTGTGCCGCCGTCGGCGAAGTATTAAAACATATGCCAGCTCGGGTGTCGAAGGGCGAGTCAGCACGTCGCCCTTCGCCAGAAGATAAAGGTGCACCCAGATTGTTACACCTAGGCTTTACAAAAAATAAAGCAAGACTGGTATCTTTCCAAAACTCATTTATAAATACCTGCAAGCGGCAACTGTCTATATAGTTCTAGTGATGAGGTCTTTAACGGGTAAACACTTGTTGTCAAGCCCCCCGCAGTGTCAGCCACATAACGTGCTGCATTTGCGTAACTGGAAAAATTAAAATATATAGTCGTCATAATAGTGTAAACGGAGTTAATTTCTTGGAGGACATATGTAACGACCAAAACGTAAAGAACTAGAAAAGCAAAGATAATACAAATGATCTAACGGTATATGAAATGTCGGCCTTACACACCACCCTCACACTAGGAAATTAAAAATTAAAAACAAAACACCCGAAACATCAAACCGAAACAAAAATATAAAGTCAAGAAAAAGCACCAACTGTATAACGGCCGCTGTTATCAGACATGTGCGTAGCTGGCCAAGTTAACACCTTTAACCTTTATAGCAGCGGGAACGGAGTTCATTGGTCAAACGAAATATTTACCAACAGAAAAATGCATGAAATAAAAAATAAAAACAAATGCACTACCGAAGTACGAAAATCTCTACTTTCTCCCTGCTTTCACACTACGAAGAAAAACTAAACTAGAAGGCTACGAAACAGCAAGCCAAAACACAAATACCAAAATCGTGAAAAAGCACCATGTGTAACGTCCAGAAGTGACATTAAAGGTTTTAACCATTACAATATTGTAAATGGAGTTCATTGGTCAAAGGGATATTTACCAACCAAAAAATGCAACAAATGAAAACCATAATAAAAATGTACTGAAAATTGAATGTCTAGCTTGCATCTCGCTCTCACAGTACGGAAACATAAATCAGGAAGGCCTGAGAAAGGAAAACAAAAGAAAAAAAATCACGAAAGACACCAATTGTGTAGCGCTGACATGCACACAAAAATAGGTAATTTGCGAAGTCAACACATATCAGTGATGTCACCCTTCCAATCGGCCCCGGTGGGCTTCACCGCAACGCTTCACAACGACAAATCCGGCATGACCAAATGCGGGAATGCGGCGAATGACAAAGCTCAGCTTGGCATTGACGCAAAAATTAAGATTTGCACATGGAGAAGAGCGCAAGGCGTACATTTGCGCTCTTGTCCTTACGCAAATTCTATTTTTACCGAAGTCCTATGGCGGGCCTCGTACTCAGCAAAATTGGCCCATTTGTCGTTCTAGTGTGCTGTGGTGAAGTCCAATGGTGGCGATTCTTAAAGGGACCGTGCAATACCTTTTTAACACGAATGTGTTTTATGCCGGGGTACACAAACCTCACCGATGTCATATCCGTCACGGAAATGACATCACCAGAAAAAGATCCATTGGCGCGGCGGCGCTAGGTTTTAAGCCCACGATCACTCTGGCCGCAATGGGAGGTGTGAAACGCTCTACCGATTGAGCCATTAAAATCATGCCCGGGTAGCCGTACGAACGGGCCTTATGTCTTTCCCTCTAACTTGTCCATTCAAATGGTGCTGCCGTCTAGGAGAGGTGAAGTGAAGTGCGTCATGATGCTAATGAGCGCCGATAATTGGCGCCTCAATAGTGCGCCATGTAGCGGCGGAAGCTGCTGTGTTTATCCGACCGCCGCCTAGGTGGAACGCCGTTCAGCTTGTGGAACGCCACCGCCGGATTCCACAAGCTGAGCTCGTCGCAACGCAAGCGTCTGGCGTACACGCCACGGACCAAGACCAATGTGATCGCATTTTTGCCTAAGCGAGCCGCCAGCCAGACGTTGCTCGCCAAGCGCTCCCACAAGACTGCTGCCGCCCCACAAATCATGCTGCGTTCGCTGTAGCGTACTGTGACTTCACCATACGATCCCCTGACAACCCGTTGCTTGCAGAACGTAGTCACTAACACACTTAGTACTTAGGTTAGGGGGTCGCGAAGTACCTCAGGAAAAAATTGCTGCTCAATGGCCATCAGATAACTTTTAATCTCGCTCAAATTATTTTTTACTCTTTGCCGGTCTTGACGTTCTTCGACGGCTCGAATTACGTCACTAAGGCCCTGTAGCGGCTGTTGCGCAATTTTCCTTCAGTTGCAGCAATGAACGCTTTTCGATAGCAACGTAAAAAAAGCGACAAAAACAAAGCAGGAATAGTAGGCGTATCTGGTGCTACAAGCAAATCCCGCAGTCGCGCTCGGTGCTGGCGATAACTATAGCTTTCGCATTGGTTCCAGACGCGAAGGAAAGTGTGAACGCGCTTATCGAAAGTGTGGCAGGGTCCCTTTAAAGGGCATAGTGTGAACGCACACTCTAGCCGTGGATCAGCTTCGCTGCAATGCATTCGAGTGATCAATCTATGCTGAAACAAAGCAAATTCCACGAATGACAGCAGTGCGGATAAATTTTGACTTAGAAATGTGATCTGCGGTGCGGCGTTCCGCAGTGCACAACGTCATGTTTGGATTGCGTGATACCACAGCACAGAGCAAACTTTTGAGTCAGATCGTGTGCTCGACATCGTCATTGATTCATCACTCCAACTTTGTCGAATTCATTATGGTGAAGATGAACCAAGGGATTGCCTGAGTACACATGATTTGTCAAACAAAAAAAAAATTCAAATGGAGACAAACGGTGTATGAGAGATTACGCATACATAACAATTCTCGGATGCAGTCCACATGAGCTTGTGGTCTCCTATTCCGTATTTAGAGTTCCCGCTGTAGGAGCCGAATTGACCTTATTTTATGGGCACTTCCCGAACAGGTACATTGATGGCGCCGCCGACGCTCGGCTACTGGGATCTGAGGGGCCGTGGCCAGGCCATTCGCAACTTGCTCGTGCACAAGGGCATTGAGTTCAACGACAAACGGTACAAGTTCGGCCCCGCGCCCGGCTTCGGCCGCGAAGACTGGCTCAAGGAGAAGTTCACGCTGGGCCTCAGGTTTCCCAACCTACCGTACTACATCGACGGTGACGTCAAAATTGTTCAGAGCAAGGCCATCCTTCGCTACCTGGCCCGAAAGTACGACCTCGACGCCAGGTATGGTTCACCCGTGAGCGCTCATGGATTGTCGAGCGGGAAGTTTAAAAAGATTAAAACGCCCCATTTTTGCTTGCAAGAATTACTAAACGTGTGTCTGGCAGATTTCAATGATGTAGACGTACGGCCATGTCTGTTAACTAGAATTTCTTTTATGAGCTCCATAGTGCTCTAACAGCGATACTGTTTAAGCTGGTGGATGGGCCGGCGAACGTGCGCAGAAATACCTCGCTGACCGATGACGTCATGGCACGCGCCGGCACTGCAGCTTTACAGTTGGCCTCCTCGATTTACCAGTTCTGGGCGGTCCGCGCGCAGTCTGAGGACTTCCTTCGGACCGGAAGCCCCATAGGAATACATGGAAAAACGAGCACAGCATCGCGTCCCGGGGAGTCCGCGGACGATCTGGAAATGATAATCGAGGAGGCCCAGTAGCTTTGCCTCGCCGCGCTCGGGCGAGACTCCTGTCGCTGCCTCCGACTATAACACAACACGTACAAGATAATGTCAGTAGATAAGGTATCAGATTACCGCCGCTGAAGCCCGCAAGTCAGGAACGGCGGCCATTTTGGGGTTCATCAGTGTTGCGAGATTCGCCGCAACTACGGCGTCGCCGCTGCCTTCGACCAGGTCGTTTGTTAACAACACTGCCGAAGATGCAGCAAAACGGCATCTTCGGTCAAACTTCTCCTGCTGAAATGCTGCTAGATGCGTTATCTTTGATTCACCTTGGGAACGACATCCGTCGTTGGCAACCCAAGAGCAGGAAGGACATGCTAAGTCTACCACAGTTGACCTACTAAAACGCGTGAACAACAAAATGGCGGCGCCCACGAATGGTTGCAGTGTAAACAAATTCCACGTGATGCGAAGTGACAAACGATCACAGAGGCGGCACGGAACACTAGGAGAAAAGAGTGCCGATCCTCTGAAACCTTGTCTCGTGACACTAATGCAAGCATGGCTTTGGAAACACGTCGCGGGATGGCCCGCTCTATTACTTGTGGCGACAAGTGGTGCAGTTTCGATGGTGCAAAGAGAGGAATTATTGCCAAAATGAAAGAAGTCAAAAGGCCGACAAGTGGCAACGTTAATAAACTTCTTAATTAGCGTACCGCCGCCAGACTACACAAGCCAAACGGTGGCCACCGAACGGGTGCAAAAATTTTGAGCAAGCGCTCGTCCCGCTGCACCCTCTGCTATTCTTGGGCACGCGTACCCATGACACGCGTACATTGCAATGTACATACTTTAATGAGCGAGTGTTCATTGGTCTTTGGGGGCTAGCGATGACACCACGAAAAAAACGTGACCGAGTCTCGAAGCATTACCACGCAGAAAACTTGGATGAGTCCCCAAGCATAACCACGCAGAAAGCTTTGCATAAGCTATAGGTATACGGCCACCATCTTGGCTTTTTGCCCATTCCTCGCGCCACTATAGTGCAGAGATGCTCCATTTATTTGTTCGTTTAATTTATTTTTCTTTGGCTATCTCACTAAGTACAAATTCAGGCATATGCCCTTATTGTTTTTCTATAAGGGTGTGTTATTTCTCCATTCACTGTGTATGTATTTTTTGGGCATAATTCATGTTCGAGGGTTGTCAGCAACGACATACGACTTCGATTGGTATGTGGTGTTGGATAAACATTCTTATCGCTTTAAAGGACACCAATAAAAACTCCACGGCTTCATTCTCCATAACTTCTTTTGTTCAAATTTCTAGTTGCTGCCGCTGAACATATTTACGATAACACAGTAGCCGGTAACTGTACCAGCGGCTACCTCGTCCATAACGTAAATTTCCTACAGCGTTCTAACGTAAACAGCCTATCATTACTCCCATAATAGATGTTGCTTTGTAAACAATTACAGTCGAGTCGACATATAACGATAGCGTTTATAACAATATATCGGATATAACGATGAACAGCTATGGCACCGTCAACTTTGTATTCTTTGTATGGTAAAATAACCGCTTTACAATCTCAGTGCCACGATATGAGATATAACGATTGAATCCGGTTTATTGTGCACCAAAAGTGCAACAGTGACGACTCTAATGACGCTTATGCGCAGCCTATAAAGGTAGTGTCTTCGTAGGAGGCCCAAAGCGTGACACAGTCCCTGAGGACATTTACCTCAGCTATAGGTGAAGCACCTATAGATCTTGGAAAAGATTTCCGAAGCTTCACACGCGGGCAAAGGTGGCCGACTTGTGGCTTTTCCTTTTCGGCAAATTATTTTATAGTAGGGGACCTTGCCTGGCATGGAATAATGTTTTGGCTCTGTTCCGGGCTATTTTATTTCGCAACACCGCTTAAACAATTTCGTTTATAACTATTGGATTTCCTAGGCACTGGATATTGGTGATAAGTGGACTAGCCCCTGTAAGACCCAGGGCTAATACATACTCCAGTTTCCAAGGGACATCCCTTAAACTGCACTTTGCCGAAAATAATTTAAACCTCGTTGTAATTTAGATGGAAGTCGTTTCAAATGACAATAAGCACTTCCTGCATTAAATCCTCAACAAATACCCCAAACAATGATTGCTTCCATGTTCAGTGCTGTCTTTTGAACGGCTAACTAGGGGCCCCTAGAAACAATGTCAAAATAATAAGCGTTAAAACGTGAAACGCTACCCTAGAGTGGAAGTGGGAAAAAGAAAAACGTTTGGGCGTGAGAGAAGAAACATTACGGCAACGAATTAAGCCTACCTTATGTGGAGTGCAATATTGCGTCCACCTGCCTAACGTATCATCATTTCGCCATATGGCTTAAAGCCTTGGCTAGTCACCAATCGTTAGACACTTATCTAGGATTAGCGATGACAAGACGTAACGCTGAACCTTACGACGTGCAAGGAACATGAAACCGGTGTTCATCAGACGGCGTGTCCCCGGTTCACGACATCAGAGCTCGAAGTGTAACTTAAATCTGATGTCGGGCCATTACGTCCCCGCGTTCGCTGCTGCCCGCGATGCTATGTTTTAAACGCGCAGCACCGTACTGATGGCGCAAGTTGATCAGTGTACTTCCCTTTGCATGACGACACCCCACTCGTACATGGCGTGCACTATCGCATCGCGAGGCAAGAAGCGGCACCACCTTAGTACGGAAGAACACTTATGACCCTCCCGCGCGCGTCCGAAACCTACTAATCTTAGGTTTGCTTAAGACAGCCTAGCATCGCAAGCGCTGCTACATCCGCAGCTTTACGGACAAGTTGAAGCGGGAAGACTTAATTGTGACCGCAAAAAGACTAAATTCAGACGCCCCGACTCGGTGGTGCCCTGTATTGTGCGAAACTGAAGCAGACGTTTATGGCTGCATTGATCTTAGATGACGTTCCCTTTGTCTTTGATGACACCTCGGTACGCTCCGATGGGTGCACTAATCGCAGTTGTGAGAGAAGCGGGCACACCGAGCTAATCGAAAAGAACACTTAAAATGTACCCTCCGACCATGCTGCGTTGCGTCCGTCAAAATATGACTAATCTTAGCTATTTTATGCATATGTGAACTAAAGAACGAGAAGACGAGCGTGCCAATACAGAGCGACTAAGGAGCAGCAGTGCCAACGTCGACATCGGTGTTGAGCAGTGCGCAAAATACCGGCTATAATGCTGCTAGTGCTGTCAGTGCTGCGGGGCTTATAATCATTATCTTTCGTCCTGTGCGTTTTGCGGTCTCTCTACCTCAGAATATGCACAACTCTAGCATTGCACAAGGTATGCACTCCTGCGCGCTGCGAGTAACAACCGTGAGTTCAAGCTATTTGAGCTCACGATACTGAAACGCCGTCGCGACAACTCACCACCGCCTCAGGTGGAGTAAGGGGAGAAAAGTATTACGGAGGCAAGGCGTTTATTTTACATCAACGTCTCAGTTACATTATTTACATGTACGTACCTCACTTTAGGTCACAGGTGGCGATGGGGCGCCATGTGCAAGTGTGCGCGGAGTCGGAGCGCAGAGCCAGTGGCCTCTTCAGTCAGGGCAAAATCCGGGGCGCGGATAGCCGTGCTGGCCAGATCGGCTCAAAGCAGCGAGGGCGACGCGGTCTGTTCGTTCACAGGCGCGCACCTCAAGGCGTGATCGACAAGTGTTAGGTACGGCCTTACTAAATGTAAGCGTAGGGACAACAGGAGCCGCCTAAAGCAGGGGCCGGCAGCCAGAAGGCCTGGTGGGCTTTCGCCGGCGCAGCAGAGTTGCAGCTGGGTGGTAAAGAAAGCGTCACATACCATCGGCCAACGCCTTCTGCGCCCTGGAAGCGTCTCCCCCGAACGGACCCCGTGCGGTGAGCGCTTTCACGTTCTGGTGAGAGGGGGGTTCGATAATCATTCAAACGGTCCAATGAGGTGAGGTTGTTCCCACTACCAGGGCGGAGCGGCCGCTGCGTGGCATTGCTTTATCGCCGGAACGGTCTCTGCAGCCTTCACCTAAGGCAGGAATTTGAGAAGTTGGTTCGTCTCTGCATAGTGGCTGCGAGACGAGCCGGCATTTCGGGGAGAGAGGGGGAAAGCCCCACGCATCGGCACAAACCTAGCGTTCGGGCGATTGGCTCGGGCGCCAGGATCCCCTCAATTTCTAGCCTCTTCGTATACCCCCCTCCCGTCCCTCCATGACTCATTCTTCACTGAGGTGCCCTCAGCCAGAGTGGCAGTTATCGGCCGAGTCATTTCTCTCTTTTATCTTTCAATAAAGCAGCACGTGCACACACACTCAACAACGGTGTCATGCTGCTGGCAGCGATGAAGGTCATGCACCGAGCGCATGCAGCAAACCTGGCACGAGCAGGGCGCACTTTTTGTAAGGCAGACGTCCCGAAAATCAGGCCGTCTGCGCCATATACAGCGTCGCTGTCAGAGTCAAATGACACCAGAAAAAGTGACAAGCAGTTTGCGGAAGCATCCTACATGCATTGCTGGTAACGGCTGCTCCATGGGCATGAAACAATCAGCTAGGTTTCAGAGTAAACACACATAATCAGTGAGTATTTATTGTGTCGGATCATCATCGGTTATCCTGATCGCGTTCTCGATGTGTTCGCGCGTTCATAGGTTTGTCACTGCTCTGGGCGAGACCTGATGCTGTTCATGTAAGAGCTGGCACATCGCATTACTCTTATATGCCAGGGAGTACGATGCGCTGTTGTCCAATTCCGGTAAACGCGGCCGACACCTATTCAGCGCATTATTTTTATTCGGTGGACTCACTACAGCCATTTACATGGTAGCGATTGGCTATCAAACTCATGACTCGCTATCGGGATACTCATGAAGAAAGTGGCCATCTATGCAAAGTTGGAACTAGCTCTCGGCCTCCTGTAAATTTGAGGTGATGCGTGTTCAATGAAGCCTGTTGGGTGTACATTGCTTACGTTGATGATGAATGAAAGTTTCGTTGCAGGAATGAAGCAGAGCACCAACTGCTGGACATGCTGGCAGCGCAGGCTCACGACCTGGCCTGGGGGCTGGTGGTGCTCACGTTCAACCCCAACTTCGACCAGGAACGGCGCAAGTACGAGGAACAAATGGAGGAAAAGCTGCGCCCTTGGAACGAGGAGCTCGAGGGCAAGCAGTGGGTCCTGGGGGCCAGGATGTCCTACGCGGACTTCATCCTCTACGAGGCGCTCGACTGGAACCACGAGTTCAAGCCCGACGTGTTCCAGAAGTTCCCCAACCTGACGGGCTTCATGAAGCGCTTTGAAGAGCTGCCCAACATCCACAAGTACTTCACTTCGAGCAAATACAACAAGTGGCCTATCACGGCGCCGAATTCCAAGTGGGGCTTCAAAAAGGAATAGCTTCGCTTTGTATGCAGCTTTCTCCGCAGACCTCCTCGTCTTCACTCATTAAAAGGAAAAAAATAAGGTGTATGTCTCCTTTCTTCATCTCTGTGCTTAGAATTCTAGAGCAATGAGAGAGGGATGTGATGAAGTAGACTCGCTTCAACTGCGCGGCAAAAATTGCATGGCAAAACAATCAAGGTTTAAGTCAACCACCGGCATTAATGAGAGCACGCGCGACGAGTTTAAAAAAAAAGTTACCATCCCTTCAAAAAAAAAAAAAAGTCGAGAAAAGCGCGAAAGCTAAAAGTGCATCCAATGTGTACGCTGAACGTGCGTCCAATCGATCGCCAAACCTTCAAAGACCCAAATCGTAAACGAAGAACGCGCACACGCGACGATTTTCCGCTCAATAAGTAAACGCATCTACGAAAGATTTAAATGTGCACGGATACGTGGTTTATGCGGTAATAATGTTCTACTCCTCCTTCATGATCGATGCGGCTGCAGTCTTATCTGGAACAGCTCCTTTTTCGCGATTTTCAAGTAACGGTTTTGACGCAATGGACGCCCGATTTTACGGACGCACCGTGGGTCCAAAGATCTTATCAGAGCTTTTCGGTCGACCAACAGGTATATAGAACATGCAATAAAGAAATGTGTCGCTTTAAAATTTTGAGGACGCTTAAGCTTAAAGGGGCCATACAGACCAAATACAAGTTTGTTTTATACCAAAGATTTGGCGTTTTATTGGGCCCGCAGCCATTGTCTGGCAGCGAAATATGTGCTCTGTTCACTGATAAATCAATGAATTTAAACTAACATTTTGACCCCCCCCCCCCCGCCAAATCGTGAGTTTCGTGACATCTGTGGTGACGTAACAAGGACAGGTCTTCAAGACTTCAAGAGAACCTTAGTGCGCTGTTTTCTCTGCAGCGGACCTTTTTTACCGTTAGCCGTCCTGGATAGCGTCACCATACTGCACAGGGCCACTATCTGACTTTACTTTGTTTCTGACCGTATTTGCACCTGGATTGTTTTGTTATGGTAGGTAGTGATCCTTTCGTGAGTATGCTAGACAAACAGTGTCAAGTAAGACAATGTCGCTTACACCAATCGGCCTCTGTCGTGTGAGACAACCCCAAAGCGCGAGACTAATGTGCTGATAGTGCACGTATTAGTGCTCACATAGTGCTCGTAGAGCGCACATATCGCACAGTAGTTCAAGCATAGGGCGCGCATTACCAACAACTGTACGCACTGGTGCTTCTATGTTTACGTGCACTTCCGCAACTTCAATTGTTTACCCCACCATTCTTACTGGTATAAAAGGAATATGCATTACATTTAGCCAAAAAAGCTCGTTCTGCAAGCTTATTGCCGAACTTGCGTTTGCTGTTGCCGGCCTGAGGCAATCGCTCAGCTGTGCATATTACGTCATAGGTTCTAGTGCGGGAAATAAGCTAGTGAGTCCCATGGCCATTCCCTTTTTTCCTCGTTATATAGCTTATTTGAGCGAAGCTTTCGTTAAAAGGGGTGTCAGTATGATTCTGACGAGGCGGTCTTTCGAATGAACAAAAAGTGTGTTTTGTCGCAAGGCCCCTTTACCTTTAACCTTGGAACGTGTTGGCGTTATCGGGCCCACTTCGCATCGCAGGAAAACTTCCCGAGCGTCGTACCTTTCCGCTTCTATCCTCGCGCCATCTGTTGGGGAAGCGTGATCGCAGGGGATTCACAGGGCGCCACAAGGTAGCGCTACGGGATAGTTAGCCAACGTCGAATATCCGTTCACAGACAATTCCGCCGAGGACCGTCTTCACGGCGACACGGGGCCCTTAATGCTACGCGACGAAATTGGGCCCATAAGGGCATCGCGCAAAGCATCGGCAATACTTTTAGTTGGGAGTTGAAATTAAAGGAACCCTGTAAAACATTTTATAAGCGCTTTCACTCTATCCATCGCGTCCGGAACCATTGCGAAACTATGGTTATCACCAGCACAGAGCGCACTGCGTGATTTGCTCATCGCACCAGATACGCCTTGTATTTCTGCTTTGGTTTTGTGGCTTTTTTTTAAAAAGGGCTGTCAAAAAGCGTTCATTGCTGCAACTGTAGGAAAACGGGCCATCAGTCGCTATATGGCCTTAGTGACGTAATTCGAGCCGTCGAAGAATGTCAGGACCGGGAAAGAGAAAAAAATTTTTATCGCGTTTACAGGTTATCTGAAGCGCATAGAGCAGTAACTTTTGGCTGAGGCACTTTGCGACCCTCTAATCTAATTACTAGGTGTATTGGGTGACTACGTTCTGCAAGCATTTCAGATTTCGAAAGAAGTTGAAGAAAGTGTTGCAGGGTGCCTTTAAGCGCGCTAACGTATCATGAGCTCAGTATTTACTATTGGCAAAAGCCGCATGTCTTTGCTTCTGCATATCTTACTACGCGGTGCACACAGCTGAATTGGTGGCCATATAGGCACCAGATTGTACACTGAACGACTACGTCCGCTCCCACAGAATTTCGCACAACTCGTGGCAGGGTTTATAAATAAGGAACACGGTGACTGCAGGTAAAGAAGGAAAGTCCAGTAAGGGGAGTGTCCTGCAGTGAAAGGGGATGAGAAGAAATGGTGAGTATGGGTTTTGTGTAGAAACTGCCGCAGTGGTCGTGCACAGCACACACCCCTCGAGCTTCTACTGCTTAGTAGCAGCCTGGGATACTTTGCCAGCATGTGAAAAGTGCTATTAATTCTTTCGCACGGACGCAGCACATCGGGACCATTTGCTGCCACCGGGCACTGGCCACTTGGCTATGTTAATTGTTCTCTTGTCGGTAATGAGCCCCCAGGGGACAGGAGAAGTTAAGCGGGTACAGTCCTTAATCATCCGGAGAGAAACTTCCTAGCAAGAAAAAGTTGGGCACTGGCCACTTGGCTATGTTAATTGTTCTCTTGTCGGTAATGAGCCCCCAGGGGACAGGAGAAGTTAAGCGGGTACAGTCCTTAATCATCCGGAGAGAAACTTCCTAGCAAGAAAAAGTTGGGCACTGGCCACTTGGCTATGTTAATTGTTCTCTTGTCGGTAATGAGCCCCCAGGGGACAGGAGAAGTTAAGCGGGTACAGTCCTTAATCATCCGGAGAGAAACTTCCTAGCAAGAAAAAGTTGGGCACTGGCCACTTGGCTATGTTAATTGTTCTCTTGTCGGTAATGAGCCCCCAGGGGACAGGAGAAGTTAAGCGGGTACAGTCCTTAATCATCCGGAGAGAAACTTCCTAGCAAGAAAAAGTTGGGCACTCACTTGGCTAAGTTAATTGTTCTCTTGTCGGTAATGAGCCCCCAGGGGACAGGAGGTTGCGACAGTCCCTAACATCCAGCTTTCCAGCAAGAAAAATTGGGCACTGGCCACTTGGCTTGTTAATTGTTCTCTTGTCGGTAATGAGCCCCCAGGGGACAGGAGAAGTTAAGCGGGACAGTCCTTAGTCATCCAGAGTTCTAGCGGTTGGGCCTGGCCCTTGGCTATGAATTGTTCTCTTGTCGGATGAGCCCCCAGGGGACGGAGAAGTTAAGGGGACAGTCTTAATCATTCCGGAGAGAAACTTCCTAGCAAGAAAAAGTTGGGCACTGGCCACTTGGCTATGTTAATTGTGCTTTGTCGGAATGAGCCCCCAGGGGACAAAACTTAAGCGGGACAGTCTTAATCATCCGGAAGAAACTTCTAGCAAGAAAAAGTTGGGCTATAAAGAAGTAACTGTCTGTCCTGGGAGACCTTTCCCAGCGCCGTACCAAGGTTACTCAAATCCGCTCTCACCCAAAGTTGTGAATCAGTCATCCGACGCTGTCCCCGCTGGGGACTGGGCCGCTCACCGCACGCCGTTGCGACTGGCCATCCAGCGCAGCCAGGTTTTGCGACAGTGCCTTGCTCCGTCCGCTATAGACACGGCCGAGCAAGCGGAAATTCTCCAGCCCACGAAAAGTTGAAGAACATTTATATACAGTATTCCAAGGGAATGCAAATGTTACATGGCTCGCCAAGCGACAGACCACTCCATCGGTCCTAAAGTGTGGCGCCGGAGAATGCCACCGAGAAATACTCGTCCGGCGGGTTTTTAGCCCCGGAAGCGTTGGAGCCCCGGGATTTGAATCGCTCCAATCAGGGCCCACTCGCGGCAAGTTTGAAATCCGACGAATGGTAGCAATACTGAGTCAGCCGCGGCCGCTGGGGGGGGGCGACGACGCCGCTCTACTCGTGGCGAGTAGCGAAATTGGCGTCGTTCAAATGCCGGATCCGGCCGAGGACGTAAAAGGAGAGGCGCCTCTGCGTGCATGTTTAGTTGTCTCAAGCGAGGTTTGGTCTGGTTTGGACGAGGCGTGAATCGGCCCCGCTGTGGCGCGTAGCCCGTTTCAAACGCATTTGGGGGCCTGGCACAACAGTTCTCCTAATACTTCCAACTAAGCGCAATTTGTGATGAAAGTGGCGCGCTGGTTATTTCATATTACCGTTACAAACACGGGCCAGCTGGCAGCGCCGCATTCTCGTGGCAAATAAGAAATATAAATTTACAAAACTAAAATAGAATTGCTGCGTTTGTTTAATCCAAAAATAAAATTTGCAATCCTACACTCTTATGGATAGCTAATCAAAACTTACCAGATCAAAAAATTTCAAAAGCATCTCCACGAATGAATCGTGACGAGTGGCGAAGCACTGGATTGCTTACCGTAAAAACCTGGATGCCCACTCGCGCATGAAAAGGAGTGACAAGGTGTGTCGTATATACAATTGCTAATCCAGTCCAATACAACTCAATTTTCTAATAATCCAATCCAATTCATTTCAAACCAAACCCATCCAATCAATTCCTCGCGCATGCGCAACACTGTGACATGGACGCCAAGCCCCAGAAAAGCGAGGCAAGTGGTCGTCCCTAAAATTGCGTGAAAAGTACGTCACGTTTCTTAGCCATGTGACACTTAGGACTCTGCGTTTTGAGGGCAGAAGCCACTGTGACGGACGGACGGGACCAAAAACGGGCAACTTTCGGCTACAGCCGAACATATGTAACAATTATAGCAAAAACCTGAGGTTTGTTTATGGTGTGATGACTAGCGCCATGTGGACAGACAAGATCAATGCAAATAGGACAGGATGACGTAGCTCCAAAATCTTCGAAACCAGATTCAGGTATGTAGATTGGCTAGGAAAGAGGAGCCTCACAAAGTAACGCGGCATGTACTAGTAGTAGTAGTAGTAGTAGTAGTAGTAGTAGTAGTAGTAGTATCTTTATTCGTAAGGGGGGCCACATACCGGTTTGTGGAAGAGGAAGGGGAGTAGGAGAGGGGAATGCAGCATCCTTTACATGGACGTGGCAGCTTTGCGGGGACCAGAGTCGACCCCAGCTACACTGCCCGTGCTAGGCTCCTTTTGATGGAAAACAGCACTATCTTGTGCAGTAGAGGTTTTTCCATTGTATGATAGTCTGCTAGAGTGCTTTTGGTCGCGTGGAAAGATTTAATGATGTCTGAGCGATGTTGCAAGAAGAAGGAGCAATCCTAAAGGAGATGATTGAGGTCGGCATATGTGAGTGTATTGCAGAACGTACATTTGAGAGGAAGGCTCGGTGAGAGCCATTTTCTGATAAAGTGCGGGATATAGGCGGCATTTGCTAGGAGCTTGTTGATAAAAACCTGACCGTTTCGTGGAAGGGGGTAGGTGCCGGTAAAGTATTATTGAGGGGTAGCAGCGATGTAGCGATTCCTCTAGTCGCGTTTATGTCGAA
Source organism: Haemaphysalis longicornis (assembly GCA_013339765.2). Classification (NCBI taxonomy): domain Eukaryota; kingdom Metazoa; phylum Arthropoda; class Arachnida; order Ixodida; family Ixodidae; genus Haemaphysalis; species Haemaphysalis longicornis. The sequence continues at coordinate 109,750,046 of CM023450.1, read as the reverse complement.
GTAACTGTAGAGCAGGAGGTAGCGGGGATGGAGTCGGCGTGCTGGGAAACAGCAGAGGAATGATGAATAGTCAAAATGAAAAACATGCGAGCCTCCAGCCCGAGTATAGAATCCGTTGCGTTACACCCCATAATCTGAAATTGATTCTGATTTTGAGTGAATGCGGGATGTCCTTATTTTGATTACTGCACGAAATATATATATATATATATATATATATATATATATATATATATATATAGGGGTGTGCGAATATCCGAAAATTTCGAATTTTACTCGCATAATAAATGTGTTATATTCGTATTCGCTTCGAAAACTATCTACTCGATACATTTCGAATATTCCAACGGGTTTGAATAATCGGCTATAATCGAATATTTGGATTGATTACTTTAACGGGGGCATGTCTTTAAACTTCGGAAAAGGGACCACAACATCGTTTTCCTTTAAAGCCACATATTCGGCTTCTATGTTTTCTATCCTCTGCGTTTGCAAAAATTTGTCCGCCCAAAACCGTGGCAAAGTTGTATAAGGAATACTTTTGCCAGTTGTGGTGACAAAAAATCAGCGGACCGGGGCGAAAAAACGGCAATTTTCTGAGCGCTGTATCTCCGCAACGGTGCCACCGGGCGCGGCCGTTTTGGTACCATTGGACCGGCCGAGCGACCCTCTTTCCGGTCCTTACCGAGTCTTTTATCTTCGTTCATTCACAAATACACGAATGGCAGCAAAAGAAATGCGCACAAACGAAGCCAGGAATAGATGCTGAAGCGTGGTTGGCCTTCCGGTCGGCGCGCGTTGAAACGGCCCTCCTGATTGGGCGTCGCGGCGGCAATGCAAGATGGCAGCCGCTTGAACTGTGTAGTGCGCGTTTCTGGGTTCATTTGCACTGCCTCGCAAATCCAATTTTCTGTTCAATCATTCTATCTTCTATGGTATTCAACACGGGCATTATAGCGATGGAAATTTCTAAGATCACAAGCGGTATTACGGGGAGTTGCGTGGCTCAAAAGGCGGAGGTCCTCGAACGCTTGGTGGTGCGTGTGACTTTACCCTGGAGGGTGAAACGCGGTGTGCGCGCTTATGATAGCGGTTCACGCAGTGAACGTTTCGTCTTATTTGAGATGTTTGCACGCTTAGTTATTGCTAAGCTTGAAAGTAGGCTCGCTAGCCTTGGGAAAGAAAGGGCCGACGCGTCAAAAGCTACGGCGCGCACGGCGTAGCCGCTGCGCGTTGGAGCAACGCCTGGCTGCACAACCTGGTACGATTGAACGCCACTAGTCGTAATTAATGCCTGTGACTTTAGATTTAATCTGAGGAGCGACCTGGAGGGCCATGTCACGGATAAACAAAGTATGACATGTTGCGGTATACGAGCGCAGCGATGCGGTCGAGCCATATCGCTTTCTTGCGCAACGTAAGACTGTCATGAGTTCGTCCATTTATTTGGGAATGCAAAGCACTTTGAACAAGTTTTCTATCATGGTTTATGGGCCGCTTAAGGTCAGTGCGAGGTGGACAGAAAGAAAATTTTATAAATGAAAAGTTTTCAAAACATTACTTTGAAATTTTTATGGTGTTATCACAGAAGCAGTAAAGATCGTTTCCCCGAAGTCCGGTGTCGATCAGGAACCCAATCGCCCGGGCTCCGGTTGATTTGGCAGGAGGCTGGCAAGGCGATGGTGTTGAAGTTCTTGAAGATGGCGGTCGAATTGCCGAACTCGAGGCGTTGGGGTTGATTAAGTGAAACGAATAGTTTATATACAGCTATTTACAGTACGGAAACTGGGTACAGGAGAAATAAAAAGAAAAACTTCAAACTTCGGCTAGACGCTAGCTCCGAGTGCGCACAAATCACTCGAGCTACTCAACTTCGTCTAACTCTCCTATTCTCGGAGCGTACACAAAACCGCTCGAGAAACCACGGCCGAGACTCTGTCTCGCCGCAAGATCCGTCTAGTTGCCCGGTACGGCGCTGCACCCTAAACCTTTGACGCCATCTTAACCTCGACTAGGGGGCTCACAAATCCCAACCTAGCTTTAACGGTCGAGACTCCTTGTCCCGCCGGGAACTGTCTAGCTGGGCGATCAGACAAGAACGATTTCAAACGGCCAAGTTCGGCCTTATAAAACCTCGAGATCACCCTCTCTCAGGAACGCCCCTGTGGCGTTCGTACACGCGTATGGGAGTGCCCAAATTCACGCAGACAGCTGTCACTCAGCACGCCACGGAATATTCAATGAGTCGCCGCCATCTCTGGGTCAACGGACCACCCGCGGGCCAGCAGGCACGTACGACCCCGAGGGGTGAGAGCGAAAGACGCGACTGTGCGTCATGCTGACCGGGCGTGTTAACAATAGAGCCTCGTGCGGCGCTCGTCCCGGCGCCGGTAATCCCACCACCTCCGCGCCTCGAGCAGACGTTCCTGGAATCCGGCGGCGCTGTCTGCTTTCTCAATGGGGCATTATCCTTGAGGTATGCGGTGGGCCAGACAATCCGTCTCCCGTGCACGCCGTGACGAATTGGCGACGACTGCAGCGCAGTGTTAGCATTGCTACGTCGCTAGACAGAGCGGCGGGTTCTCACGCGCAGCCCGGGCGCCTGGCCGTTAATCTCATAAGTGGACCTTACAACTCCCCCCTTTAAGAGGGTTACTGCACCTCTTGGTTCAGTCAATCCGAAAAGAATTTAAAAGGGCCACTCGTTTCGTCTCTCCTTCAGCAATAACAGCGGAACAACAAACAAAAAAAAACACGTGGAAGGAGCTAGGTATAACCACAAATGAGCCCCCTTCTATTTCTGCAGCTGATCCGACTCCCTCTCGCCTAAACTACAAACACAACCTATTGACTAGCCGTCAACAGGGACGGAATACTCTAGCAAACCGGGAATACACAAAAAAATGCTAACAACACTAAGTGCGAGTAAAAAGAAATTGGGTCGTGTCTCCGGAGCGCGTAAACGGCACGTGCAACGAGACTACTCAACCTATAACACTGATGCGCGATATAACTGCAAACACGCACAATCATTCCGGCACTCGCCAACAAGAACAAAAGGAATAAGGACTGGCAAAGAACACGGGCAATTTTGCAGTCAACAAAAATAAAACGTTAAGACAGTTTGCATTGCCATTATGCGCACGCGCGCAAATGTCCTCCTTGACGGCTTAGCCTGATAACGTTCCTTCAAGAATGTTCGGCTGTGCTTTCGCTCACTTGCGGTGCACAGAAAGTTCAGTTCGGTGCGCGGATCGATCAATTCGGTGCACGGATCCAGCACTCAAGGCAACTCGTCGCGCACAACGCGGCACACACACACACACACACACACACACACCACCACCAACGAAAAAGGACGGGTGAACGGGAACGTTCACGTCCGTCGTGGCGGCGTTAAAGGGACACTGAAGTGAATTTGTCAAGCTCCCGTTTTTGCTTGCACTGTGTAGACTGGCTCAAATTAGCACACTTTTCATCGTTTATCCGGTTGACAAATCGGTAATTATTTTACAAAGCGCGAAAGAAGAAAAACTACCATGCGCGGTTTGCGGCGGCCGCACAAACTAAGCTGTGACGTTGGGAGGAGGGGGCGCCGTGATTGGGCGATGCCCAAGGTTAGCAATCAAACAAGTTTCGGTTTCGGTCTGTGAAACAACATGTTTGACATTCGATGGCGTCGTTGGATGGGCATTCTCAATATCCCAGTTATCGTAGTACCGCGCTTCTGCCATGTTGTCGGCTGTAAAATATCAGGTATATAATGTATAACCAGTTTACACTTTTATTTAGTTTTGGTATTTCAAGCAGCTTAGGTGACTATTTGTTGTATTGCGCTCGTGCAGTAAGCGTCCCCCGAGTTTCCACAATAGCTCACGTCTAGCAATAGCATTTCGTAGACGGGAAAGCGCTCGCAGATGCGTAGTCGTGCTCCTGACCGCTCTGCTTGTTCGCCCAGCGCAAAAAAGTGCTTCCCGCACCCTAGTTTTACGCTGTACGGTAAAAATATCAGTTGATTTTATTTCCTTAGTACCTATATTGACTTCGCTCACTCTTCTCCCCCTTCAAGAGGCCTTATATTTTCCTACTGGCGTACCAGTCAGCGAAGCGTCGCATGTGCGCTTGTGCAGCGCTTGTGTGAAGCGACCTTGACTTGGAGCTAGATACAGTGTACAAACTAACTAAGTAAAGAAAGGCGCATTCTTCCATTCCCAAACGTGTTGTGGCTTAGTTTCAACTGATCGAACGAATTGCGACGACCCGTCGGCGGCCGGCGGACTAAACGGTGGGCCGACTGACTCGGTCGCGGAAGGTCGGCGAGCCGTGCAGTAGCGCAGCCAATTGTCAGCTCCTCTCCTGCTGACGTCACACGAAAACGCCACAGAAAATGGGCGAGCGTAAAGAGAGGAGGACAGCATTTTCGAATTGATTTTTCTACTAAATAAATTCGCGTAAACGCGCACAGAGTGGTCGAAACAGGGCCCAGGGACTCCGGACTACAGTTTGCGCTCGTAATCCCGCATTGTTTACAAATCACTTCAGTGTCCCTTTAAGGCTGGGAGGCAATTCAACACTGGCCTCCCCAAGCAACAATCTGAAAGCAGGGGAGTGCATCCGCGTACTTCCAGCCCCCTCTGCAGATGATCCAGACCGCGTAGCGTTGCAATGTCAACGCAAGTCTCGACAATTTAGCCCCATGAGGCGAACACAACTTCTGGGAAGACGGAGTGGTATCGCAAAATGCGACTTTGCTTCCTGTCCCATAGGCCAAGTGGCCATGCCTCTCTAATGCCCCAACGTAAGGCAATGCGGCGCGCTGGCAGCGTGAGCGCAGGGTTGATGGTGGAGCGGAATGTCGGCCCGCGAACGCGACGACCTTCTCGGGATCATTCTTTCCCCTACGCACAGACTGCCCCACCACAACAACCTCACAAGCACCTGTCATTACCAAAAACCACTCGTGCACGCTAGGCGCGTTCTGAGCAGCGGCCTGACAAAGACAGTTTTTTGGCTGTACCAGCACGCACTCATCCTGGCACAACTCAGAACTAGGGCCTGTGACACACTGCCATGTCGCAGAACTTGTCAACCCATCCAGCGGGGCTCCCGACTAAATCTCGGTAATGGCCGTAACCAACACTAAAGCTACGAAGCTCTATCTCAGACACCGGTTTCGCGAGACCGCCGATTGCGTCTCGTTCCTCTGTTTCAACTGTAGCTGCCTCCTCACATGGTTTTTCCCTCTCGTTCGCAACATCCTCGGGAGCTCTCATTATTGGTTTCGCCGCCTCCACACACGCGTTTTCGTGTTCTCCATCGGCCTCCTCGGTTACAACCTCATCATCAAGACTACCAAACCCACGCGACATCTCCGTATCATTCCTACCGTCTTCAAACGCCCTGAGCTCCTCATCATCCGTCTTCTCGTGTTCTCTCTCACTTGCTCTTCCATTTTCTACATGTTCAACCCAGTCTGCTTTCTCAGCTCCCTTATCCGCCTTTAACTACTGCTTTTCCTCAGCCTGATCGTCAACTCCGTCTCTTTTTTGCTCCGTCTCGTCACATGCTTTCTCGTCTTCTATCTCCTTTCTCTTCTGGGCGAACTCCTGAACGCCCGACACGGAGTTCGCTTTCTCGTGCAACTTTCGAGCGTAATTGGGAGCGCGGCGGGCCCCAAGACTTTCCTGCGCGACTCCAGTCTCCTCCGCTCCACCGATTAGAATTTGGGTACTGCCCGTGCCAGCAAGTTCAACATGCATTAGCGCAGTGTCCGGTGCAAAAACAGCCGGCGGCTCTACACCCGCAACAACGGGGCTACCCTTTGACTCCGCGCTCGCTGGAACACTCCTCACGCTCGCTTCCCTTTCCATGCAGCTGTTCCTGGCTGAGCCGCTCGCCAACTGTGCGCAGCCACGGCTGCTTATCTCGTTCTCGCGCGGCTTCGAGTTGAAAAACGAGCTGGCCCCATTCAACTCTGCTGTCAGTGCATAACTGGGCCTGTTCGACGGGTTCTGCCTTATGCGCTGCAGCTCCATCCCCAAACTTTGCCTGCGAGGCCGCTCGTCATGTTCGAGCATCACTTCATTACACCGCTCTACGGTATACCCAGACGCGCTTACTTCGTCGCTCCTCATCCCAATGTCCGTCTCCATGCGTTCGACACCGGCGGAAATGCTAGCCTCGTGTAGGGAGTCACGGCTGCTTACTTTCTCATGGCAATGTTCAACTTCCGAACACTGGCCGGAACCATTCAACTTCGCGGTCGCTATACAACCAGCTGGGTCTGTGCCCCATTGTTTCTGCTCGCGGGTGTCCGAGCGCAAGGACGCCCGCCTTCTCCGCTCCAGCTCCAACTCATACCTTCGCAACCGCTCTTCAGATTCAAGCTTCAGCTTTTGCATGCGCTCCCTTAATTCTCGCGCCTCTCTTCTCTCTCGCTCCTCCGCTTCGCGCACTTCTTTTCTCTCCCATTCTTCGGCTTCGCGCGCTGCTTTTCACTCTCTCGCTCCGCCGCCTTCTCTCTCGCTCCTGAAACTCCAACTCCAGTCGTCTAATAATCATTGTTTTGGTCTCCGCTTGGACCAGCCCTCCTGCCGCTATATTCGCCAGCATGCTTCGCGTGACTACCATGCAACCCAGGACTCAGCCTACACCGCCACAACGAAGCGCAAGAAATCCCACTCACCCGCACCTTCGGTGGACGGCCGCCGCGTCGTTGGCCCAGTGCGCTGGCTTGGCTCTGCCGCTGCACTCCGCGCGGAGCTCGGCTGGTGCCGATGAAGACGGGCTTGCGTCCGCTTGCTGCCCTTAGCTGTGGCCTGGTCTTCTCTTCTGCCAAATCCTGCCGACTGCGCCAGTAAATGTCGTTTCCCCGAAGTCCGGTGTCTATCAGGAACCCAATCGCCCGGGCTCCGGTTGATTTGGCAGGAGGCTGGCAGGGCGATGGTGTTGAAGTTCTTGAAGATGGCGGTCGAATTGACGAACTCGAGGCATTGGGGTTGATTAAATGAAACGAAGAGTTTATATACAGCTATTTACAGTACGGAAACTGGGTACAGGAGAAATAAAAAGAAAAACTTCAAACTTCGGCTAGACGCTAGCTCCGAGTGCGCACAAATCACTCGAGCTCCTCAACTTCGTCTAACTCTCCTATTGTCGGAGCGTTCACAAACCGCTCGAGAAACCACGGCCGAGACTCTGTCTCTCCGCAAGATCCGTCTAGTTGCCCGGTACGGCGCTGCACCCTAAACCTACGACGCGATCTTAACCTCGACTAGGGGGCTCACAAATCTCAACCTAGCTTTAACGGTCGAGACTCCTTGTCCCGCCGGGAACTGCCAGCTCAGCGCTCAGACAAGAACGATTTCCAACGGCCAAGTTCGGCCTTATAAATCCTCGACATCACCCTCTCTCGGGAACGCCCCTGTAGCATTCGTACACGCGTATGGGAGTGCCCAAATTCACGTAGACAGCTGTCACTCAACACGCCACGGAATATTCAATGAGTCGCCGCCATCTCTGGGTCAACGGACCTCGCCCGCGGGCCATCAGGCGCGTACGACCCCGAGGGGTGAGAGCGAAAGACGCGACTGTTCATGCTGACCGGCGCGTGTTAACAATAGAGCGCGTCAAAACTCTCTACACCTTACGCGTGACCCACCACTTTCGCGCCGAGCGTTCTGTATCCGCTTCCTTCCCGCTTTCCCATTGGGAATTCATCCTTGTATGGACTCGGTGGCGCATCCGCAAACTGCCACTCGTGCGAATTTGCACGCCGCTAGCAGTGTGCAGTGAGCGCCAGCAGAGGCTGGCGTTACCAGAGTCAGCCTTGCGCCTGTGCCGCTATCTCCTAAGTGGACCTTAGAGAAACACTTCCAGTGCTGCGTTTTCATCAAAATTCACAAAAAATCAAATGTTCCAAAGCCACTTTCCGTTAAATTATTCGATATTCGATTCTTGGGAGCTGGAACTAGATATTCACAACTGTGAATATTACTAGATCACATACTCTATATCCATAATATTTGATGATATCATATATCTCTGCTATATATATAGTATCTCTATATGAAAGGTGCATCGACCTGAATGAGGACCCTCATGCCTTCCTAATTATTAGACTTATATCGACTTAAATTTCCAGTTATTTGCTCATTGATAGTTCACTAAGAGGTTTTCCAGAAATTGCCCTAACCCCGGTTAAAGGGGGAAAGTGTTTGCGAATTCGTGATTTCCCGTACCATACAACGAAGCGCTTTTTGCTTCTTTGTAGCCTTAAGAATACCTAAAAAGAGTTTTTGGATTTGCCCTAACCTACACCAGCGAGGTGTCCGCATTCCGGATTAACAGGTTCATAAAGATTCTCAAAAAAATTCTTCACCGATTCAGTAATTTAACTGATTGCTAGAATATTTACTCATACAAATGCACGAACCATTTAAGGATTTCGCTCTGCGGCGCCGCTAAAAGGGTCAAATTGTTTTTTTACAAAAAGGGGCTGATGAGCCAAAAAGGCCCGACAGGTAAAGTACACGTCTAGCCAAACTGCTCTTTCAAACGGCTACAGATTGCAAAGCACGTTCTGATTACGGTGTTGGAGGCCAATATTTCTTCAAATTTTAAAAATTCCGCCATGGAGAGAGTGAAAAGCGGTAAATGTTTTTGGCAGTGTGAAATTTTTTTACCGCCCACCATCGGAGATATCGAAATGGTTTTTGTTGAGATAGGCAACTTGCTCACTTATTTTAACAGGTTATACAACATTTTTAAATGACGACTCTCGTAGAGGAAGCGGCATTTGGGGAAACAGTGTGTTTTTACACTTTGCAAATAACACCCAGCCAGTTGATATTTCCATTCGTTTTTCTTGAAATGGTGCCCATTTAATTGCCCGAAAACCACTTTCAGGATTTTGTCCTAAGGGCGGATCAGAGGGCCAGCGAGATTTCTTAATCGCATCCTTTTGGCGTAAATTCAGTTGTTTTCCCGCGTTCGCTTAGGGTTCGCCATCTGTTGACACCTTCGGCAACTACGCGTCTCCGTAGGAGCAGTGTCATATACATAAATGTAAAAGAGAAGATGTACCAGTAAAAAGCGCAAAGGTTAGCCCTCGGCATCTGCTGGGACTTCCTGCAACCTCGCGGCTCCCGCAGGAAGCCCATGTTACTTATGATAAAACTGTCCCGATGAGCATCGTTCATATCTTCTGAGATAGCACTTCCTACGAGGAAGAATACCCCTCACCCAGCCGTTCCTCCATCATGTGTTCCCAGCGAATCTTGTCTGCCGAATTCAAGTTGTGGTTGCAACCTGGACCTTCCTCAAATCATATTAAGAGCGAATCAAACCAAGCTCCTCCTTCTTCCATCCACTTTTCCAAACCTTGAGCTGTGGGAGAACCTGGTGACTAACAGCGATCTGGATGTCCAGACAATGCTTCCTCCAGAGAGAAGGTTGCCCATTCATCACATGGCTTTCTGAAATTGGGAACCACTCCCACTTCGCCGGCTCAATAAAACCTTTTTCACTCACTGATTCAGTGGTGTTGAATCAGTGAGTGATAAGGTTTTATTGAGCCGCCGCGAAGTGGGAGTGGTCCCAATTTCAGAAAGCCATGTGATGAGCCGGGCAACCTTCGCTCTGTGGAGGAAGATTGTCTGGAATCCAGATCGCTGTTAGTCACGAGGTTCTCCACAGCTCAGGTTTGGAAAAGTGGATGGAAGAAGGAGGAGCTTGGTTTGCTTACGCTCATAAATATGATTTGAGGAAGACTCCAGGTTGCAACCACAACTTGAATTCGGCAGGAGATTGCGCTGGGAACACATGATGGAGGCCGGCTGGGTGAGGGGTATTCTTCCTCGTAGGCAGTGCTATCTCAGAAATATGAACGATTGCTCATCGACAGTTTTATAAGTAACATGGGCTTCCTACGGGAGGCGCGAGGTTGCAGGAAGTCCAGCAGATGCCGAGGCTAACCTTTGCGCTTTTTACTGGTACATCTTCTTTTTACATTTATGATATATGACACCTGCTCCTACGGAAGACGCGTAGTTCCGAAGGTGTCAACAGATGGCGACGCCTAAGCGAACGCGGGAAAACTCAACTGAATTTTACGTCCAAAAGGATGCAGATTAAAAAATCTCGCTGGCCTTCTGATCCGCATCTTATACCAATACAGAGGCGAAAGACGGAAGTACCCTGCAGCCAACCCTCGCTGACCAAAAAAAAGAAGTTGCATGGAGGCGTCTTCAGACCAATACATATCCAAAAACTCAGGCCTCTTACAGGCACTTCCACCCAGAAATTCGTGACGGTAAATGTAAGCACTGCCCTCAGCTTGCAAGTTTGGCACACATGCTTTGGGAATGCCCTGCTATACTAAGAAAAGACTTCAGCAATACAAAGGGGAACATTTATTATTCACACCAGGAGCAGTGGGAGACCGTGCTGCTAGCGAGGACCCTGTCATCCAGCGTTGGGCCGTCAGAGGGCCGACAGAGCCGCTAGGAGCCAAGGCATCCTGGCCGTCGTCTGAAGCACACCGGCCATAACTAGGCCTTTCCTCTGGACACAATAAAGTTACTTCCTCCTCCTCACTGATTCATTCGCTCAAACGCGCCATCTTGGTGCAATTTGTTTAGCAACAGTTGGAGTAAAACACGAGTACCAATCGTTTCACATTACCACGACGCGCCTGAAGTAGGAGCATATGTGGAGCATATGAAGTAGGAGCATATGTACATTGTCTTGGTTTCGTTAATCGCCGGGCCGTAGCCGCGTGGCCGCCCTCACGTGCGCGCTCAGCAAGATCTTCATATTTTTAACTGCAGACACGAAAAATCACGCTTTGCTAAACAGCTTCGCCGTTAAAAAAAATCTCCAGTACTGTTGTCCATCGCTACCGCGCATGTAAAAACAACAACAACAACAAAAAATTACGCCCATCTTCCCGCGAGGGAACCCTGGAGTGATGCGACGCATCGGGGGGTACAATTGGTGTTTCCGTTGGGTTGATTCTCTAAATCTGGTGAAACGTGTTGTGAACGTGTATGATGCATTTCCATCACATGCGAGTGTTCTCATACGCGGGAAGATGGGCGTAATTTTACTTTAGCGTTTGGAGTGACGGTGGTATTGGATTGTGTCACACCACTCGCTGAAGGGACCGTCGCTTCCATCACGTCTTCATCGGAAGAATCAAGTCAAGCACGCAGTCGTCAAGCAAAGCGACGCGAAGTCGAACGAGAGCGAGCGCTGACTGAACCGCCGCAGCGCGCTACCCGCTTTATATTCACAGCGCCTGAAGGAGAGGAGACAGCGGAGGAGAGTCGCGCATGCGTACACTTGCGCGGCGGGAGCGGAGCGAAGCGAGCGAAGCGCGCGCACGCAGCTGTTGTCTATGATAATGAGACGGAGTGAGAGTGTTGCGCACAGCTGTCTGAGAGAAGAGCGGAGGAGAGCCGCGCATGCGCAGGTGGCGTGCGGTAAGGAGAGAGAGAAAAAAACACACGAAAAAAAACAACAACAGAGAGAAGAGTAGGGAAGTTATGGTAAAAGTCAGCCTAATAGGGATGTTTTTAACACTACAGACGAGCTGCCTCCGAAATGAAGGCGTTGTCTCCGTATGGCGTTGCACACGTCCCTATGGCATTGGCCAAGACTAGTGCCCCCAAACTACAAAAGCACCGGTACAGTCAAAGGCAGTCCAAGACGTAGCAGGGGAATCTCCAGCAGCCTTCTCCGATGGTTAGAAAATCGGCGGCAAAAAAGAAAGAAATGCTCTTCGAATTCAATTTCTTTGCGAAATTGGCACAAAGGGAAGGTTATCAGATTTGCCCTATATAAATACCGATTAAGTGCGGCACACCACAACAAAAAAAGTCAGCAATACTTCGCACAAGCGAGTTTGGCATAAACTTCTCTTCCAGCGGTGCCTGAGGTGTTCAAGTTCACAAGAAGTGTTCAGACCATGATCGGAGGTAGAGAGAGAGAGAGAGAACAGTCTTTAATGAAAACTGGTGATGTCAGCCCAGCTAAGATGCCTGGCTTGCTACGCCAGATGAATGCGATGACGATGATAATTATAATGATGAAGAGGAATACATATGATTTTAACTAATTACAAAGTCTGATCAAGACTTGTGTCTTTTAGGTATTGCAATAAGGCTTTCGTTGCACGAGCGACACGTTTGGAAGAGTCCCAAGGACCTAATACGTCCCTCAGTTCTAGTTTTGCGGACAGCGGCCGGCCCAGGGACACTGCGAGAGACACTCTTTGTGTAGTAAAGCGCACACAGTCACATATCTTGATTGAACAGGTATTGGTGATAACGTGCCAACAACACGCAGGAAAACGGGGGAAGAACCTCGAGGATCGGTAACGACAAAGCTGTTTTAGCTAAAAGAGAGAGAGAAAGTAAAGGAAAGGCAGGAATGTTAACCAGGCTATGGCCTAGTATGCTATCCTGCACGGGGGAAAGGGGGAAATGAGGAAAAAGAGGAAAATAGAAAAAGAAGGAGAAAGGTACGGACAGAGCGTGGAGTGGTGTGACCAGCGGTAGGACACTATAGACAAAAAAGTTCACACAGTTCGTAGAGAGTAGTCTTGCGCTACAGTCTTTTGTGCAATTCCGTCGTTTTGAGGAAACACAGGAGCGCTTTTGTCGCCGTGTGCGCAGACGACGGAGAAGGCCAGTGGCCCAGGATTGTCTCCTCAGAGAACGGGCGCCGAGAGACTAACTTTTGTAGAGTCGCAGAGAGCTGGCTGCGTTCGGATGAAAACCGTGGGCAATCGCAAAGGACATGTCGTATGATCTCTGGTGTGTCACAGACTTCGCACGCCTCACTGGCTGCCATTCCAATCAAATAGGACTAAGCATTTGTGAATGCGGCTCCAAGCCAGAGGCGACAAAGAATGGTAGCATCAGATCGTGGGAGGCCTAATGGGAGGGGGCACGGAAGATGGGGGTCCAGGGTATGGATACGAGCGCTCGTGAACTCTTGGGTGCTCCATTTCGATAGCATGGTCTCCCGAGCAAGTTTTCGGAGTGTCCTAGCGGCGTCCGTCCTGGATAACGGAATATATATGGTCGCCGTTTTTTGGTGTGCCAAGCGTGCGGGAGCGTCCGCACTTTCGTTTCCGACAATGCCGCAATCACTGGGAAGCCACTGAAAGGCAATGTCATGACCCGCTTGGGTGGCACGGTCGTACAGTAGTCTTATCTCGGCCAGCAGCTGTTCATGAGGTCCACGGCACAGGGCTGACTGGAGCGATTGAAGCGCAGGTTTTGAGTCGCAGAAGATCGCATATCTTCGTCATGAAGTTTGTTCAACGGTATGAAGGGCACAACGGATGGCGGTAAGTTCTGCAGCCGTGGAAGTGGTAAGATGGGCTATTTTGGAATTCTGTGGACATGGACATTCGTGGTATAACAACCGCGCCGGCAGAACTAGATGTTGTTACGGAGCCATCGGAGTAAATATGGGTGCAGTCACTGTATCTCTCGTGTAAATAAATGAGACTTAGCTGCTGTACTGCCAGAGTCGGAAAATCTTGCTTCTTTGTTAAAACCTGGGATACTGAGGCATGCTGGAATCTGCGTCGAATACCAAAGTCAGAGTGGCGGCCTCATCGCAGGCGTGTAGTTGAATGGCATGCATGTGATGTTGGAGGCTACAACCTTTGCGAAAGACGCATGGGGGCGTTTAGATGGTAGACTAGCAAGGTGATGATCCGGCAGCCTGGTTAGGTGCCTAATATGCGCCCTGAGTGTTTCAACTGTCACGTAAGTGGGTAAGGGGTGATCACGAGCCACAGCAATGGTTGCAGCTGTTGACGTGCGCCGTGGTAGGCCAAAGCAAGTTCGGAGGGCCTGCACTTGTATGCCTTGCAGTTGCTTATATGTCAGTGGTTTCACTGAGGGTTAACCCACAGTGGACGGGTAGCCAAACGAGCCGAATCTCCCGTACGTGAGTGGGGACGCAGGAATAAAAAGTTTTGAGAATGGGATGTAAAGTTTCTGAGGAGAGAGTCATGCACACGGACAAGGAGTCGGTGAGTAATATCACGGAAGAATTCGCCGGATCAAGTTTCGGGATTGCAAGGATAGAGCAAAACATTCTGCATAAAAAAATGGGGATAAAATCTGGTAATAGCAATGAAAAAGACCAGTTCAATGTCGGAGAGAAAATACCCACCCCAACCTTTTCGTCTTTTTTCGAAGCGTCAGTTGCAATGACCACATGGGATGGGTATTCGGACTGGTGAGGCAGGAGAACGTTATCGATTATGTTAGGCGGGAGAAGCTTAGCGTTTTGGGGGAAAATATTATCAAACGAAATCCTTACTACTGTGGATGGTAACTGCAAGGCGGGAACTGAAAGGAGGGTGGTGTTTAATGGAGTAAGCGACGAATTGGCAAAAAATGACCTGTGGGCGCCGGAGACGAGACCAATAGGAACCAAAAAACGACATTGCATGCTGGAGGAAAACAGCCCGTGGTCTGGCCAGCGGGGACTCAAAGAACTTTGCGAATGCATTGACTGTTAGGTATTTGAACCTGGAGTTCAGCGTAAGGACTCCGGCTTCCATGTACAACACCCCAATCGGGACGTAAGCGGGCAGGCCTAAGCAGCAGCGCAATGCTTGACGTTCAAGCTTCACCAACGGCGAGAGCTTATAGGTCGCAGAGCCAGAGAAGAAAACGCACCCAAATTCTAAGACTGGGCGAACATACATGCGGTAAATCATCAAGAGTGTATCTGCTCTCAGACCTGATCGCTTGTGGCTAAGACCCCTCAAAGAGCGACAGCGCGGGAGCCTTTCGCTGCAATGTGCTCAATGTGGAGGCGCCAGTTCAATTTTGCTGTCATATATAACTTCAAGGTATTTTAGTTAATAACCTGCCGAATGGATTGTTGACGATAGGATAACGAAATCGATATTGGGTCCGTAAGGGGCAACACGAGAATGACACACTTATTAATATTTAACGAAAATTTCAGAGTGTCCAGCCATAATTCTAGAGCGTTCAGATACGACTGAAGAGAAAGAAACAGGGAATGAATATCCTGCGAAGAAGAGAAAAAGGCAACGTCATCTGCATAAACGTATGTTTGTACATCAGGCTAACTAGGTATGGAGCTCAAGAGCACATCAAATAACACTGGGGAGATGACAGACCCCTGGGGGACTCCACGCGTCTGCTTATAACGAGAAGAGGCGTAGCCATGTTGGTAACAAAAGAACTCTCTGTTTTCTAGAAAAGCCGCTATCCAGGCAGGGATGTACTCCGAGAACGAATAATAAGCAGGAGATCTGGGAGGATGCCATATTCCACACTGTCGTAAGCTTTTGAAATATCCAGAGTGACCAATACTGCAACCTGCTTATTCCGTCGTGCCCACTGAATGCGAAGTTCTAAGTCTATATGTGCCCACCAAATGGAGCATCCTTCTCTAAAGCCAATTTGTCTGCAGTTTAAGATATTCTTATCAATCAGAAACTTGTTAATCCGGGGAAGCAAAACGCGCTCAATCACTTTAACTAGAGTAGATGTTAGAGCTATCGGCCTAATGTTAGCAATCGAAATAACCGAGCTCCAGCTTCTTGGATAAAGGCAGAATTTTGGCCAAACACCATTCTGGTAGTATCCATGCGTTTCTAAGTGAAACGTTACTACATTTAGCAAATATCGCTATAGTTTTCTTCTTTTCCCATGATCATTCTCCATATTCACATAACGACACCTGTAATGTTTTACTCTTTCTGGTTATAAACCTGGACCAGTTTTTAAACTATTCTAAAGAAGATAGAAGATAAGCGCCACTATAAACCCCAGAATAGAATTATTCTTGATCTACCTGTGCTTCATAACCGCATCAAACTCGTGCATGTTGCTGTTGTTGCGCCTTTAGGTATGATACATACCCAATCAGGGGATCGGCCAATCAACAGAGGATGGTTAAAATGAATGGAATTCTTATGCTAATCACGAGACGTTTAGGAAAGATAATTTAGACCGGTTGGAAAATTTTTTTAGAAAAAAGGAAAAAAAAATCCTGAAAAATTAAAGCGAGGGTGACCAATCGCAATCATAAAGAGAATCGTTTTGAATTTTCAATGTAGCGCAGGAGGACAGAGGCATACATCCCGGTGGCAGAACCCGTTTCGGATGCCCCGAACGATAGAATAGCCGGCACTGTTAGGGATATCCCCAAACTGTAAAGCGGCACCTCCAGGGACTGACGTCTCAGTCGGGAAAAACGTCGGCATGTCAAGAGGTAGTGATCGACAGACTCGACTTCGTTGCAATAGCTGTACAGAGCTGTTGGCGCCAGACGAGACCTGTGCAAATACCTATTTAACTTGGGTACTCGACAACGTAAGGCTGTAATAACCACCTCTAAGTTGCGTGAAGGGCACCATTCAGGTTTCCATGAAAATTTAAGATGATTAAAATCCCTTAATGATAATAAAATCGATTCTTGCTGTACTTGGAGTTCCAGCATCCTACGGTACCTAGCTGCTGTTATTAATGGTGTCGGCTCTACGACGTCTACTACAGGCCCAGAAAGTGCTACCTTTGCTAGAGAGTCGGCAGTCTCGTTGAATGTGATCCCTGCATGACCAGGAACCCAAAGAAGGTGAATTTCAGTGAAGTGAGGGGGCAGGAGTGACCGAAACGTCCGCAGAAGGGGAGTGTCTTAAGGGGAAGAAAGGGCTAGGCATACAGAAAAAGAATCGGAAATTATCGTTGGAGATGTAATTGACACATCCAGCTTTCGTAGCACCAGGACAATTGCCAGGAATTCCGCAAAGAATATGAGGATAAAATCACGCAGATGAACCGAAAAGGTCCAGTTAAGGGAAAGGGAAAATATTCCGGTACCGGATTTTTCTTCTGGTTGAGAGGCATCTGTATAAATTATAGCACCTGGCTGCATAGAGGCCAACTAATCTTCAAGAAGGACGATTGAGCAGCCGGGCTGGTGTAAAGTTTAGCATTTTTGGGGAAAATGTTCCGGAAATTGATAGAAAAGAGGTGAAACTCCTGTCGTATATGGAATAATCTGATTTATTGCTACACCCAATGGAGAAAGGAAGCTCTGTATCAAAGTGCTTTGTGGACATAAGGACCTGGGCCATTGGTGCACCGTAAACGCACTTGGTTCTGCAATAAAGATAAACTGCTCCCTGTTCACCTCAGAGCTATAAGCTCTCAGAAAAGTTTCAACAGTCAGAATCCGGAACCTGTTAAGCAGAGGAGGAACGCGCGCTTCCAAGTAAACTACTGCATTTGCTGCATTCTTAGGCAACCCTAAACAGCAGCGAAGAGCCAGGCGCTCCAGAACAACCAGACGATGAAGCTTATACTCGGCGCACCCAGATGGAGCCCCAAACTTTTACTTCGTCATCCTCGAGGGGGTCGCTATAATAGAACAATGCTCGCGGATGCACGCACAAAAATTGAAGATGCGTTGCATACCGGTAAAGTAGTTATAAAGGAGGCTATGGGTAAGGGTACCGCATCCCTAGTATTAAAGTTACTTTAAAGTGCCAAAAATTATTTCAAGCCTGAATGTACGTAAACTACCAGTTAGATTGGTGTCGTTCAAACCAGAAAAATGTAATAAGATAAAACATAGCTTCAGTTACATCCACGAATTAAAATCGCGAGACCTGCGTGAAAAACAACAACTCAGTAATTATTAAGAAGGCAGGCTTTGATTGACTGTCCCCACAATACAAAAAATATTTTTCTTGTCGTAAAGATTATCATCATTATCATACCACCCTCTTCTTCTTCATAAAGAAGAGGCCGACTTCATGCGCCGGGCGTGACACAGCGGAGAGCTACCGAAGTCAGGAGCTTTCTCCGAGCTGCCAATGTGTCTGTGACCAGCTTAGCTTCGCAAATCGCTAAATTTTCGGCGGTAACCAACCCGGCAACTCTGAAGGTAAGCGCTCGCACCGATTTCCCTTTCCCGTTTCTTGAGAGCTTGCCCATGCACAGGGGATGGCTCTAATGTCAGATTCTCGAAACTTAATTTTTGCTCCGCACGTTGAATTCATGCGGTATAAAGCATGTGGATCTATATGCGACCATAGGAGCTGAAGCTTGAACACCGCGCCTTCATGTGCGGAGTGTTCGCCAGCCTGAGCCAGGCCAAGAAAACAATGCCGGCAGGCAAGATGCGTAAATCGCCTGTTTATTTCGGGAGAACAAGAGGTGACGCGTGCACAAAGAGAAGGTATGAATACCTAATGTACGGGGGCAGCACCACGACAGTGGATAACGCACTGCACCAATTGTGGAGAAAGAAATTCCCATCTTTCCACCTACCGTCACGACGAGGCCCGATTTTGTGGTCGAAAGCACCCAGGAGATATTTTCAGTAATGGATTGTTTACAGTCCTGGGCCACGGGTAGTTGAGTACGGCGCCATAAAAGACCTAGAGCTACGCAATTATCTGGACCTCCTGTAAACTGTTAACAGTACACGCATTACAAGGCTGAAAAATTGGCCAGTTATCTGCTTGCTTCGCGGAGAATGTTGTCGAAAGACGGTAGCTTTCTGCCACCCCTACTACGTAACCCCTCTCATCCCTCCCCCTTCCACACTTCATGTTCTTCCCCTCTTTTCTCGCTCCTCCCATGATAAAACAAAATGGCGGTTTGATGATATCATTTCGATTTTCCCGTGTTCCAACTGCTCCCGCGCCTTCCCTTGGGACCTTCTGTTTCTATTGAATTTTGGGTGCTTCAAGCTCAAGTAGTAGTAGTGGAAACTTTTATTTTGCCCGTGATGGGATTAAAAAAAAGAAAGGGACGAATGAGAAGGTGGTGTCTTTCACTCGTCTTCTTCCCCTCTTCCTTAGTCGTCAGCCAGAAGCCGTTGGACTCTGGCGGCGGCCTCGGCCATCCGGACGACCCGAAGCTGCACTTCCGGGTCGGGGCTGAGCAAAGCGGTCTCCCATTGCTCCATGTTCGTTACAGTAAACGAGTTGCTCCTAGCATTTGCTGCAGCATTTTGATTCTGTCTTGCGGGGCACGACCATAACATGTGGTAGAGGTACGCCCGACCCGCGCAGTGCTTACAATCTCCTGAGTATATTTCGGGATAGCAGCAACTGAGCGCAACGGGGTTTCGAAACATGTTCGTCTGTAACTGCCTCCACCATATCGAGTCCCGTTTAGTGAGGCTGCGGTGCGCGGCGGTATACTTCCGTCTTGCCAATCTGTAATGTTCTATGATTTCTCTGTACGACACCACGCCATCCGTTTCCGATCTGACGAGGTGGGGTGAGGTGGGGTCGACGTCCGCCTGCCTGATTAAAACTCGGGCCCCGTCGTGGGCCCTCTCGTTTCGTGTCAGACCCGAGTGTACTGGCGTCCACGGTATTTGAATTTTTCTTACTTTTTTTTCGCTTAGTTTTTTTTTTTTTTTTGGTTTTATATTTGACCACATATAAACGAGTTAAACGAGTTTTTTTTTTAATTTCAAACAAAGCCCCTATATATTTACACAAAAGAACGCTGCCAATGCAGGTTATATATTTACGCGTTGCCTCAAACATGTTTTTTTTTTAATTTTTCTGAATGTTGATGTCAGGTATGAAGCAGGCCACTAGTTGAGCACTTTCATAAGGCTTCTGCTATATATATAGTTCTTTTTCAAGCGATATTTGTTGGCCTGGTGGCTGAATCGAGTGAGCGATGAAACTTAATAGAATCTAGGAACGAGTTTTACGAACTACACAGCTCAGCGTGAGATTGAAGAAAAAAATAAGATCTGCGCATGACGAAGAGCACAAGGCGCTGTTTACGCTCTTGCGCTCTCGCGCGTTTGCACGTCCATTTGAGCTCTTGCCCTCGCGGAAATTTTATTTTTTTACCCAAATCATATGGCAGGCCTCGTACTTAGCGAAATCGGCCCATTTGTCGTTCTACAGTTCTGTGGGGAAGTCCACCGATGTCGATTCTTCAAACAGACCGTGCAATACTTTTCACTTTTATTTTTTAAATCCTAAATATTTGCAAAACGTAGTCAACAAACCCATCCAGTACTTAGAATAGGGGGCCACAAAATACCTCAGCCCAAAATTACTTCTCTATGCCCTTGGGGTAACTGAAAAATATGCTCTAAGCATTATACCTCTTTCCCAAACTTGGCGTTCTCTGAGCGCTCGAATTACGTCATTGGAGCAATGTTGCGGCCATTAGCCGGCTTCCTTTTTAGTTACAGCAATGAACACAGCTGAAGGCCACGTTTAAGAAAATCGGCACAAAAGAAAAGCAGAAACAGAAGCCGGATCTGCTGCGACGAGCGAGTCACGCAGTGCAGCTCCATGCTGGCGATAACTACAGCTTTCACAGTGCTTCCAGACGCGAAGGAAATAGTGAAGGCGTTTATCGGAGTCTTGCGGAGTTCCTTTAAGGGCACCCTACAACACTTTTTTTAACTTTTTGAAATCTTAAATGCTTGCAGAACGCAGTGACCTAGCTAACATACCCAGTAGTTAGGTTAGGGGGTAGCGAAGTATGCCTCAGGCAAAAATTGCTGCTCTACGCCCATCAGGTAACTTTTAATCTCGCTCAAAAGATTTTTGTACTCTTTGCCGGTCTTGACGCTCTTCGACGGCTCGAATTACGTCACTAAGGCCATGTAGCGGCTGTTGAACAATTTTGGTTCAGTTGCAGCAATGAACGCTTTTCGATAGCAACGTAAAAAAAGCGACAAAAACAAAGCAGGAATAGTAGGCGTATCTGGTGCGACGAGCAAATCCCGCAGTCGCGCTCGGTGCTGGCGATAACTATAGCTTTCGCATTGGTTCCAGACGCGAAGGAAAGTGTGAACGCGCTTATCGAAAGTGTGGCAGGGTGCATAGTGTGAACGCACACTCTAGCCGTGGATCAGCTTCGTTGCAATGCATTCGAGTGATCAATCTATGCTGAAACAAAGCAAATTCCACGAATGACAGTAGTGCGGATAAATTTTGACTTAGAAATGTGATCTGCGGTGCGGCGTTCCGCAGTGCACAACGTCATGTTTGGATTGCGTGATACCACAGCACAGAGCAAACTTTTGAGTCAGATCGTGTGCTCGACATCGTCATTGATTCATCACTCCAACTTTGTCGAATTCATTATGGTGAAGATGAACCAAGGGATTGCCTGAGTACACATTTTTGTCAAACAAAAAAAAAATTCAAATGGAGACAAACGGTGTATGAGAGATTACGCATACATAACAATTTTCGGATGCAGTCCACATGATCTTGTGGTCCTATTCCGTATTTAGAGTTCCCGCTGTAGGAGCCGAACTGACCTTATTTTATGGGCACTTCCCGAACAGGTACATTGATGGCGCCGCCGACGCTCGGCTACTGGGATCTGAGGGGCCGTTGCCAGGCCATTCGCAACTTGCTCGTGCACAAGGGCACTGAGTTCAACGACAAACGGTACAAGTTCGGCCCCGCGCCCGGCTTCGGCCGCGAAGACTGGCTCAAGGAGAAGTTCACGCTGGGCCTCAGGTTTCCCAACCTACCGTACTACATCGACGGTGACGTCAAAATTGTTCAGAGCAAGGCCATCCTTCGCTACCTGGCCCGAAAGTACGACCTCGACGCCAGGTATGGTTCACCCGTGAGCGCTCATGGATTGTCGAGCGGCAAGTTTAAAAAGATTAAAACGCCCCATTTTTGCTTGCAAGAATTACTAAACGTGTGTCTGGAAGATTTCAATGATGTAGACGTACGGCCATGTCTGTTAACTAGAATTTCTGTTATGAGCTCCCTAGTCCTTTAGCACTGATGCTGTTTAAGCTGCTGGATGGTCCGGAGAACGTGTGCAGGAAAACAAGTGAACAAGTAATTAAACAGTGTTAATTTGATACCTAAGATGCCAATACTTGGGATGTAAGAAAGGTCACGGCAAGTCACGTGACTACTTCATGATCCATACGAGTCATGCGACATGATAAGGAATCATATTCACGGTGACAAGATTCTTTTTGCACATCACGTGAACAAGTAATTCAACACCATTCATTTGACACCTATGATGCCAATACGCGTGAGGAAATAAGCGTCATGGTAAGTCACGTGACTAGCTGATCATCCGTACGAGTCATGCGACATCATAACAAATCATATTCACAATGACGGGCTTCTTTCGCGCGTCACGTAGACAAGCAAAGCAATAGCGCTCACGTATTGGCGGTGACGTGGTTGCTCGTACAAATGTAATGGATGTATTAAAGCTCATGGTAAGTCAAGTGACTATTTCGTGGTTGCACCTAATAGAAGAATGTCCTTTTCGTGTTCGTTATATGACTCTCACTTGCGCTGGCTGTTCCAAATAATTGTGGCTTGTGCTGGCAATGTTTCAGTTGTACTAGTCCTGCAGCTCTCATGTGACATGGTATTATGAAGATGTCCCGCCAGGATACAGGATGAGAAGCCAATCAAAGGCATTTGATTGATATGGATGACATCATAATTTAGAGCAGGCTTCCGGTAAAGCTAATGTCAAAATCACATGAATATTTGGTTTCGAGAGTTTGGCTTTCTGGCTGTTTTCCCTAACATATCGGGTAAATGAGTAATTTAAATGCATTAATTCATACCCATGATACCATCCTCGGGATGATATCGTAATTAGGCGAGAGGGGTTTAAAGTGACATGACATTGTTTCGGTGCGCACTTTCTAAGTTATCTGCTTTAAACGGGTCACGGGACCTAGTTCACCCAACTTGGATGGAAATACACTGTGCCTTAAGGTGTTGGATGCGCCTAAGTTACATTCCGCTCGCGTCCGTTCTGCCCTGAGTGACTCCCGGATTATATTGGTTAGCGCCTGGAAAACATTGGTTGAGTAAAGGTTTACAGTTCCTTGTTTCTTGTTGATTGATGATGATCTGCGTTGGTGCCTGATGGTGACGGCACTGATGACACGACGACGATGAGAGTTGTTGAGGGTTTTAAAACTGTATATTTACACGGAAGACATATACAGGATATTTACAGACTGAAGTAGACAGAGTAAGAAATAAAGTGGGTTCCTAGGTCAGCTAAGACTTTGTGCCCGCGGCACCCCCGTCAGCGACGGACCCTGACCTAAGACTACCCAAGTGGTGAGATCCTCCCTAGCCTGACCTGGCTAGCCCGGCAATACGCCGGCCGTGCATAGCTCATAAAAACCCTGAGGATTCGACCCCGAGACCTCGTGTCTCGTGGTTTTAATGGGTTACTTAGGCCCCACCCCCGATACACAGGCCAATCGGTATCTCCTGGGCACCTGATAGGATGGATTAGTAAGTCCGGGCCTAAACCACGGTGGGCAACGCCCCCCGTAACCCTCAAACACTGGTCACTCTCTCTCTCTCCAGAAAAAAAGGAAAGGATCAAAAACAAACCAAACAAACACGATAAACACTCAAAAACCCGCGAAAACACGTGCAAGCGCCAGGGACACGCTTCCACGAACGCTGGTCTGCATCGCCTGTTCCCACGCATCTCGTCCGAGACAGGACAGCTACTCAAGCCAGCTGAAACCCATAAACATCCGTCTTAACGACCCGGCGCGTCCCCAAGATTCTCCGCCGTTGACAGGCGATGCCCCGTTAATTGGACCGTGGGCCAGAAACAGCGCGTAGGGACAAAAGGACACGGCGGCCGGCTCAGGCGTCGCCTCTGCCGCGCCCATCCCGGGCCGCAACGCGCGCACCCTCGCACGCCTCCACTCCGCGCGCGCACTGGCCAAGAAAAGGAAAGCTATCGCCATAAATCGGCCACTGTCTAACCACAGTTGACAGCTCCACGCTCCCCGTCTCCAGCCGCTCGACGGACCAAATGGTTTTACAACCCGCTAATGGCTAAACGCGCGCGCAGGCGGCCCCCGAAGCATCCAACCCACGCTTTCCCACGCTCGTACTGTGATTTGCAACACACTGTTCAAAACAACGTCGCAGCCCAGCTGAGGCTCAAGACAATTCGTCTCCGCGCAGTCGGCATGATCCAAAGGCCGTTCGCTCTTAGCAAGCTGGCTGCCATAAAGCCCTTCATGCGCCCGCCAGGGAACAGCCGCTTCCCACGCGTTCGACTCTGCAGCGTCGCTGACGCCTGGAACCCCTACAGGTTGGCACCTGGATTATATTCACTGGCGCTTGGATTATACTAAGCGGTAAATCCTGTAGAGTGGCAGCTGTCGGAGGAAAAAAAAGCATTTGGGCCTGAGAATAAGAAATATTATGGCAACAAATTAGGGCTATCTTATGATGGAGTGGAAAAGTGTATCCAACTGCCTAACATATCATCATCATCACCTTATGGCTTAAAGCCTTGGCTAGTCACCAATCGTTACACATTTATCTCAGAATAGCGTTACGCAGACGTAACTCGGAACCTTGCGACGTAGCAAGCAACGTCAAACGGTTTCCATCAAGCGGTGTGTACCGTTTCACGTCAAAGCTCGAAGTGTAATTTAAAGCCTGACGTCAGCCCATTACGTATCCCCGCGTTCCGGCTGCCTGCGTGCTACCTTTTGGGGCAGCGCCGTACAATCGCAAGTTCCAGTATAGACCACATGATGACGCTACTAACGCTACCTCGCACTTGCCCGCATTCGCATAGCGAAGCGTAACGGATTCTTAGCGGGAACCTACTGTGCCTGTGTGTGTAACCGTACACACAATCACGAGGTTCACGTTTTGGCAGACCTAGCATCGTCAACCTGTACCCGCAGCTTTACGTACAATGAGGTGGTGATGGCTTTAATTCTGCCCGCAAAAAATAAATTCAACGCCCCGCTCGGTGGTGCCTCTGGTATTGTGTGTATTAAAATGAAGCAGACGTTCTGATGGCTCATTGATCTTAGATGTACTTCCTTTTGTCATTTGATGACACCTCTGGTACGTAGATGGGTGCACTAATCTCAGTTTCGAGAGAAAAAGGTCACCCACCAAGTAACGAAAAAGAAAAACTTAAAAGATGTACCCTCCCGACCAGATGGGCGTCCGTCAAACCCTTGACTTAATCTTAGTTGTATGCATATTGCCAAAGAACGCGAGGAGATCGTGACCATAGGGAGCGACAAAAGGAGCAGCAGTGCAAACGTCGACATCGGTGTTCCGCAGCGCGCGGAGTACCGGCTATGATGCTGCCAGTGCTGTCAGTGCTACGCGTATTATAATCCCTCAATTTCCGTTCTGCCCATTTCTACCCTCTTTTCTTCATATCACCTCACCCATCCCGGACTCAGTCTTCATTGAGATTCTCTCAGCCCGATAGGCAGTTATCTGCTGAGTCATTTCCTTCTTTTCTCTTTCAATAAAGCAACACGCGCACGCACGCTCAACAACGGTGTTATGCGGCTGGCATCGATGAAGCTCACGCACCGAGCGCATGCAGCAAACCTGGCACGAGCAGGGCGCACTTTTCGTAAGGCAGACGTCCCGAAAATCAGGCCGTCTGCGGCTCTGCGCCATATACACCCTCGCTGTAAGAGTCAAATGACACCAGAAAAAAATGACAAGCAGTTTGAGAAAGCATCCTACATGCATTGCTGGTATCGGCTGCTCTATGGGCATGAAACAATCGGCTAGGTTTCAGAGTAAACACACATAATCAGTGAGCGAGTACATATTTATTGGGTCGGATCATCCTCGGTTATCATGATCGCGTTCGCGAAGTGTTCGCGCGCTCACAGGTTGTCACTACCCTGGGCGAGACCTGATGCTGTTCATGTAAAAGCTGGAACATCGCATTACTCTTATATGCCAGGAAGTACGATACGCCGTTGTCCAATTCCCGTAAACGCGGCCGACACCTATTCAGCGCATTATTTTTATTCGGTGGACTCACTACAAACAATCGCTTACATGGTAGCGATTGGCTATCAAAGTGATGACTTGCTATCGGGATACTCATGAAGAAAGTGGCCGTGTATGCAAAGTTGGAACTAGCTATCGGCCTCCTGACAAATTTGAGGTAACCCCGTGTTCAATGAAGCCTGCTGGGTGTACATTGCTTACGTTGATGATCAAAAAAGTTTATGTGCCGCTTTGCTCCGTCATTAAATAAGCTTCGTTGCAGGAATGAAGCAGAGCACCAACTGCTGGACATGCTGGGAGCGCAGGCTCACGACCTGGCCTGGGGGCTGGTGGTGCTCGCGTTCAACCCCAACTTCGACCAGGAACGGCGCAAGTACGAGGAACAAATGGAGGAAAAGCTGCGCCCTTGGTCCGAGGAGCTCGAGGGCAAGCAGTGGGTCCTGGGGGCCAGGATGTCCTACGCGGACTTCGTCCTCTACGAGGCGCTCGACTGGAACCACGAGTTCAAGCCCGACGTGTTCCAGAAGTTCCCCAACTTGACGGGCTTCATGAAGCGTTTTGAAGAGCTGCCCAACATCCACAAGTACTTCACTTCGGGCAAATACAACAAGTGGCCTATCACGGCGCCATATGCCAAGTGGGGCTTCAAAAAGGAATAGCTACGCTTTGTGTGCAGCTTTCTCCGCAGACCTCCTCGTCTTCCCTCATTAAAAGGGAAAAAAATAAGGTGTATGTGTCCTTTCTTTATCTCTGGGGTGCGAATTCTAGAAGGATGAGAGAGGGGTGTGAAGTAGACTCGCTTCAACTGCACGACGAAAATTGCATGGCAAGACAATCAAGATGTAGGTAAACCACCGGAATGAGTGAGAGCATGGGCGACGAATTAAAAAAAAAAACCGTTCCTTGCGGAAAGAAAAAGTCCAGAAAAGCGCGAAAGCTAAAAGCGCATTTACGCTTAAAGTGAGTCGAATCGATCGTCAAACCTTCAAAGACCCAAATCGTAAACGAAGAACGAAGAGGTGCGACGATTTTCCGCGCAATAAGTAAATGAATATACGAACGATTTAAATGTGCACCGGTACCCGGTTTATGAGATAATACTGTTCTACTCCTTGTTCATGATCGATGCGGCTACCCGCTCCTTTCTCGCGATTTTCAAGTAACCGTTTTTACGCAATGGAAGCCCGATTTTACGCACAGCCTGTCCAGAGATTGTATGAATTTTATCAGAGCTTTTCGGTCCACCAACAGGTCTATAGAACTTGGAATAATTTTTGACAGAACGGAATCAGTCCCACTAAGAAATCTCTTGCTTCAAAATTTCGAGGATAATTAAGCTTAAAGGGACCTTACAGGCCACATACAAGTTCGTTTTATACTGAGGATTTGACGTTTTATAGGGCCCGCAGCGCTTGTCTGGCAGCAAAAAAATGCTTTGTTCACTGAGAAATTAATGAATTTAAGTTAAAATTTTGATCCTCCCGCCAAATCGTGCATTTCGTGACATCTGCGGTGACGTAACAAGGACAGGTCTTCAAGAGAAACTTAGTGTGCTGTTTACTCTGCAGCGGACTGCGGAACACCATTTTTACCGTTAGCCCTCCTGGATGGCGTCACCATACCGCATAGGGCCACTATCTGACATTACTTTGTTTCTGACCATATTTGCACCCGGCATGTTTTGTTACGGTAGGTAGTGATTCTTTCGTGAGTATGCTCGATAAGCAGGATCAAGTAGGACAATGTCGCTTACGCCAATTGGCCTGTGTCGTGCGCACGGTCCTGTGAGACAACGCCAAAGCGCCAGTCTTATGTGCGCAAAGTGCGCGTATTAGTGCGCACATAGGGCTCGTAGAGCGCGCATATCGTACAGTAGGGGCGCGCATTACCAACAATTGTAGGGGCTGATGCTTCTATTTTGATGTGTACTTCCGAAACTTCCATTGTTTACCCCACCATTCTTACTGGTATAAAATGAATATGCATTACATTTAGCCAAAATATCTCGTTCTGCTAGCTTATTGCCAAACTTGCGTTTGCTGTTGCCGGCCTGAGCCAATCGCTCAGCTGTGCATATTTCGTCACAGGTTCTAGTACGGGAAATAAACTAGTGGCTCCCATGGCCGTTCCCTTTTTTCCTCATCATATAGCTTATTTGAGCGAAGTTTTCGTTAAAAGAAGCGTCAGAATGATTCTAACGAGGCGATCTTTGGAACGAACCAAACTTGTGTTTTGCCTGCAAGGCACCTGTACCTTTAAGCGTGGAACGTGTTGGCGTTATCGGCCCCTCTTCGCATTGCGCGAAAACTTCCCGAGCGTCGTACATTTCCGCTTCTACCCTCGCGCCATCTGTTCGAGAAGCGCCTTGCGATCGCAGGGGATTCACAGGCCCCCACAAGATGGCGCTACGGGATATTTCCCACGTGATTATCCTTTTACAGACAACTCCGCCGAGGACGCCGTCTTCACGCCGACACGGGGCCCTCCCTTACGCTACCCGACGAAATTAGGCCCAGAGGGCGGCCGCAAACACACGGCAAGCTTTTATTGGGACTTGATATTGCGACGTGGTAAAACGCGGTTAGAATGCGATTTAAAGGGGCGATTTGGGAAATCGAACCAAATGGTTTTAGTTGCCGGGCGCCACCCTTGTCCTTTTTACGTGGCCACGTGTTGGGGGTTTCTCGTCATAGCTCTTCCCCATTCGCGAAAACTTCCCGAACTGTCGTACATTCCCGTTCTACCCTCGCAAACTATTGGCAAAAGCCCCCCTTTTGCTTCGCAGGTTCTCACGCCCTGTGCCCAAGCTGGTAGGTGGGTATTTCCCAAAGTTTACCTTTAGCAGCCAACTCCGCCGACTCGTGGCATCGTTTATAATTGGGAACACGGTTATTGAAGCAAGGAAGGAAAGTCGTGTAAGGGGGTTGCCCTGAAGCGAAAGCGCGATGAGAAGAAATGGTGAATTCTGCTTTTGTGTACAAACTGCCGCAGTGGTCGCACAGTAACACATTCGCGTTTCTACGGTGTAGTAGCAATCTGGGATACTTCGCAGCCTGTGAAAAGTGTTCTCTCGTATAGATGCAGCACATCAGGACCATTGCTGCCACGGGACCGGGTGTTGTTATTCTCCTGTCGGTAATAAGCGGATAGGGGGCAAGTTTAAGCGGGTACAGCCCTTCATTCCGAAAGAAACTTCTTAACAGGGCAAAGTTAGCCTATAAAGGTCACGCCTGCTGGGGGTTCTCCTAATCACTTCGCCAACTAAACGCAATTTACATTGATACTGGCGCGCTTGTTACCCTACAAAGCCTGTTTTCATGTGACTTTAAGTCACAAACTTAAGCCAGCTGAGCAGCCCTGCATTCTCGTGGACAAATAAGAAATATAAATTTGACAAAAACTAAAGAATTGCTGTGCTTGTTTAAAAGCTCGAAGTAAGTGGGAAATGTTCCAAGCCTAACGCTTGCTAGGGAGAGCTAATCAAAAGCTTATCGGAAAAAAAACATTGTTCTGTGAAAGTACATCATGATTTTTAGCCATACGCCGCTTGGGGAGGACATCGGGCGCAAAAAGTTGAGGGCAGGGGCCACTGTGACGGATGGACGGGCCCTAAAACGGACAACTCTCCGCTAGAGCAGGACATATATCACATGTATAGCAAGAACCTGAGGGTTGTTTCTAGGGTGATGACTAGAGCCATCTGGAAAAAACGAGGTCAATGCAAGTACTGGACTTATGAGTGGACGTGGCTGCATCAATCTTTGAAACTAGATTCAGGCTCCTCTAGGACATGGCTACGAAAGGCAGGAGCCCCATAAAGATACCGCGGAGTGTGTAGTAGTAGTAGGTAGTAGTAGCACCTTTATTGGTAAGGAGGGCCAAAGGCCGGTTTGTGGAAGGGGAGGGGGAGTAGGAGAGGGAAATATAGCGTCTTTAACAAGGACGTGGCAGTTTCGCAGGGACCAGAGTCGACCCCAGCTACACTGCCCGTGCTGGGCCACTTTTGATGGAGAAAAGCACTATCTTGTGCAGTATACGTTTCTTCATTGTATGATAGTCTGCTGGAGTGCTTATGGGTGCATGGAAAGGTGTAATGATGTCTGAGCGATGTTGTGAGAAGGTGGCGCAATCCCAAAGGAAATATTTGAGGTCGGCATATATGAGTGTATTGCAGAACATACATTCGAGAGGAAGGGTCGGTGAGAGCCATTTTCCGATAATGTGCGGGGTATAGACAAGAATTTTCATCTTGCACTGGGCGCCATATTTTCTAACGATCGAGGCTCTATCTGGCGGGCATTTTTTCGGACTGCGGGGCGAGCAGACGACGCCGCAGTCGCGCGCTGTTGCTCTGTGCCGTGCGTGGATATCAGGCGCCCAGGACTGCATCGAAAATGGGTAAGTGTCATTTATTCGGTATGTCAGAGCGACAAGTACAACAGTGCTTTAAGGAGAAGGTTTAGAGCGTACTAAAGCTGCCACGTTTGCCCATACATTCCGTTCCCAAACCGCTAAGGGGGCGGGCCACCCCACACGCCCTTTGTCTTGACGGGGTTGCTGTGAGACTACGTTTCGGCGTTCCAGCAGGACGCCCGACTTTTCATCTCCAATTTATGTTTATTTTCTTAATTCTGGGCAGGTTGCCGTCATTGCCTTTACTTGGCGACGTACAGAAGCTACCTGTCCGGGGTGATTACGCCGCTGTTGGCTGCACTAACAATCAGCGTAAGCGCAAAGGGCTCATGGAAGAAGCGTGTGAAGTACACCCCGAAAAAAGATGTGTGTGCATGTGCGGAGTATATTCGCTGCAAAAATTTCCTGCGTACCTTGAGTGCGGCCGCGAATGGGTCGTCGCGCTGAATCGGAGAGACTTCGAACCTAGCAAATTTGCCAGAATAAGTACGGTCGTACGCTGCTTTTGAAAGCGCTCTTCATTCACCCTCATGCTGAATCCTTATCGCACGTTACTGTTCTATGGAGGTATGTTCGGTCCATTTCATCGATGGGCAGCCGACAGAAATCAACCGGAAACTTATGCTGCATCTCGGGTACGCGAAAAACTTGAGCCGAAAGCGAATTAGGGGCGTCGCGGTGGCGGAGCACCCCCGGTCATGTCGGAAATATGCCTCGTGCGGACGCTCAGAAGTCAGTGGGTTGGCGCAATCAGCGAAAGCCTCCGATCGTGCGCGCGGTAGTGCAAATTTCTAAGCATGGCTTGCTCCTGTCGGTGCGGGAACGTGTTATTTAGTACGCGCTCTCATACCGCCTACTGAGTAGGTTGTTAAACCGGCCCTGAAATATTCGTTTTAGCTGCAGCAAATGCAGGTCGTAGACGAGATATGCTCATAAAAATAAAATGCTATTTTCCGTCATAACACCAAACAGGGTCCACTTATTAGATAAACCAAGATTTCACGGCCGTTTACTTGCTTAAAAAAACTTCTGCGTTTCAGCGGTGGGTGAGGGCCGCGAACATGTATTTCTTGACACGACCGGGCGTTCTCCACCACCGCGACGCTCCTATTTCGCTTTCGGCTCAACTTTTTCGCTACCCGAGCTGGAGCATAGGTGTCCGCTTGATTTTTGCTGGCTTCCCTTCGATGAAATGGACCGAACATACCTCCAGAGAACAGAAACATGCGGTGAGGATTCAGCATGAGGGTGAATAAACAGCCCTTCCAAAAGCAGCGTACGACCGTACGTATTCTGGCAAATTTGCTTGGTTCGACGTCTTCCGATTCAGCATGACGACAATTCGCGGCGGCAGTCAAGGGACGCAGGAAATTTGTGCAGCGAATAGACTCCACACATGCGCACTACTTTTGTCGGGTGCACTTCACACGTTTCTTGCATGAGCACTTTGCGCTTACGCTGATTGTTGGTGCAGCCAACAACGGCGTAATCACACCCATTTTTCGGCTTCGCTCACACGCAAAAGCCCGCTTGCTCTCGAGAGCCGCGGCTGAGCCTCCTCTGTGGCAAGGAAACACGCGCGATAGCACGAGCCATTAGAGTAGGTAGCCTAGGGGTCGAGCACTTCCTGCTCCGTAATCGCTAGCTAATTTTAAAATAACAGCGCTTCTCTGCTGACTGACACCGCGGTATCTGCTTCCATGCACGGATTGTCCGGCGCAGGCTTACGTAAGGGACGGTACTCCCTCCCATTCAGAAACTCTAGGCTCCCCTTGATTGTGTTGAAGGTTATGTGGGCCACTGTGTGCACTAACTCTTACGTGTCTCGCGCGCTGCCCGGAGCGCCATCATGCGACATCTGCTGAAAGCTGCATTCGCACGGCGCTGTCGCAACCGATGGCATGCGAGCAGTGCAAACGCGGGAAAATCGAAGGGATTGAATAAACTATGGCAAGAACAAATGCTTACGGCATAAGTGTGTAAAAGGAAAGTGAAATAAAACGGCGTCTGGTTGCAGATGAAGCAAGAGGGCAAAGGCAGAGAGATGTTGGCGATAGGATCAAGCATATAGGATCAAACTCTACCAGTTTTATTCTCTTCAGCAGCGACTGTGACTATTTTGGACACACTGATGCTTTCGGATCAAATATTAATGAAGAAAACACCTCCGATGGCCACGAATAAGTATTAACCTTGCTTCTTGTCTCTAATTGATCTGTTGTGTAGAAGCATTGTTGGCTTCTTTTTGTAGTTATTGACCTCTCGTATAGAGATTTCGTCGATTTCGTTTATGCTGTGTTGTTACCCAATTCTTTCCTATTGGTATGACTCCTTGATTTGCACTGTAATTATTACCTGTTCAGGAATTTACCCCCCCCCCCCCCCCCTTTCGTATAATGATTCGGTCCTTAGACAGTCTGGAATAAGTAAATAAAAAAAAATTGGCCACGTATCTTCTTGCTTCACAGCAAGTGTCGTCGAAAGGAGAGTCGTCTGCAGCCCTTGCCACGTAACCACTCCTCAGCCCTCCGATCATGCTCTTCCTCTCCCGTCTGCCTTTTTTGGTAATGAATTCGATTGAGGTTTGTTCCATGCAACTCAGGCTGCTCGCACGTCATCTGTTGAGAAGTACGCATCTTTTTCTTTATCTTTTGTTTTTTGTTCTGCCCGGACCAGCGCTGCCGGAAGCTCTGTTTTTGTGCTTGCCAAGAAAGATGGCGGCGCTCACAATACCGGCAGAAACCCCTTCAACACGGAAAGAAGCCTGACGCTAAAGGATTCCACCAACGCGAATATATAACGCTCCCGCATTCCACAACGAAGGCTGTCTTAGGTGCCTTTACCGATTTTGTTCTGTTGTCTTTGCCTACTATATAGAAATCCGCAATTAATCATAAGAAATAATGGAATTGTCGAGTAATCTATTGATACAGGTAAGAAAATTCAATTATTCTTTATGCATTATGGCAATGGTCTGAGATGATTTGCTGAGTAGGTAAGCTATATGTTCGTCTCCTATCATTTGTTTCCCAAAGGTATGTTCGCAGAGTTTTAATTGACCTAACAGATTGTGCTCACGTTGTTGAGTTTAAGCCTCAAGCTCCGTATGATCGGGATGAAACAGCATTGCTTTTATTTTGGTCGACATCGATCTGTAAGGAATTTTTAGACACCCAGTCATTTTTTAGACAACGTCTTTTTGGCTAGATTTGGAATGTCAGGCCGTTGACGTACCTGAAAAAACAGTCTAATGTCATGCCATAAATTATATATTTGGCTTTATTGCCTTTGTCGACTATTTAATTACCTATTGAAAATAATAAAAAAGCCAGAATGCGTGCTTGCGAAAAGGCCAATTGCATATTTTTTGAGAAAAACATTTCCCAACAATATTAACAAGTTCAGAGCGATGGATGGTGCAAGCGAAAATGACTGAGTGAGAATTCCCCAAATCCCGTAATCATTTAATTTTTCTAGTAGCCCTATACGTTTACTCTGTGTCTAGGGTGCCATCGCTCGGCACTGTTTGAAGTCCTTTCTTTCATTGCCTTGTATAACGCCGCGTCTCGCACTACTTTACAGTTTATACAATACCGTAACCTGACCGGACGAAGGGAACCAACCATTTAAGTTTCTTAGAATCAAATCTTAGTTTTTAGATTGAAATTTAAATTTTTTGTGTTTTCAGTGTTTCCTTCCTCAGGAGATGTCTTATGGTCACTATTTTTACTCTTACCCGTGGATAGGGTTACACAAGTATATACTCTCTACCTTTCCTTTGTGCTTAGTAGTGTTGCAGTGTTTGTTATTTGGTTTTCTTAGTGTATAGGATGTGTGTAAAGACGTACTACCTGTTTGTAACGATGTGTTTTGGCGCCTATTCTGTCTATTTTTTGTACTTGTTCAATAACGGCTTCTAATCCGCTTCCAAACTGTAAAGGGAGGCGAGAACTTGTCAGGCCTGTGGCCTTTGTCTCGGCTTCCTTTTTTGCTTCAGAAAGAAACAAATAAACTTCAAGCTTCAAATGGCACACGAAGCCTTCTGCTGAGCCCGGATGGCTCCCGAAAAGTTAGGTTTATTTTAAGAAGGCGACATTCTTAAGGATCAGACGATATTGAGTCGAAATTTCGGTGTCGCTGGTCACTAATTAGAGGGTATTTGTCGCCTTTATTAGTTTCAACAATTCAGGAAAATATAGAGATTGAGACGTTACCCTGTCTTCAGCAGATAAATAGTTGAAAGGCTATCGCATGAAGCCTTTGACAGGCTAATCTCCCGCAATAGCATTCGATGCTTGCGATATCAATCAGAGAAAGGATGCTAAATTTGTTTTAGCCCTTTGTATCCGGCTCATACCATAATGATAAAAAATCGGAACTTAAGGGAAAGTGCCTATTTTTTTTGAGTTCGTATCAAGCCTATTTAACACGTAAGCATAACTAAGGAAGATAAACATTTTAAGCGTTAATTTATGGTTGGACCAGACATCCCTTCCGCCCGCGCCAGCTCGTTCGCTCTATGTTCATTTGTTGGGGTGTGTACGGGAATCAACGATAAAAAACTTTTGCCAACATGCCCTATTCATTGCTAACGCAATAACAAACAAGCAAAGAAAAATGGCCGCGTATCTGCTCCTTTCGCTGCAAATGTCGACGAAAGACGATAGTCGACGACTGGTGCCCTGCTAAGCAAATCCTCCCTTCTCTCTCCCGCTCACCTCTCATGCTGTTCCTCTCCCGTTTCGTTCCTCCCACGATAGCACGCTAGAGGTTTGCTTAAGTCAATTTAAATTTACAGCGCTGCCGTACAGTGGAGACGCGCGTGATCCGAGGCACCCTACTACAATGTTTATAGAACCACGTTGCCCTGCTCCACGTGCATTCCAAGCGGAACGTCGACCCTACTAGTGGAACCTTTCGTTACTGTTGCCATTTGATTTCTCTAAGTTCCGCCAGGAGCTATAGTGGCGCGGGCAACAGCAGGTGACGATTTTCTGCAGTTGATGTAGTATTTCATTTGATATCCCAAAAACCAAGCATCCATGAATTTTAAATAAATGAACACTGTATACCACTTACGTATTGATTTTCTACCTCACATTTGCGTAATGTTTTGTTCTTGTTCAACAATGTTGACAAGTATGAAGATTGCGCCGGACTCAGACGTTTAAATTTGGCTCTTGGTATGACTGACTGACTGACAGACAGACGGACGGAACAGACGGAACAGACAGACAGACGAACAGACAGACAGACAGACAGACGACAGACGGACAGACGGAACAGACGGACAGACAGACAAACCAAATTTCTGTGTTTAAGTAGCCCAAATGTGTTATTAAACTTTGAAAATTGCGAATAACAGGTTGGTGGAGTTCCG
The DNA here is from genome assembly GCA_013339765.2 of Haemaphysalis longicornis. Taxonomy (NCBI): domain Eukaryota; kingdom Metazoa; phylum Arthropoda; class Arachnida; order Ixodida; family Ixodidae; genus Haemaphysalis; species Haemaphysalis longicornis. Next base: position 109,714,419 of record CM023450.1, on the reverse strand, counting down.
AAAAAAAAAGAACCGTGCAACTATTTACCGCACAAAGAGATGGGTTAGAAGTTTGCTTAAGTCAATATATCCTAAATGACACTTTCAGTAATCGGGCGCCTAAAACTTCGATTCTTGGTCCCTTCCGGTCTCTAATCATCACAGTAGCCAGCTCCACAGGACAGCATGACCAATATCTCATTACGCTAACTCGCTCAGATATCTTTGTAAGCCTGGTTCCATACGCAGCTTGCACCAGTCGCAAAATTTCTCACACTCTAACAAGTCTTAAGCAGGGATATCAGCATTGCGGCTATATATTACGAAATATGAATGCGTCCGTCATACTACTGCAATTCTCCTTATATATTGGCACAGCAGGCAATCAGAAACATTCGCAGCAAATTAAAACAATGATTCGTCGTGCATACGTGTACTATATATATATAACACGTGTTTCAATCTACATGGTACATTTTAGCACGTAGAATAACTTTTTTTCTGTCACGTGGTGTGCGCACTCACCCCACTTGCTTTTCCCATATTCATCAGCGCATGAATATTGCAATATTCATTTGGTAGCATGAATGTGTAGGTCTCAGAGTATGTTCGCGGATAAAAGGCGTGTACATAAATGTGCTGAAAGTATGGCATTGCTCCTGCAATATTTTTTATTTTTCTATTTGTTTATATGTACAACGGGTTTCTTGAATTGATAAATAAAAAGGTATAGATCATGGGTGCAACCGTAGCCGCAGCTGTAGAGGGCATCCGTCACTGCGAAGTCACTAACTGGCCTTTGACTGTGCCCTCCAGCATCTGTGATACTCAGTGAATATTTGATGGGGTTTGATTGGGTTTTATGTTGGTGGGTCGATTGGATTATTTATGGTCTGCTACATTGTAGCGCCACTGTACAGACTCGGCAAAAGCATAATAAAATGAATTATAACATTAAAAAAATATCCCTAATTATATAATTGTTTTTGACGATGATAGTGACGACAGATGATGATGATTATGCTTATGTAATATTTCTCGCTCCCCAGGGGAAAAAATAGTGGCCGACGCCACTGCAACCAGCAGCAAATCAAGCGCAGTACAGCTCCAAAGCTAAAACAGAAGTCAAAATGTCAGATCAAAAGTCAGGCACTGACGAGCAGGGACCGAACAACTGGAATCGGTGAGGTACACAACGTCATGTCGATGTATACACCGCGCGCTTGAAAATAGCCGTAGTTTATATAGGGGAACGTCTGGAGGTTGGGACCTCCTTTAGGAATGGTACAGTTCGTTTATCTCTCCAGCAGTCAGTTCGAAACACGTTCACTGACTATTCACGAGATGACATTTTGCACACCGGTGGCCCTGGCTGTAGTCGGGGACATCTTCGGTGGGTGGTCCCTTCTCTGACTATAAATCGCCGATTTCACGAAGTCAACAGTAAGTGTTCCGCTGTCCAATTAAACCTCTTGCAGATTTAAACCAACCTGCGTAATCAAATATAGTATTATCTAGGGAGACACACATCAGCGTCGTCCTTGGTACAGTACAAGTTTAGACCTAACAGGAGAATTTTCGCCAGTTGATGTTTTTGTCGTAGGGTGATGTAACTTAGGGTGATGGGACATTTGAGTTGAGGGTGGAATGGGGCACTGTACTAGTCCTCCTTACAATTAAGGCTGGTGCTGTCAAGCGAATCAGCTTCATCGTTGAGTCGAATTCGCTCCGAAAGCAGTCATTTTTGCTTTATATTTTAATCGTATAAACTATTTGCTTTCGTAAAAAAGTAGAATAAATAACAGACAGCCTGGTTACCGACAGCTTACGTTAAGAGCCTATAAATTACATGGCATCATAAAAATAACGCCGAAAAATTCAATAGCTTTATATTCTCTACACATTTGCGAGCAGCCGAAGACATGAACGTGAATAATAGGCTGTAGTAGGACTGCTGTGAAGTGTACGCAACCGACAAAGCTCGTTTAGTGTGCGTGAATATTTATATTTGCAATATATTGATTCGTTTTAATTTACAGGACGATGACAAGGGTATAGAAGAAGAAACACCCCAACAGAGTTCAGGCATCGAACCGTTCCGGAAGTTTTGGTTTGTATAACAGGTTGAAATGGATATCTAACGAACTGTTTTTACTAGCATTGGAACACATTGCGAGGCATACAAAGTGTTTGGAGGAATAACCGATTCTTCTAATTGTTGAAAATCACGAAAGCTATGTCAGCATCAGCACCATCAACGAGGCTGAATAGAGCACGTCATCCTGCTGAACTTTTCTCCGCGCTGTAGCCACCGACCTCAGCCACTTGGTGTGTTCGTGTACGAACATTTAAATCTCGGCGCAACGCTGCTTGTAATGATTGGTTCACAGATTACCATGGGATGGCAATTTCCATCCACAATGTTGCAGAGAACTAGTCCAATCCAATCGCTTGTTAACAGTGACAAAAAAGAACATAATTTCAGGCTTACACAAACAGGAATTCGACCTTTTTATAGCGAGCCCTTCACTTTGGATGACTACATGGTGTCATCAGTCACTGACAGGCCCCTAGCGGCCCCAAGCGGAGAGGTCACTGCAGACAGCCACCACACCATACTTGCTCAAGCCGTCTGGAAAATGTTTCGAACCCTGAGAGCAATACCAGCGGAGCTCGAAAGGTCTCTACAGGTACCTTCACACCTAGTTTCAAAAACGCAGCCTGTGCGCCAACAGCATCTCCGAACCGCATTGTTCCAAATGACCTTAGGTCCTACCCTAAAACTGCACCATGTAAGACAGGGCAAAGAGGAAGGAAGAAAGATAGGACAAAATCCACATCAGAGTAGCTTGCAATTGAACAAGAAGCCACAGAGAGGCTCGCACGACAGTCTTAAAACAAAAGAGCGCTTTACGTAGCTATAAGACTGCCGCCACTGCCCTCCAAAAAAAATGGCCGCGTACCTGATCCTTTCGTTGCAAATGTCTACGAAAGACAATAGTCGACTGGCACCCCTGGAAAGTAAATGCATCCCTCCTCTTTCCCGCTCCCCCCTCATGCTCTTCCTCTCCCGCCTCGTTCCTCCCAAGATAACACGCTAGAGATCTGCTCAAGTCAATTTCAATTTACCGCGTTCCACTGCACCAAGTCGTGTGCCTCGATGCCAGAGCTGTCGTACCACGAAGACGCGCGTGAATGAAGGCACCCTACTACAACGTTTATAGAACACGTTTCCCTACTCCACGAGCGTTCTAAGCGGAACGTGGAACCTATCTAGTGGGACCTTTCGTTACTGTTGCCGTTTGATTTTTTAAATGCCGCCAGGTAGCGCGGGCAACAGCAGGCGACGGTTTTCTGCAGTTGATGTAGTAAGCATCCGTGAATTTTTAATAAAGTAACACTGCAAATGTCACTCATGTATTGATTTTCTGCCTTATATTTGCGTAATGTTTTGTTCTTGTTTAACAATGTTGACAAGTACGAACATTAACAGCGGACTTTGACGTTTAGATTTGCCTGTAGGTATATAAGATATTGCACAGTTTCTGTTTCACTTTGGCCGGATGGATGAATCGAGTCACGGTCGGACAGGCAGACAGACAGACAGACAGACAGACAGACAGACGACAGACCAAATTTTCGTGGTTCAGTAGCCGAAGAAAGACTACCGTCTTTAAAAAAGATACGGTGGTTTCAGGAGGATTCCAGTTTTAATGTCGCGCATTCTTTGCCGTGTACCCCTACAGCCCGGACCGTGTAACGCCCTGCATTTCCACAATAATGCAGAGTTCGCGAAAATTCCACCTATAATCGTTATAATTGCGTAAATGAGATAATTGGTCTAACGAAGTTTTTAAACACAAAGAATTGGATGTAAAGAACTCACACTCAAGACAAGCGGCATAAGAATGCTGCACATTAGTAGACAATTGCCTGAACTTCTGCAGATTTTTTTCGAACGAAGAAGAAACTTACTGAAGCATTAGACGACTCAGACAACGATATGTGAGGTTTCGATGAGACGAGCGACATTTCTGAGACCGATTGTCCAGCCGAAGCCTTTCTAGTGACGAAAGGTGATTTTGTTCTCGTCAGATTTAGTAAAAAAATTCTGACGTCCATTACACGGGTAGAGTTGATAGCAATGGCAACATTGGCTTCATTGTCCAATTCCTGCGGAAAAAATTTCGCCATCTCCACGAAGAGAATGATGATGAGAGGGGCGAAGCTAAAATGCTTATCGGTGAAACCGTGAAACATTGTTATAGGTCTTCTTGACGGCGCGCACCATTGAATGGTGAAGGACATAAGGCGTTCGTAGCCATGCTCGCGTCTCGGTTTGTAGCGCAGTGGGAATTGCGCCACGTACCTCCCGTCGCGGTCAGAGAGTCGTGGGATTGAAACCGGGCGCCGCCGCGTCAAGACCACCACTCCTCGCTCGCAAAGCTTGAGACTTCCCAGCGCTCCGTTGACAAGCCCGTCGACGACGTCGATGTTTGTGGTGATTATGTAGGGCTTGTTTGGGACGATGAGAATCTCCATGGTAAGTTGACGAATTCGGTGTGTGACATTTTAGCCACCTTGGCCGTCGCCTTCTGCAGAGCGTCTTGTGTCGCGTACCCCTGGTACGTGTCTTGAGCTTGCAGGCGACGAATGACAACCCCTTTTCTTCCTCTCCTCCTTGTTGGTTAGCAACGAACGCGTTGAACGTTTTCACCTCTTCAGCCAATCTTTGGTTGGCCAATCCCTAGGGGGATCCTGCCACAATCATCATCGTGATGCCGTGTACAGCAGCAACGAGGGACGGGACAGGGCCCGAGCAAGAGGAGCTTCGCCCCTAAAAAGAAGAAAGCTTGAACATTTATTTTTCTCCTCACGATACTATTAGAGACTGTGCTAACATTAGGAATGGACATTTTGGTGAAGCTGCCAGCACCAAAAACTATCAGAGGAATATAGCGCCTGCATTCTTGCTTCAAGTTTGCTGTTAAAGGGACCCTGCAACACTTACCATCGACTACGCGGAATGTATTTTGGGATAAGGTCTACCGTCGCAGAAATATCCTCCCGCAATAATTATGAAAATCCGTTCACTATCACCGAAACTACGCGCGATGAGAAATCGCGCATAATTGTTCTCTTTCAACTCGACTGCGGACAATGCGACGAAAGCTGCGCCTCTTCTCCCGGAGAAGGGGGGGTGGCTCGCGGCGTTCTGTTCGGCGGCCTTCGATATATCATAGGGCGGGGGTTTTCTCCTTTCGCCGCAACGTTTGAGGGGTCTATTCCGGTCTGGTTGCCACAAAAAAGCAGGCATGGCTGCCTGCTCGAAGCAAGCGCTCAGGCTGATAGGCGTTTCTGAAGCAATAAACGTTTGTCGTGCGAGTGGTCTCGTTGAAAGGAAGGCATTGAGTCCTCACTTCAAACTCCACGGGCACTCAAAATAAACGAAACACCAAAAGTATGCGACAGGTTCAGACACAGAAGAGGTTGTAACACGCGACGACGGCGGATCGACAGGATATGCGAGAAATAAGCCGCGAAGTTGACCAGCGGCCGCTAATAGGACAGCCATGGCCAAAATTACGTCGTTTAGGCCATGACAATATTCGTTGGCAAGTGTAATCTAAGCATCGCCCAGGTTTACTTGCCACCGAACAAAACAGTGCTGCAGGGTCCCTTCTAAGCTATCGTATTATAATGTGTGCTGGAAATGTTGGGACATATACGTTACAGACGTCCCATGCCTCCCAAAGTGATGCCCCAGTCCACCCAAAGGAACGGGTGGGGTGGAACAGATTTTAGCTGCTATAAATTATTTTTGCAGGAGTCCCCAGGACTGACAGAAGTACTTCAAAGAATTTGTGCAGCGTGTTTCAACTTGTACAGTAATCCATCAAACATGTTTTCGTGCTAAAAACACATATTGTTTTTGTGAAAAGTGTCCTATTCCTCCCGACTATCCCATTTATGTGCATAGATGCATAATGTTGATGTATACTTCCGCAATTCTTGAAATACGTTCTTCGCTGAGCACCCAGGCTCAGCATGACACGGTTCAGGATGCATGGTACAATGATGCGTTATCCTAGGCACGGAATAATGGTGTATCGTCTTTAGAGAACTAGGATTATCTACACACACAGTCCTGGAATCCCCCCCCCCCCCCCCTGGGGGAGATCGAGAGTGGTCGTGCTACACCACTATGCAGCGCATCTTGAGCCGTGCCAGGCCAGCCCCAAAAATACGAATGCCGTCGGACGGCCCTCCAGACACTGTGTTTTCGTTAATAAAACGTAAAGCTTTAAAAATATCTAATCACACAATCACGATCACAAATCACATCATCGAATCATCACATCATCACATTGTCACAATTCCGCGCACTGGCACCGAGCCGTGTGTCTTATTAACGTGACAGAGTTATTAGGTCATTTTTCGATCCCCCGTGGCTCCTAGCCGTCCGCTATCGGCCATGCTCACTAGGCGTCCACAGAAATACGTCACCGCTGCCACCCGGAAGCTACGACTGAGGCAGCAAGACTCGCTGCATCAGCTGAATCTGCAATATGGCGCTACGGTAACAGAAGCTTCGAAAGGAGGAGAATCATACAGCGTCGGATACGAAAGAAACGACGCGCATTTTTCCCCAGGTGCCGCGACTGTGCGGTGAAATTTATTCTAGCCCAGTCTGTGGTAGCACGCTTGTTCAGACACGGTTTCGAGCCGTGCCCGCAACTTACGCCATCCCACCATAAGATTTTCCACAGAAGATCAAAAATATAAATTTCCGGTAACTCTGCCCCGAGGCTGCTTGTGGGCAACGAGGCACACCATAGGGAAAGTCACCGGAAGAATTTCGATTACTTTAGGATCTTTAATGTGCTCTGAAATCTCGACAAACCTGTGTTTTTTGTGTTGTGCTTCTATCAGAAAAACGGCCGCTGTGACCGGGAATCGAACCAGCGTCCTTGGACTCTGCAGCGCGACGCCTTACGCACTGAGCCACCGCGCTGTGTTTTCAACCGGGGCTTATCCCGGCCGACACCAATGGTGGGTTACCTAAGTAAAACAGGGAACAAAGGATTAACACCGGTCTCTTAGAAATGAAGGAAGGCATAGATTATAAGACAAAAAATAGCTAGAATTAAGTCCACTATATAACGTCTAATCACATAGCTTTTCAAAAACTCTTCAATATTCCCACTGTTATGTCTCCGCTGCCAGCTCAGACAGATGGCGCCAAGCTGCCAGGTTAAAAATCACCCTAAAAATAGGTTCGAATATCCCCCCAGAGAACAGCCACGTAAGAATGCTCGGCCGGGCTCTCGACAAGTTTGTGGTTCCCAACTCACAATCGCCAAAAACAAAATCTTTAACCAATTATTGCCCACAAGCAAAACGTTCACCCAAGAGAAGAGTAAAAAAAAAGAGAAAAGAAACGATAAGACTCATGCAAATACTGATAATGAGGAGAGAGAGAGAGAGAGAGAGAGAGAGAGAGAGAGAGAGAGAGAGAGAGAGAGAGATAACTTTAATGAAGACCAGCGATGTTAGCCCAGCCGTCGGGCTGGCTTGCTACGCTAGATGAGAGCAGAAAAACAAAAAGGAAAAAAAGATAAAAAATGTGAAAATGAAGAGATGTCATTTGATGCGATCAAAATTTTCAATCACAAAACTCTGTCCAGTCTTGCTCCGAAGAAACTCCAAGAGTGCTTTGATTTCACGTGCAGCGCGACTGGGACCCGACCAAGGACCCAAAACAGCCCTCAGCTCAAGTCCAGCACCAAGCTGCCTGCACAAAGATAATATGAGTTTCTGTCTTTGCACGGTGTACTTTGGACACACGCATATAACATGATGAATGACCAGAATATTGCAGCGCTTGCTGAACCACAAATTTACCCGCACCAAAGAAATTAAAAAAGAACACCATCACTAGGACACTGTATAAGGCAGTTCTCAACTCTCAATTTTGACAGTGAGACGAACTAATAAAGGGTGGACCACCAGGGTAAAAGAATGAACATGAATAGCGGGTCTCAGAAGAAGGGGATGGCATTTAGTCGACTGGAGGGATGAATAACAATATTGGGATTAAAGTATGGATTCAGAGAGCACAGGACAACCGCGGGTGAAGGTCAACGGGAGAGGCCTCCACGCTGTAGTCGTCCTAAATAGGATGTTGGTGAAAAAGCCGATGAATATGTTTTAAACTTGTGCCTTCCTAACGCATTTGAAGAAATCGGAGGAACCGCACTCCCAGCAAGAAGAAAGCGGATGTAAAAACAAATCGGGAAGGGGCCATCATACCCCCTTTGAAAGGAAACAGGCACTCCCAACCAGAAAAGAAAAGACAGCCCCCCCTCCCGCCCCCCCTGGAAAGGAAACCAGTGCACACCATGATAGACATGGCACCGATCCAGCGACCCCGCACGAAAACTTTCCTCTGCCAAAATATGCATACAACTTCTACACAAGGAGGGACGGTATGGCAGGCTCAAGTTCATTCGGGAAAAGTATCAATATCACGAGCCCACAGTACACACAAACTTCGGGATGTACGAAAGCACCAGGCCCAATTGTCTTAGTTGACTACTCTGGCTATCTTTCTGGCGGCATGACCTTTCAACATACAGGAACAAAGAAGTGGAAGTTGGAGCCATGGAGCCATCCTCTTAGCAATCCGAATATAGAGGAGGTATCAAATAGAAGCGTACATCACTGCACACTCCCAAAGGACATTATACCGTTTTATGGATGCAGAATACCGAGCGATTCGGTAAGATATTCCCATCCATAATGTAGAAAAGTTAACAACGTCACCTGGATAGCACACTGCAGTTTTGCGCGCGGACTCCAGCGCCGCCTCTCGCCGCCGCTTAGCAAACTCTGGGTCGGTAGATTGTCGCGACGGCCGTTCAGCGCACGTAAAAACACACGCGCTGCGTGCGGTTCGACGTTGTGTGGCGGAAGTTTTTTTTAAGAAACACAGTTATAATTGCAAGTTGCAGGGTCCGAAAGGATCAAAAGGCTGCAGCAAAAAATTAGTGGCAGCGCCGCTACTGCTGCGCGAAGGACAGCCACAATCGCGAAAGGCAGCCTGCCATCGTTCTGTACAGGTTTCTCGCTCGGCAGCCGTGGGAGAATAAGCGTCGCAAAAATGATTTTAGCAGTAAGAAAAGTCGAGGAAGTAAGAAAAGTCATGACATTTTTGTCAGTGGAAGGAGTAAATTATGAGTACGATTACCGTTTATAGCGCAGCGCAGACACGAAGGGCCGTAAAACTAAAACGTTTGCTTTCAGTGTTCATACACATCACGCGCTGCGATGAATCGTATGCCGTCGTAGTAGTGGCATAACACAAGATATTACCGCTTCCGCCGCTATTGTTTTATCAGCAGTAACCTTTGTTTAGCGACATTCACGGCACCGAATGGATACCAAAAGGCGGCACAAGAATATGCATTCACAGCACTTCGCGGGTGATGCGAAAGCAATGTCAAGACGGTCAATACGCATCCCGCTTACTGCCCTACTTTGTTCCCCGAAGTGTACCTAGTTCGGCCACGCATTCCAAGCAAGAGCGTGGAAAGCTATCAAAGGAAAGGTTGCATTCACTCGCGCTGAATGCGTTTTGCGTACTCAGAAAATTGAGGTTATTTTTGTTTAAGCAGAGAACGAGGAGGAGGAGGAAATACTTTTCTGGAGAATTCCGAACGGCCTGAACAAACTGTATCACAATTAGCCGCTAAGACGACTCTAACATTACTCACAAGATATAAGCCGAAACTAAACGGAATCTTCGTAAAGACAACCGCCTCTCCGCAGCAGATTTCGAACTGTGTGGAACTGCGTTTACTTTGTCAACAGAAAATAACGTTTGGAATGCGTTGTTAATTAGTGACAACACCAACCGAGCTGAAGAAGGGCAACCGAAAAAGTAATTGTAGTGTGGTTGCGCGAACGGAGAAAACAATAACACAAACACACTTCTGTCGCGGAGCGCCGTTGTAGACGCTGGCTACTGGCCTGAATTGGCGCTGTAAATAACATTCCCTTGCTGAGAATGGTGGTGGTGGTGGCCCGAAAAATGGCGCATACCCACTTAGGGAGATTGGCCAAGAAGAGTTATGTTTTCATTACAATCAATTGTGCTAGGCAAAATAATGGAGCAGAAGAAAGAATTTGGTCTAGGGTAATGAGAGAGAGAACAAAAACACGAAAAAAACAACAGAGAGAAGGGTAGGAAAACTATAGTAAAGGTCAGCCTAATCGGGATGTTTTTAACACTGCAGACGAGCTGTCTCCGAAATGAAGGAGTGGATGGCGTTGCACACGTCCGTATGGCATCGGCCCAGCCTAGTCCCCCCAAACGACAAAGACACCGGTACAGTCAAAGGCAGGCCAAGACGTAGTAGGGGAATCTCCGGCAGCCTTCTCCGATGATTAGAAAATCGGCGGCAAAAAAGAAATGCTCTTCGGGTTGAATTTCTTGGCAAAAGTGGCACAAAACGGAGGTTGTCAGATTTGCCCTATATAAATACTGATTAAGTGGCGGCACACCACAACGAAAAGAAGTCAGCAATACTTCACACAAGCGAGTTTAGCATAAACTTCTCTTCCAGCGGTACCTGAGGTGTTCAAGTTCAGGAGAAGTGTTCAGACCATGATCGGAGACATCTTGATTGAACAGGTATTGGCGATAACGTGCCAGCAACACGCAAGAAAACGGGGGAAGAACCTCGACGATCGGTAACTTCCAAAGCTGTTTTAGCTAATATGTCCGCGGTTTCATTGAGGGTTAACCCACAGTGGCCGGGCAGCCAAACGAGCCGAATCTCCCGCACGTGAGTGGGGACGCATGAATAAGAAGTTTTGAGAATAGGATGTAAAGTTTCTGAGGAGAAAGCCATGCACACGGACAAGGAGTCCGTGAGTAACATCACGGAAGGTTTCGCCGGATCAAGTTTCAGGGACTTCGCAACGATGACTGTCCCGTCAATTTCTTTCACGGCGCACACGCGCGCGGGAACGTACAATCTCTCTAACTTCTCGCGCACGCGAGGCCGACAATAGCAGTTCAGCCCCGTAATTGTCCGGAAATCGCACAGAAGCACTTGAGACACGGGGAAACTATTCGCCAGAACAGTTTTCAAGGTCGAGACACCTTTCAAAAACAATCGCAGAATCGCAAAAACAAACCGAGAGGTGCCGAATATATGAACGCGCGGCCGCCGTCTGCTTCTCACCGACCCAAAGTTAGCTCAAGCTTCCGCGGGGCGGCGCTAGGTGTACTTATTCATCGCGCCCTCTGAGCAGTGACCGGTGCCTATAGTCACCGGATACTGCAGTTTGCGCACGACTACAGCGCCACCTCTCGCCGCCGCTTAGCAACTCTGGGTCGGTGGATGTCGCGACCGGCCGTTCAGCGCACGTAAAAACACACGCGCTGCGTGCGGTTCGACGTGTGTGGCGGAAGTTTTTAGAGAAACAGTTATAATTGCAAGGTGCAGGGTCCGAAAGGATCAAAAGGCTGCAGGAAAGAATTAGTGGCAGCCCCGCTATTGCTACGTGAACGACAGCCGTGATCGCGGAAGGCAGCCTGCCATCGTTCTGTACAGGTTTCTCGCTCGGGCAGCCGTGGGAGAATAAGCGTCGCAAGAAATGATTTTAGCAGTAAGAAAAGTCAAGGAAGTGAGAAAGTCATGACATTTTTTGTCAGTGGAAGGAGTAAAATTATGAGTACGATTACCGTTTATGCGCAGCGCAGACACGAAGGGCCGTAAAACTAAAACGTTTGCTTTCAGTGTTTCATACACACCGCGCGCTGCGATGAATCGCATGCCGTCTGCATAACAAAAGGTATTACGGCTTCCGCCACTATTGCTTTATCAGTAGTAACCTTTTTTTAGCGACATTCACCGCACAGAATGGATGCCAAAAGGCGGCACAAGAATATGCATTCACAGCACTTCGCAGGTGATACCAAAAGCAACGTCAAGACGGTCAATACGCATCCCGCTTACTGCCCTACTTTGTTCCCCGAAGTGTACATAGTTCGGCCACGCATTCCAAGCGAGAGCGTGGAAAGCTATCAAAGGCAAGGTTGCATTCACTCGCGCTGAATGCGTTTTGCGTACTCTGAAAGTTGAGGTTATTATTGTTTAAGCAGAGGATGAGGAGGAGGAGGAAATACTTTTTCGGAGAATTCCGAACGGCCTGAACAACTTGTATCACAATTAGCCGCTAAGACGACTCTAACATTACTCACAAGATAGAAGCCGAAACTAAACGGAATCTTCGTAAAGACAACCGCCGCTCCGCAGCAGATTTCGAACTGTGTGGAACTGCGTTTACTTTGTCAACAGCTAATAACGTTTGGAATGCGTTGTTAATTAGTGACAACACCAACCGAGCTGAAGAAGGGCAACCGAAAAAGTAACTGTAGTGTGGTTGCGCGAACAGAGGAAACAATAACACAAACACGCTTCTGTCGTGGAGCGCCGTTGTATACGCTGGCTACTGACCTGAATTGGCGCTGTAAATAAGCTTCCCTTGCTGAGAATGGGACTTCGCAACGATGTCTGTCCCGTCAATTTCTTTCACGGCGCACACGAGCGCGGGAACGTACAATCTCTGTAACTTCTCGCGCACGCGAGGCCGACAGTAGTAGTTCAGCCCCGTAATTGTCCGGAAATCGCACAGAAGCACTTGAGACATGGGGAAACTATTTACCAGAACAGTTTTCAAGGTCGAGAAATCTTTCAAAAACAATTGCAGAATCGCAAAAAGAAACCGAGAGGTGCTGAATATATGAACGCCGCGGCCGCCGTTGCCTCTCACGACCCAAAGTTAGCTTCAAGCTTCCGCGGGGCGGCGCTGGGTGTACTTATTCGTCGCGCCCTCTGAGCAGTGACCGGTGCCTATAAGGAAGGGTGTCAGACAAGGAGACCACAATCTCTCCATTGTTATTCACAGCATGCTTATAAGAAGTATTCAGAACATTGGATTGGGAACAGGTGGGAGTAAGGGTTAATGGAGAATACCTCAGTACCTCAGATTTGCTGATGACGTTGCCTTGCTAAGTAGCTAAGTAACTCGGGGGACGAATTGCAAAGCATGCTTTGCGCACTGGGCGAACAGAGTAGAACCGTGAGCCTGAAAATTAATATGCAGAAAACTAAAATAATGATCAATAACCTCGGGACAGCACAGCAGTTTGAGATAGGTGGCGAGGCAGTGGAAGTGGTAAGCGAATATATCTACTTAGGACAAGTTGTGACCCCAGATTCCCAACCATGAGGCAGAGATAATTAGAAGGATCAGAATGGGGTGGGGTGCATATGGCAGACATTCTCAGATAATGAATAGCAGCCTACTATGTCGCTGAAGAAGAAAGTGTATGACAGCTGCATCTTTCCGGTACTCACCTACGGGGCAGAAACTTGGAGGCTCACTAAGAATTTCAACTTAAATTGAGAACGACTCAGCGGGCAATGAAGCGGAAGACGATAGGTGTAACATTAAGGGACAAGAAGAGAGCGGAGTGGGTCAGGGAGCAAACTGATGTTAAAGACGTATTAGTAGAAATTAAGAAGAAGAAATGGACGTGGGCAGGCATGTAATGCGAAGGCAAGATAACCGCTGGTCATTAAGGGGTAACAGAGTGGATCCCCAGAGAAGGCAAGCGGTGCAGGGGCGGCAGAAAGTTAGACGGGCAGATGAGATCAAGAAGTTTGCGGGGTCACAGTTGGCACAGGACCGAGATAATTGGAGAATAATGGGAGAGGTCTTTGCCCTGCAGTGGGCGTAGATAGTCTGATGATGATGATGATGATGATGATGATGATTCGTGTTATTCTTGTTTTCCGGTCTCGACTGTCATCATGTAGAATAAACCTCCTGCGCAGTTTCCTCCTAAGCAGTCATCTCGAGTCTCTAGTCCGACACCATGCCAAGCCGGGACCTGCGGGCCTGAACGAGTCAGACAACCCAAGGGTCCCCTCATCTCTAACAATCGGAAATGCAGCAGCATGCGTACGAACACACTCGTGGGAGTCGAAGCATCGCTATCGCGCCTCACATCTTAGGATAAAAAATCACGCCATATCCACGGAATGAATGATGATAAGTGGGGCGAAGCTCGAGAGGGGGATATCATCGGTAACCGTAACTCTCTTGTGAAAGTTCGCCCATTACATCATTAAGAAAGACGTAAGACTGTGCGCGTACATTGAAACAAATCAACTTTTATTTTGTTCTTTTATTTTGTTCTGTCGTTTGTTTTGTTGTTGTTGTAGGGTTCGTGAGGCTGCAAGCAAGCGCTCGTATCGGCAGGCAAAACCCCCCATGCAGTAGAGAGCTCGCGAGGCGGCTGCAAAACGTATCAAGCGAGCTCAGCCGAAGCTGCCGACGCGCGGTTATAGCGCGACTTTCTAGACGAGATGCTTCGGCCTCTCTTTCGCGCACGGCGGGATCCTGTCGGCGAGCGCCGCGCTGCCGCCGCCCCTGCGCGCCCATCCGCTCCGCAGCCTTGATAAGGGGTATCACACGAGAGAGAATCCGCCGTTTTGCTCCTAGGAGTGCGCACCACGTGACCCCTACGTCACGGTTTCTCTCCGGCGCACCGCCTCCGATGGGAGATCGGAGCTTCTGCTCGCGAGCTACAAACCCTCCGACGCTTGGCGGCGGAGGCGGAGGAATTTCGTCTGCTCGTCGGGCAGCTGGCCGCGACTGAAGTTCTAGAGCGTTTGCAGGCACTCTATTTTTATCGCTTCTTAATACATTGGACGCGAAAATGCGTGGTGCACATGACAGGTGCACTGAGGGAGCCGCGTATACCACCAGCACGGGCGCTTGGCGAGCGGCGGGCGCGGCCGCGAAGTGGCGCAGGCCGGCGCCGGTAGCTCGAGCGGCAGCTTGTTATTGCTCCCCAAGGTGCAAACAAAGCTGCGTATACGAGAAATGTGGTAATGATGTGATGGAAAGTTACTTTAAAAATCGTCACCTGAGCCGCTTGCCACAGCGGCGATCGAATATTCGCCGCAGTGTTAAGCCTATTAGTATGCGGGCCTGTAGGTGGGCCGGCCGGCTGCTACCACGTCGCGCGCCGTTCTCTGCGCGCGGCAGCACCTGCATCGCGTCGACGAACAATTTTTGGTCGGTTGACAAGATCAGTACGTATGATCTCAACAGAAATTGCCGCCGTCGCGGAATCGGCGGTGCTACGGCAGCTCTGCTTTAGAGATAGGTGATTGCAAACAGTGATGTCCGTCCGAAAGTCGCATCCTCCGTGTGAGCGAAGGAGCTGGCCGAGCGGAAGTCCGCCTGCGGTGACGTCACGACCTCCCTCGGATTTCTCCGCTGAAACGCTCCGTCGTGTTACCCCTATAACAACCACCTCCTCCATCCGGTGACTCGTTGCGAAAGGGGAAGCGCGTCAACAGCGATTGCCTTTTATAGTGTCAGTCACGTGTGAGTGACGTCATCATGACGTCACTCACACCAGCGCCACCTGCGAGTGAGTCATCGAACTAGGCGGTCACGTACCACGAGACACAAGGGATGGACAGACCCACGGCTTTAGGAGCTTCGCCCCTAATGTGCGATTGCGCCATATTATGGTTAACAACCCAGAAGCGTGTGACGTTCGTACGTGCCATCCATCGGTGCCAACGTTCGTACCACTCCACGTGCATACAATACCGTCCTTCGCGGAGACGAGCCCAAGCCCGCAACGCTGGCGGGGAGTAAACATAGACCGGCCAGACCTGCCTTGTTTCCCAACGCGCCATCTCTTCTCTCCACGCAACCCGCGGAGGGTATTCGCCGCGAGCTCGACATGTAGGTGGCGACAGCGTCGCGCTGCTAGTGTGGATTGGATGCTCCGCTGAGCGGCCCGTAAGAATGCACACTGTGGGCGCGCTTCAGCCTTTTTCCCGCCGTATGTGCGCACGAAAGGTGCAAAAGAGTGGTATGCTGTAGTTCGGTTCTCGACGTTCAATTGTATAGCATGGAAGTGGCAGTCAGTTTTCATTTACTACGCCAAAAAAAAGCGACGACTCATCGGGAATCTCAGAATGGCCGTAATTGTGACAATGAACTTGTGCGCCGTGGCTCGTAGCAAGCTCGATCTTTCCAGACTATGGCTTTGAGCCTTCAATAAAAGCATAAATAGATACAAATCAGGAAGCCTCCATCTCTGAAATTCAGTTTACAATGGCAATCTCAATCGCTTTCTCTGGTAGCATGACGCATTCTTGCATTTTGTGGATGCCCTGAAATGGTAACACTACTTAACTGCCCCGAAATTCTTTCTAAGAGCTTACGATATTTTTTGTGTGTTCGAAAGGCAACATAAAATTACTGAATTTTGATCAGCGCATCAGCGCAGAGATATAAATGTAACCGCTCTAACGGGTTTTTTAAATGAAATTTTAACGACTCTGAAGGAAGGTTTGATGAATAATGGTTTCGGATCACTTATTTACGGCTTTCGTCGCAAGTGAACTTGCGAATTGAATTGTCAACGCACGCAGTACAATCAACATCTCATGTTTAGCTAGGTTTTCGCAAATTAAGTGACCAGCAGGTTTACAGTGTGCAAACCAAGCTTCTGGGACCTCACAGTGAGCACAAATTTTCTGTTACGGCTGCTCTGTTGACCATTGGCGTTCCTTTTAAAATCTAACAGGTGTCTGCAACAGCGAGATGTGTTTGCATTCTTGCGTATAAGGTCGCTTACGAACCCTAAGATGGCAATAAATGAAGTTGCGCTGTTGCAAACATTTCCTTTTTATTCTCGTTGCGAATCAGCGCAACGGGTTCACGGTAACTACTTTGTTTTGTAAACTGAACATCGCCTTTGTCTTGGCATTTACTTCTTAAGGATTGGTTAAAAAATAAAATTCTGTGCATTTAGTTTTTTTTTTTTTCAGGAGGGGTCCTGCCAACGTTGAAAGAGCAGCGAGAAGAGAACGCATGTAACGCGAAAAGCCAAAAAACTATGGTTATCAGTATTGTCAGAGTCCTTCAATACTCTGGTATTACTTACAATCGAAACTACACGGTGTTCTGTAGCGGTTGAAAAAGCATAGAGTACGTATTTTCAAAAACTGATTAACCCCCTTTGGTCCGGGATTG
Organism: Haemaphysalis longicornis; assembly: GCA_013339765.2. Taxonomy (NCBI): domain Eukaryota; kingdom Metazoa; phylum Arthropoda; class Arachnida; order Ixodida; family Ixodidae; genus Haemaphysalis; species Haemaphysalis longicornis. The sequence goes on along the minus strand of CM023450.1, from coordinate 109,697,295 downwards.
TCCAGGAATTGTGGCTCGCCTTTTTCAAAATTGTATTGAAAAAAGCATTGTGGGAAAAATTAAAAAAAAAAAAACAGTGAGTCATGGCACACCACCCTCACACATGTGGGCAACAACGTGATCATATTACGCGTTTTCTCCTCTTTCTTTAAACTTAGGTCCACCCTTAAGAGGTTAAGACGTGACCATATTAGGCATTCGGTTATGCTGAGTGAGACCACGTTTCTGGACAAGGTGATTCATGTCGGATTTGAAATGATATTATGAAAATGAAACACGAAATGCCACATGACAAACGCAAACTCACAACTGCTTTTAATTTTCACCGAAAAATCCCCCTAAATACTTTTGCGCATCCATAGAAACGTATTTTAAATAATACGTAAAATTAGCAACTCGATACAGTTGGCATAAATGTTATTCCTCCTCCGCAGTGTAAACAACGACTGTCCAAAACTGTATTTATTTAGAAAAGGTACGGGAAGGACACGATCACACAGGCGCTTGCGGGTGTCAAATACGTGTCCGGCAATGTATGGGCGATAGCGCACAGGTCGTGTGCAGTGTAAATGTTTTGTTTGTTTCTTCTTTCTATAAGGGCACAGCGCAATTTTACAAGGGTGCGGAATTTGCACGCGTATGCAAGGTATTATCGCTTCCTACCGTTTCGCGTGCTAAACGTTTATCCTTTAAAATATATAGGAAGTTTAGCATATCGTTACCGTGTTTGGCGTTATCGTTTACCGTGTCACCGGAAGCCGCTGGCGACGGTGTGAAGCCTGTGCAGTAAGTTACCGTTGCGCGGTAGCTCTCGCTCTGCGCAGTCGACTCTCGCAATCACGGTAAACGCAACGTAAACACGGTAACGATATGCTAAACACTCCACGCCACCTTCAAAAAAGCACCCCTTCGACGTCCCGAACGGCAGGACGACTCTGCACACTCAACATTAAGAAAAGTTTGCACTGTGTGAAGCAATGTTTATAACACGTTTCACACTCAAGCGGTGGACCAGGGCCGAAGATGTTTCGTGGAATTACACCAGCGCATTAACCCACAACGGCCACTGATTATTGCGTTTCTAGCGGATAATGCGCAAGCAGAGGTAACTAAGTCATTGCTTACTGCCAAACGAGCACACATATGGTTGTTTTGTCGTGTGCAGCACGCGTCTTGCGCCGCACGCAACGTGAAAAGCAGACGACGCGAGAGCGCCATCCACACTAGGAGCGGTTCGTCCCGCCGCCGCCAGGGGCCGACTGTGTTCGCGCTCGGGGCGAATAAGAAGGCTACGAAACAAGCACCCGGGGTCCCCTTCTCAACCCGACGCCAAGCGATTACGCCGGAGGAAGCCGCTGCAGGAGAAATCCGATAGCGCGCTCCCGCGTCCCGGCCCGAGAACGAGACGGGGAAAGACGGGGAAGAACGCCGCTCCCTGCACCTTCCACCAACACGGACCATGGGGCCCGGAGCTGCACTCCGAGATCCCGTCCCCAGACCAGCGGAGTATACGCGTTCCCCGGCTCCAGAGCTCGAGCCCCCGATCAACCGGTGAGCGAGCGCCTACCGCGCACGTCAGCGCGAGAGCGAAGGATCTCGCATCCCCGGCCCGGAACCTGCCACCCGCCTGACACGCTCCTACCTGACGAGGAGCCGGACGAGCGCCGACGCTACTCCGTCCTCGAGACCGTTGAGGGAGCCGGCACCGTTTAAACCGTTATTGACTAAACCTAACTGTTATCTGTTGATACCAATCCGTGTCTGTGTCTCTTTTCCTCTCAACTCTGCGTGGACCCACCCAAACGGGAAGCAGTGACACAGCCCCCGGCACACGGGTTTCCAAACGCCTCGCTGCGGGCGCCACCACATGACGTGTGCGATGTGACGTAGCGCGCTATTCCATTGAGCGACTGCTAACATGGTCCCGCCGTTCTTCTGTGGATTCGACTTTGACATGCTCACAGTCGAGGCCTCAAGATTAAGTTCTCAGTACCGACGCCGACAGCCTGGGTTGGAGACCCAACGGGTTTGACTGTTCTTGCTATATCTTTTGCAAATTTTTTTCTAAGATCAATTCTACATGTTATTTTCGTTAATAATGGTGGTTTGGTGCTCTTTAGGTCGGTGGATGTTTGGGGCGCAGCCTGTGATCACATACAATTAATTTTCTGAAACGTTAGTCAAACATTATTCCTGTCACGTGCTGGGAACGGTGCAGAGAAGCGTTTGGAAATACGCTACCCGGAAAATAATGGCGCACATCCACACTGGGGGATAATACGGTACTAACTAGCTGCCATATTACCGAAGCTGGTGAGTTTCAGTAACCAGAGAAAACCTAGAACATCCTCGATTTTCTCTAATAAAAATGTTTAAAGTCCTGCCCGTTCAGCTGCTGTTCCTTTGCCCTTCATTTAAGTAAAAGACTTTCCGGAACTTCGAGGAAAAAAAATTGAAAGGTATGTATGCAGGATGTTGGTTTGGCGGATTCTGTTGCAAGTACGGGCTTTTTAAACTACGCGTTTTAAGTAATGCATCCACAGTCTTTTTTCGGCTACCTTTTCGTAAAAAGAGGTATGTCTTGCTGTAATGCTTAGGTTACATTATGAAGATATCGCTATCATGATCAAAAGAAGAAGCAGTTGAAGGAATGGCCCAGCAGTCGCCGGCAGCACACCGCTTCGTTGTCCCTCCTTACAAAGACGCCTCGCCGCGCAAACCACGGATGAGCCCATCTGGGCCTCCGCAGCAAGGGACAAGATCGCGCCCTCCGCATGCTGCGGATCCGACTCCTGCGAACGCGTCCAGTCAAGAGCCCTCAAAGGGTGTGCGGGCTACGAAAATTACGCCAGAAGCCCCCTGGGGACGAATATCACCCGGAGGCACCCCGCCAGAAATCCTAGGAAGCAGCAGTGGCTCAGGCGGCGCTGTGCCGAGCCAGGCGTCGTCCAACGAGCCTGTTAGGGCAATCGAATCACCACCGACCCGCTACAGGTAAGTGTCAACTTGCATTCGGGAACATCTTGGGTGTGCGTGTGGGCGTGCGTTTCTGTGTGTCGGACGGTTTCGTGTTCTCGCTCCCATCTGGCGTAGCAAGACGGGAAGCTAGCTCGGATGAAATCATTGGCTCATTGAACAGTTTTTTCTCTCCTTCACTGAGACGTTTTTGCCGGGCTGTATAGCCCTAACTGTATGTTTATCCTGGCAGAAGTACAAAAATCGGTCCGCATATTTAGTCTTAAATCACGAAATACCTCCACTACAACTTCAATCCGCTGCCTTGCGGGCGAACTTTGCAGAGTTCGCATCAACTTCTTTAACACTATCTCCATCATCTTTATCAATCTTTATCAAGCTATCTTAATGAAGTTATCATCTTTATCAAGTTAGGCATTTTAGCCCGGATAACGTCGCCAGACTTCATTAAAGATATTTCTCTCTCTCTTGGCAGAGTCAAAAAGTATCCGCAATTCTCATGTTACTTCTTCTTCCGCCCCCTCCTCCTCCTCCTCCTCCTCCTCCAAGTTAACGCTACCTACCTGGCTGTGTGAGTTCGAGTAACAGATCTTGGGTGGCGGTAATCAGGTCTCCATGATGCGCCGCTGGCACAGAGCTTGCCGCGTCAGTTTATGATTGCAACTTTTCAATCTCGTAGTAATGCCGCCACACATAGGCCCGGGGACCAGAATAAAGGGTGTTGTAATGGTGACAGCGCCGATAGACCCCGTCGGGACGATGACCTTCCTCCCTTCTCCTGGTTTTGTTGTCCCCCCATCCGTCGGCGGAGTGGCAGCCCTTTGGGACGGCCTGCCCGTAGCGACTTGTCTTCACTTAGCGACGCTGAGGCGGGAGCAGATCAGTGGATCGGGCCCGATAACCCGGCTTCATCGCTGGACGCTTCACGCGAAGGGCCACCGCGGGCCTTGCTGCTCAGCGTGCATCGGTGGCTATTGTCGGCGACTACCCGGCTACACAGCTACGGGCAGAAAAGTTGACCGTTCAGATCAGGGTACGCTCGCCTCAACTGCACACATCATGAAAGTGGTGACGGGCTTGTTCAGCACCGGCCCGAGAGAAGCAAGTGATCCTGGCAGTACAGAGGTGTCTCCGCCGAGATCCATGGCGGTAGGAGTAGAGGCGGTGGTCAGACAGCCAACATCCACTTGGGTGCTTCAAAATCTCCGCCGTATCATGACTGGCCCTGCCCAAATGGTTTGCTGGGGGCAGACGTTACCTCGGACATTTGCGGTAGCGGAAATCCGGCAGGCATAGTGGCGGCGGTGTCTAGCGGGCTAACGCAGACGGGTGATGCCCCGACGAGCGACATGGATTCGGACGGCACTGAGCCGCCGTCCGCACAGGCGGGTACGCGTTCTCAGCAAGGTCCGCCAGTGCTCATTAGCGTTGGCAAGCCGTCGACAAGCCGTGACAATGGCTCCAGTGTTGCGCAGGACGAGCTTTTGGGGTCTCCTAAGTCTAGGCGCAGCTTTACAGCATCGAACGCTGATAAACTGCTGTTTGCGGGAGCAGTAAATCGAGCGTCCCAAATAAGAGCGAGGGTCGACAGAGGGGCAGCGGAGAGTCACTTCGCATGTGCTGGAGGGGACAGTGTCAAACGCGTGCATGAAAAAGGCTTGTTTGTTAAAGCTTCGGCTCCTGGTCATGCGTGTGGTTCTGGCGTTGCGGGCTTCCCTCACAGGTGTCAGAGGCGGATTTCCTGACGCCTCGTCGAACGCTGAACATCGCGGCTGGCGCAACAACCAGGGTGCGGACTTTCACCTCGAAGCAGCGCCCGATTAAGTCGAGTGTTACGGGCGACAGGGAGGAGGAACTGTGGTGAACTGACTGATCGCTCGTGTGCGGTTCATTCCGCTGCTGTTTCTTTTTTCCTTCTCTGTGCTTGGGGCGGAAAGTAACAATCCACCCTGTGTTTTGTTGTTTTATTTTGCAATTGCGTTGTTGATTTGGCTGCCGTTTTCTCTTGTTCCTTCCCTTGTTCTCGCGAGTGAGCCTTAGTTTTGGCTTTGTTGTATCCCGCACGCGGGTATTTTGCAGGGTGCATGATGTTCCCCTGGAGTGTTATGCATCCTTTGTGTTTATTTCTTTTGCGTAGCATTTCACTTTGTGCTTTGCTCGCAAGCACAAATTTCGCTTCCATGCATTGAGCCTTCAAGGGATATTCCTCGCGGTTTTTGTTTGTTTGTTTGGGTTACGGCGCTGTAATCACTTTGTTTGGGTGCCTGTAGTAGTCCAAGAAATCCTGACACAGGCTTTTGATGGGGGAGCTGTTATGATGACAGCGCCGATAGATCCGTCGGGACGATGACCTTCCTCCCTTCTCCTGGTTTTGTTGTCCCCCCATCCATCGGCGGAGTGGCAGCCCTTTAGGACGGCCTTGCGGGCGACCTTCGTCGCAGCTGTGGTGAAGGCTTTCGTTTCCTCCGGATTTTCGGGGGCGGCGGGCAGTGTGGGAGCGGGGTTCAAACCCTAATGGGCAGGTGCGCTGCTCTGGGCGGGCGGCTTTGCTTGCGCCCTGCTCGCGCATCATTCAATGAGTTTGCAGAGAGCTGCGACTGCGAGCGGTCGCACGAAGACTCACTCCAATGGCGGTTTCTGGGCGCCAGGACCCCACGCACCTTTTTGCCAACCGTGGGGCGGTTTGCAACCTTTTTGGCCTCCGGGCCCCCACCAGGGCTCGTGCCGCGATACCCCCCTTTGTGCGCTGCGGCGCCTCCTAATTGTAATCCAGTTTTCCTTTTGTCTTGTGTTTTGCTTCATCGTCTGTGTAAATAAGTGTAAATAGACTTCTTTTTCTTCATCATCTACTTGCCTCGTCCCGTCATCGGGTCCTTCACCACCCTCCACGACGACACCAACCACCTTCAACAACGAACCGTAACTTTACTGGTGTCGAAGGAGATTTGTTGCATCCTGTTTGCGTAGTTGTCCAGGTGGAGATAGAGAAGTACGAGTATACATTCTTACCAGTGTCCGCAATTTGGTAGCAGTCGACGGGTATGGTTAATACGTGGCGGTGACACGGTAATTTGCTGGAAACATTTTGCTACAGCTAAGTATAGTATCCTTCCAGTAAGCAGTGATTTGCTTGATAAAGAATATGCAAGCGAAATTCTTAGTTACAATGGTGCCGAGCACGCATTCGCTGCGCGAGCGTTATCGGTTTGCATCATCTTTGTAGGCCTAATGGTACTGCCATTTTTCCCGTCTACAGTGCTACAGGCAGATCCCCTCAAGTGCTGATTGCCCTGAGGTGCTTGTTAGGAATGGTGCATGGAATTTTAATGCTTTCAGTGGAGCGCACGAACGCTTGCGAGCAGTCGCTGCGCCAAAAAACCGACGACGTGCTACAGTGAGCGGGAGCGGGTGATAAGCAATTGAGGGGTGTCTGGTGTTCTCATGTCCGAAGATTGCGAGTGCGGGACGGGGCATTACAGCGCGTTGCGCGGATACCGCCCACGCGCGGGTAGGACGCCTGCTGGCCAGAATACACGGAGCGAACTTTCACGACGGAGTTCAGCGCGGCGGACAATCATCTCCGGCAGGACACCATATGTTCGTCGGGCTGAACTACATGGAGCGAAGACACGGCCCCGTCCACCGCGTCTCCGCGGGCAACTGCTCTCAGTGTGGCTAACAGAACTTCGATGCCCAGAATCATCAGCGGCGTTTCGTAAACAGACCCAGTGAAGGGTCTTCCCGGTTGTGTTGTACGTCGTTCGACGATACTGCGTGAGTCAGGGGCGTTTCTTCTGCTGAAATATTTGTTTTCAGTTATCAAAAACGCCAACGGACGCGTATAAACAAAAACACTCGCCCGGGGACACTCGAACTTGCGACCTCTGCACATGAAGCTGCCATTTGTGGTGTTATAGAGATTGGTTTACTTTTCCCTGCAATAGCAAAACCGGCGACGAGAGACACTAATCAGTCTTTGCCTTCTCGTTTCGCCCCGCTAGCAAGCTATCTCCCACCCCGCGGCTGCGCGCTGTGCCACGCCAGCCGCAGCGGGCCGTGGCTCACCGGAACAAAGGAAGCGACAAGTGTTTTCGCTCGCTGACATTTATTAGTGAATAATAAACATCCAAATAGCATGCAGGCTAACTGGTTGACGGCGAGGATCTAGTTCCTCGCCCGGGCAATTTAAGGGAATCGAGAGGTTCGACTCACCGCGACAACAGTCATCTCCGGGGCGCCTCAGCGCGCTCGCGTTTGCCTCGCTGGTACGCCGATGGCAGCCATTGTCGCCCTCCTTTTTGCCCGATCCTCGAAGGAAAGAGGTCGCTAGGCACGTCCTCTCGCATCGCTTCCCGAGCTCCAATTCCCCCGGAGCACGGAGCACGGAGCAAGAATATATAAGAGGCGAAACGGCCCATTGCGGCAAGCGCGGGAGAGTGACAAGATAATGTCACAATGAAAACCAAGGCGGACTGCCAAGCTTCGTAGCTGCGACGGCGAAGGAGAGGGTAGCGGCACCTGATGGACGAAGTGATAGCGGTCGCACTTGTTCCGGGGCCGAGCAGTGAAATGCCGATTGCGACGGACGCGCAGTTTCTTCACCCACGGCAGATGCCGCTAGCTTAACGTACGACGAGTGCTTGTGACGTTATCTGGTCACGCTAGGAAGCCTAGTTTCGCCTCCTATGTTATTCTTGGTCCGTGGCTCAAAGAAAACTATAGGTACATTTGAGGAAAAATATACGTAATTACACGGCAGCACCCCCGTTCCTTTAGATCAGGACGCCCGTTTGGTTCGTTTTTAAACGCAAAATGTGGCAGTGCAACGCCGGCTCGTGCGGGGAGAAAGGCACAAAGAGAACAGAACTCCCGCTGGCGCAGTTTCAGGCAGGGGGTGCGCAAGCACTGCGAAGGCGGGAAATTTAAATTGCATGGGGTGGTAGCAGTAAGCGGTTAACGGCGGTACAGCCCGTTATGGCGAATCACTGCTCTGCACTTCCGACAGCTTTCACATTGAGTGGAACGGCTTTAATTTTTTTTCCAACGCCGTGCGTCGGGCGGGCGCCGCCGGGCATTTTCCACCGACTTTTCGTCGCATATTCTCTCCATGCATTCTGGCCTTTAGACCAATACTTTATTTTATGCAGCCTGTATTCTGAAGAGCCATCAAGAGCGCTTCTGTTTGTCGTCTTTCTGTTGTCCTTGTTTAGTCACAGTCTAAGTTTTACCACAGATGCACAACTTGCCCAACCGTGTGTTCTACGTCATTCATTTGTCCGCAAGCGAACATCTCTGGACAAAATTTGTATTCGTGGTGCACTGTCAAAACTGCACGCGAACTTACCTGAAGCTGTGCATAGACTGCACAATTCTAACTGCCCATCTCAAGCAGCAGTCATGCGGCAGGGTTGTGGGCTAGGTTTAGAGATTGGGCCACTACAAACGAGTCCTGTTTATCTGGGAAATAGTGGCTAAAAGTTTGCTCAGGTTGACCAAAAAAAAATCACTAGTTTGCACCTAAGCATTCTTCTTGATTGGCTAATTGCGAAATCATTGCATCATTACCCTTGCACCAGAACGTGTCATAACCCTTTTCATTTTGAGTCTACTTCTCCTTCTCTCAGTGAAATGTTCTTAAAAGTCTGGTGTGAAAAGTCTACTTCTCCGAGTGAAATTTTCTTAAAAACTTCGCCAGGTGCCAACCTTTATTTTGTGTCATACTTCGTATGCGTGACCGGCAAGTTTTGACATTTGTAGCTTTTATGTTGAGATGGTTGGCAGTTTTTTCTCGGAAGTCATTTTTTTAGCCCATTTTGTTGTGTTGGTGTCTAGTAGTTTTCTTGCAACTCGTTTTCGTAGCCGTTCCTTTGTGTTGTTTGCTAAGGTTTGAACAAGCGTTTCCATTTACTTTGAGTGCGTATTTCTCATATAGGAGGAATAGGGCTGTTTGAGAAAGAGCAGAGTCGAATCCAGAAATGTTGTGTCGAGTAAAGTGCCCAACAGTGGCTGAAGTGCGCAGATTTCCACTTGTGCGTGAGTTCAATACAGCGAGCCCTTGTATATAATTTTTTTTCTGTTTCATAGTGATATGAAAGGTTTGTAATTCTATCCCGTAGGGCACTGAGTACTTCGTGGCGATCGCTGAGTGGCGACCGCTGAGACTGCGTTTCTGTTTTCTTATTCGCTGATTACTTTTCGTTGGCCAGCGAGTTACTTTGCGTCATGTTTATGCGATCTGTTATCAAGGACAGATTATTGCTTTCGCGCCATAATCCCCAGAACTCAGTACATGGGCTGGCTAGCGGAACTGCTTTTACGATGTCGATTTCTTTAAGATGTAACTTTTACAGTGTGTATGCTTATTCCTGTGTATTCACAGTGCCCGTGTTGTTATTTTCTTGTTCGTATATGTAAATGGAACGTTTTTCTCCTGTGTGGATAAGAGACTGTGCGCGTCTGAAGTGAAGAGCGGAACTCCACTAAGTGATCGCGCGTACATTGACTGATTCAGCGGAGACAATTTGTCGACTCCTGTGTTTGAGTCTGTGTTTCTTCTTCTTGAGTTCGTATGCCATGTCATTTGAGTATCACCGTCAGTCAGTGAAAATGTGTTTTTATGGTTTAGACTTTGTGCAAGAGTGAGGACACTCTTTTTTCCGTCGGGGAAGGTGTCGCGAAGCCCCGGTTCCATTTGCTTTTTTCAATTTTTTAGCATCCCTCTTCGGCCACCGAGGCCCCGCTTTTCTAAGAAACGTGTTGCCGAGTGTGTGTTGGCCCGTCGGCCGACCAGGAGACGACGGGGAGCGAGCAGGCGCCTCGGCTTCTGTTACCTCGGCCGCGGCGTTCCATGCCCCCCCCGTGGCGTGTGCGCTGGTCGCGTTCGGGCTCCGTGTCTCCAGTGTTCTTCCGACGACTTTCCCTTTCACCCTGTTACTTTAGTGCGTTTGTCTAACTACTTGCTCTACGCCCATAATTCTCCAAGCGCGCGTTTTCGAGTCGAACCTTGTGTCTGTGTTTTGGTCCTTTTCACTTTGGCGGGGGACATGTCTGATGGAGCTAGAAGCGGTCTTCCTGATTGGCTGCGGGTGTGCCTTAGCCTTTTTCCACCGGTCCGCACACGATTAGGATGCGCTTTTTCCCCCCAATGCGTCCCCCAAAGCAAATATAACGCGCCCCTCTGGCGAGAGGGCGGCCTGCACTCAGCTCAACGTCAGAAACTCTGCCGCCCGTCGACGTGCTCTCCCGCGGGAGCCCTTCGCCCGCCAGCTATGTCCCGCTAAGTACTCTGAATCTATTGACTGTCTTTTTCATCTATGTAATAAGTGTAATTGTTTCAAGTTTGTATGTGCCAAATTTCACCAATGTCATCAGTAAAGTAAACAAGTTAACCTTAAAACTTCTTCGACGTCTCGACTTTTTCCTTCCGATCTTCATGCTACAGTAGAGGAATGTATGTAACCAAAATACTAGTTACACTATTATTGACTGTAGGGTTTAACGCGCCGACGCAACGCAGGCGATGAGGCGCGCCGTAGTGGAGGGGCTCGGATTAATTTTGACCACCTGGGGATCTTTAACGTGCGCCGAAATCTCGTACACACGGGCGTTTTTGCTTTCGCCTCCATCAGAAAAGCGGCCGCCGCGGCCGGGAATCGAACCCGCGACCTCGTGCTCAGCAGCGCAACGCCTTAGCACTGAGCCACCGCGGCGGGTGCCGATTTAAAACTAGTTAGTAAGTTTGAGGATTGCGAGCAAAGCTGAGGAGAACTTTATAAGCGCTATTTATCAGAACCAGTTGCTCCTTTCGCATTTTGTAATACTCTTAAAACACAACCCGAATTGGTATTCACCAATTTAGAAGACAGAGGTCCCATTCGTGGCAAGCAGTGCGCAAAAGGTAGTGTTTAGCGTTTCTCTAGCGGCCACATGTCTGTATGTGGTCTTAACATTTTGTTTCTCCCCCCTGCAAAACCAATACTTAACGTATCTTTGCCGTATGACCACTTAATTTCGTCGGGTCCGGGTTACCCAGGAGGTGTGTGAACAAGTTAATCAAGCTTGCGAAGGAAGCGTGCAATGGACGCGAAGCTGCGCCAAAACGGGCCCAAAACAACCGTCGCTAAAGCAGACGACAAAGCCGTACCGCCGACATGCTCGCCGGAGAGCAGGCACCTCCGCGCGGGAAACGCTGGGTAAATTCGCCGCGCCATCTACAGTGTGCTCCGTGAGTGCAACCCTCCGCCTCTACCCCCCTCTCCGCGTGGCGGCTTCCGCCGTGTTGAGAGGTTATTCTCCCGCACGTCGCGAAAGAACCGTTGCCTGGCAACGGTGGAAAGCTTATCTTTAAAAATGACTATGTTCTTATAGGGCTGCATTATTCATAGCAACTTTGGTAACGCTTACGGTGGAGGTTCTACGAGATTGCCCCAATGGTTTTACTACCCTCTCCCCTTTCCCTTCCCCTGTTTAGAACAGCGGTCTCCCCGTTTTCAGTAAAAGTTCTACTAGCTAATAGGGACTAGCCAATACTAATACTAATAGCTAATACTTTACTAGCTAATACTAGCGTAATAGGGGATAAGTACTTAAGAACTTCATGAGGAGTCAACTTAAGGGTAAGGGAAAGCGAAACACAGCTACAATGAAGCATAGAGCTCTGCGGGGGCATAACACATATGAAGTAGTGAGCGGAATGTGGAAAGGAGTAATGGTGCCGGGTCTGACATTTGCGAATGCTGTACTCTGCTTAAAATCAGATGTCCTATCAGGCCTTGAAGTGAACCAGAGAACTGTAGGCCGTTTGGCCTTCGGCGCGCATGGAAAAACAACCAACGAAGCAGTGCAGGGAGCTATGGCCCAGCTGGGCGTCGTTTGAAGCTCAAGAAGCGCAGAGTAAAATATGTTTTGAGAGGAGGTTGACAGCAATGGATCAACGTAGATGAGCAGCTAAGGTTTTTAGGTACCTCTACTTGAAAAGCATGGACACGCAGTGATTAAGGAAGACTAGAAGGCTATCGATGAAATAAGGAAAGAACAGTGGAGAATCCAGAACAGCCAAGGTAACCATAACAGATGCAAGGCAGATAGAAAGGAATGAATGGAGAGAAAAAATGGAAGCCAAAACGTCGTTACAGAGGTAGAGGGCTGAGAAATTGGACACCAGAAAGGAAAATTTTTACGATAATTTCCAGTCCAGGGCTTTGCTTTTTGAGGCTATAGAGCAGGTTGCCTGCGAACTAAGAGTTTTTTGGGAAAGTATACACAAAATGACGGGGTATGCGTGGTCTGCGGAAAAGAAACAGAAACTATGTGGCCCTTAGTGTTAGAATGCGCGGGTATCCATCCAAATCTACATGAGGGAAATATTTGGCTTCAAGTAACCCTAGGATTTAAGGGTAGCACAGAGGAAGTTACCTTCAAGGCTGTCGAGGAGACAAAAAACGTTAGAATTCTTGTGGACCAAAATCAGACGGGAATATTGTCTAGGACAGTTACCACCTGTAACAGGGAAAAAAGAATTTTGTTTTGTGTCTAATAAGTTTTCTGTGCCTGCCCTAAACAGCGCTAGTATTAAACCAAGAGTATAAAACATAGATATACTAGTCCTTTTGATATGAGAGGTCATCACCTCGCTACAAAGGGGAAACCAATAGCAATCATCATCATCATCAGGGAGGGCAGGAAGTAGTAGAGGAGCGCTGCAGAAGTAGCACTTTATTCTATGGCATGTAAAGCACACGCCCTGCTTTCAGTGCTGAAGCACTCTTGCGGCCGATACGCTGCTTTCGCGGCGGCGAATGGCGTTGTAACTAAGCGAGTGAAGGCAGAAAGAAAGCAGCAGAGGAAGTGTGGCTTAAGGGTGAGGGGCAGGGCAGTAAGTATTCTGAGCCCGCATGAAACGCTCCTCCGTGCACCTGGCGAAGGTGTGAAGGGAAGGGCGGCACGCGCTGCTATGCCATCATCTCTCTCGTCCCCGCCAGGAGCTACTCCTCCGTGTGTGGCCCATTCGAACCACGTGGCCTTTGCGCAAGTGGTTCAAACACGATTTGCAACAACGCGCTCGCCGGCGGCGATACGAGATAACAGCACAGTAGCGGCGCCATCGTGCGTTCGCTGATCCCGCGATCACTTCCTGAGACGCAGCAGATATGCGCTGTGACAACGCCGTACGCGTGAGCGGAAAATGACCAAACAGCCGCTCTCCTGTTGCTCTCTCCTACCCTTCCCCGCTCCGTAGCCTTCCTGCGCGCTTTCATGTCCGCCGGCCAGCGCCGCTTCTCGTAGACCATGCAAAATAGTTAGAAGTTCCTTTAGCGTTCCCGAGGCGGCGCTCCTACTCCTTCTTTTAGATGCAGAGCATTTCTTTAACTCACAATGTCACCCGTTGTAGGCGTCCGTAGTAGTCCGCATCGCTCGCCTCGACATGCCCGGCCCAGACGTTTCGCTATCGGCGCGATCAAGATTCGATAGCGCGCCCAGGCACGTTTCAAGGACACTCTCTCACCTCTCTCGGACTCAACGTGCGCCGAGGCTGCCAATTTTACTGCTGACGAGCGCTCTCTCGTTAGCAGTTGCCACAAGTGCAACAACATTAACGTAATGCAAACTACTTAACGTCGTGCGCCCCCGGAAATGCTCTGCATTTGATCGTGCCCCTCGCGAGGGGGATGTTTCACTGCGTCGCCATGCGAACAGTTTGCCACGCTTTAGTTTCAGTTCCGTATCTCCCCGCCGCGGCCGTGGAGAGAAGGCGGCCGGCCGCGACTCTCGCCACCGCGGCGCTGCGGTTGCGAGTTGCGCTAGGAAAGCGAGCGTCGTCTGCTAGCGGGGAGCGGAACGCGTTCCGCTCGGCATCTCCGGTCTTCGCCACTTCTGGCTGCGCACTGCAGAAGAAATAACTTCTTCATGCGAAATCCAATGGCCAAGGTTCAAAGTTGATGCCGCTGTGGATAAAAGTCCAAAGTGCGTGTGAGTCAGTCAGTCGCAGCTTAACGAGTCAAAGCCCAAATTCAGACAGCCTAACCAATCCCCCACGATTAAGCTTCGCGTTGAACTGTCGTCATCGTCGTGGCGCGGGGGTGCATAATTCTGGTAAGGCGGCTGGGACCCTTTTTTCACCATGCCTGTCTGTCTTGGTCCATTGCTGATAAAACCGCCTTTGCCTCGGAGCAAAATCACTTGTGCTGCGCAGGCTGAAGCCAGCTTTGCGCGCTTATCTACTTGGATCACGGGCCCCGCAATTTTTTGAGTGGGGCATTTCCCCCACCCCTCCGCCGGCTCGTTGTCGCGCTGTTCGCACTCCGCATCGGTACGCCTTTTAATTGAGACGTACTGTAGAGCATCCGGCGCCAGGTGGGACCGAGATGCTTATCCTTCTGTTTTCTAGAATCTTCTGAAATCTACAGACATGTGATATTTTTGGAAGCATGGCATATGTCACGCAAATTTTTCAACTAAATCATTCAGAGAGAAAAACATCAGTAAAATGGCTGCGCCAACCGAAAATATCGTGGTGTACGTTGCTTCAACCCGACAATTGATATGTAAACACTTTCAGGGGCGCCTCCGTCAGTTATCGTAGAAACAGCAGCAAGTATAACCGAGGGCACGTTGAACAATCCTTATGCCCCCGGAAATATCGGCCATTCGGCTTGGATGTGAGCCATCGGCCCTTGCAATCCCACCGTTTAGCTGACAGGCACACTCGAGAAGTGGGGAGCAGCTTTAAATAGGACTGTACTGTAGATGCGCCCGACAGCGTGGTGGGACCGTCAGATGCTTATCCTTCTGTTTTCTAGAATCTTCTGAAATTTACAAGCATGTGATATTTTTGGAAAGCAATGGTAAATGTGCACGCAATTTTTTCTTCCCTAAATCATTCAGAGAGAAAAACATCAGTAAAATAATGGCTGCACCAACCGAAAATATCGTTTTTCTGTTCGCTGTTTGTCTACCGGACAATTAATATGTTCTTACACTATTTCAGTTCCGCCTCCGTCAGTTATCTGTGGAAAAATGCAGCAAGTATGAACCGAGGGCACGTTGAACGAGATCCTTAGTGCGCCCCAGAAATATCGCCCCGTCGCGGCTTAGATGTGAGCGAAACGGCTCTTGAAACCCACCAGGCAAGCTGACAGGCACACATCGTAGAAGTGGGTGCAGCGTTCGCGACTCGCTAGCAGTGACGTGAGGCGAGATGTCCGCCGGCGCGCGCCACATAGCGGATGAGTGCCTCAACTAAGCGTCCTTACCCTTCCAATTGAAAAGCGCGCGACGCGTTATGCAATTTTAAATGCATAGCATTTTAGTAACTCACAATGTCACGCGGCGTTGGCGTGCCTTGTCGTAGTCCGCATGCGTGCCTTGTCGTAGTCCGCAGGCGCGCCTTGTCGTAGTCCGCAGCCAAAGAAATAACAGTTTCCGGCGCCCGGTTTCGAACCCATGACGCCGCGGGCGGAACGCAAGGTGCCCGGCGCACTGCCGACCGAGCCACGAAACCGACACAGATTTCGATGCACCGAACGCGCCTTATATCCTTCACTCATTTCTCGTTTGTTTCGAAAGCGCCACAAGTTGTCCCGCGCCTCCAAAAGATGGCGACACGGGTCCCGCGATCGAGAGATACGACTTGCCGGCGCACCCCCTCGGAAATGCTGTGCATTTGATCTTGCCCCTCGCGAGGGGGATGTCTTTTTTTCTCTCTCTCTGTCTCTTTAGAATGCTGAATCATGCGAACGGCAATTAAACTTCGCAATTCGATATCTGGTAGTACGGATGAGCCAGAAGAATTCTGCCAAATAAAACTGCGTAGAAACACGATTGCGTTCAACTTCTTAAAGGGGCACTGACACAAAATTTTGAAGGCGAGATAACGTCGGAGATAGATTGGTGGGAACACATATACATCATCTGCAAAATATCAGCGGCGAATACAGCTGAGAACATATTTAAAATCAATTTTGAAGTGTGCAAAAACGCAACCCAGCAGCCAGCAGAGGACCACGCGCAATTGTAAATAAACAACATCCAAACACGTCACGAGTTTGTGTTTGCCGCTTCCGCACTACCGGCGTTTTACGCGGGCTCGCCCGGCTCGCCGCTCCAATCGGAGGGCCGGAGGGCGGAGCTTCTGCTCTCGAGAAACGAGCTTGGGGGGGAGGCCCCGTTTTTCCCCGGGCAGCTGGCAAAAGTTCTGGAGGCACGTCACGTGTTTTCCGGGCGGCCATTGGAAGTCACGTTAGCTAGCGGCGTCCTGCAGGCAGCCCGGCCCGGGGGCCGGTTCGCCGGGTATGGGGGAAATAGGCAGCGCCTGCCTTGTCGTCCGATTGGGCCGAAGATTGGGCGGGGCTTGCTTTGCTGCGCTTGGTCGCGGAACTCGAAACGGATGCGGGCGAGTTGCGACGGGCTGCGCCGGTGATATGCGCGTTTAACTTCTACTGCAGTGCACCTTTACCGCGTAAGCTTTTGCTCCGGTCGCGTCACATAGGGCCCCTTTTAATTAAGTGCAGATATCGTGGGACGCGAACTGCCGTCGTGGGGCGCGGACACGGCGTCAGGTGATACCCTCGGGTCAGTGGTCACTGTAAAAACCCAGATACGTTTCGGGGACTTGCAAACCGAAATTGCGACTCCGATTTTTTGTTTAAAAATCGCCGCTGAATCATATAGTTTGCTAGCCGGCAATGCGCGGCAGTGCCTTTGCAACTGTTACAAGGTAGATTCGGTTGATATAATTCCATCGTCCTATACCTTAGTAGGTGTCCGTCTGTTGACTGGAAGAGTGCTGGATCTGGAATCTGGATCTTTTTGTGGTCTCGCTCTGGATTTCGCTTTTCAACGCTTCATACTGCGAGGTTAGGTATGAACGTTTTCAACTGACATCACCTTGAATTTATTGACACTCAGACAGTTGAAACTTGGCGAAAAAAGTTTATTGACGCCACCCACCCTCTCATTTTTTTACTCAATAAAGTTTGCCTCTCCTCCTCCTCCTTCGCAAAATTCTATCGAAGGCACGCGAACACGGTAAAAACATTCCACATTTTTTAGCGTGAATCTGCATGAAGTGCTGCTTACCTATATATAGAACGGCCGTTAATTGACTAGTCATCTCTGGGATTGCAGTGAAACTGCAACGCAAATGGACTTTCCAGTCCGGAGCCGCACGGCGTTCGCCCACTGTTTGCGGCGTTCTCCATCGCTTGGGAACCTATAAACGGCGGCGATTGCAAACAAAGGTTGAATGCACACCAATGTACAGCAATACTTGTCAGCGGAATGATGCACTAACCGGTGGAAAGTGACGCCCAATTCCTTGGGTACCGATCGCGACTTGCAGCCTGGCACCGAGCAATTGCGATTGTTAGAGCGAGCCGAATTCGCAAATAAACTGCGGCCACACGATTGCGTTCAACTTTAACCGCGCAATTTAGGCAGGTCACGCGTGAAAATGGTTGCATATCCCATCATCTGAAATATCCCCCGGCTCGGCGCTGGACATATTTAGACACAAAAAGTGGCGAAAACGGCCCGGAGCAGGCAGCAAAAGGACCACCGAAGAAAGAAAAAGATCCGCCGCATGGAGGGTGGTTTTTCCCCCTTCCCGATTTACAGGGCTTTTTCCGGGGGCTCGCCGGGCTGCCGCTCGTCAGGGCCTGGGGCTGAGCTTTTTTTTCCCTCCAACGACCCGATCGTTGGCGGCGGAGGCGCCGTGATTTCGTCAGCTAATCGGGCAGCTGGCCGCGACCAAAGTTCTACAGCGATTCCAGGCACTCTGTTTCTATTACTGTTTATTACCATTGGATGCGAAAACGCGCCGGAGGCACGAAAAGCCCACTGAGCTAGCCGCACGGTCGCTGTGCAGGCGGCGGCCACGGCCGCGAAGTGGCCCAGGCCGGCGCAGGTAGCTCGAGTGATAGCTTGTTACCGCTGCACGAAATTGTCCCCAGTCCCGACCATAGTGGCTTACATGAGAAAGGAGTTAATGATGCGATGGCGGGTTGCATTAAAAATTGTCATCTGCACCGCTTACGAGAGCGGCACTTGAATATCCGCCGCAGTGCTGAGCCGAAGACATCTGTAGGCGGACCTGTAGGCAGACCGGCCGGCTGCTCCAGCGCGCGTCTTGCCACCCACCGTCTCGAGCGTCGCGCGTCGTTCTTTAGCCGCGGTAGCATTTGCACTCGCAGCGCTGCGTCACATCCACGGTCGCTTTTTAATTAAGCGCCTCACGAGATCAGTACGTGGGGGCATTCGCAGAAACTGCCGTCGATGCGGATTCGACAGTGCTACGGCGGCTCTGCTCTGTGATATCCCTCCGACGGTCACGTGGTCAGCTTTGTTCACACAAAATCCACAAAATCCATCGTTTCGCGGCACTCGCTGAAACCGAAACTGCGACTGGCCGCATTTAAAATCCCTCTAATTAAACAACCGTCGCACGCTGAAGCAAATGAGGTTTCTACAGGTTATAAGTAGGTCACTAGCTACTTATCCCAACGAAAAAAACAAGATGCTAAATTTTTGTGTCAGTGCCCCTTTAATACAAACATGCCTGCAGCCCCTAATAAGTTAATTATTTAAGCTAATTAACTCACCGACATCAATATTTACCAACTAATTCTGTGTCCCCTGGGCGTAAATCTCACTGTATAGGTGGTTTTCCCGTAAATCTAAGCACCTAATTTTTATACAGGCGGCGTTGGCTGTGATCAACAGATTTCACTTCGCGGTGGGCACAACTTTTACATTACGAAGTATAGCAATCGTCAGTCATATTTTGTTTCTGTTGTTTTCATTTTTCGTTCCAGATGGGAAATAATGATAATCGAGGTTTCCAGACCTGCTGGAGTTAATGCGCTCTTAAGTATGTCACTCACAGCCATTGTGCTTTTTCCTTCTTCAGAAACGTAGCCGTGCCGAGGAGGAAGTTTCCTCTTCCACTACACCATAGCGGCACGCGGGAACACCGAACAGGATAGCGTAGAGTAAAGATACGTGGTGGCGCAGCGGCTAAGCTAGGCCTTCGGCTGCCGAGCCCGAGGACACAGGTTCTATCCCTGGCCACAACAGTAGCTCTTCAGATGGAGGCGACAAGCCAAAACACTCGCGTGTCGGCGTTTTAGCACACGTTAAAGATACCCAGGTAGTCAGAATTAATCCGGAGCCCTGCACTACGGCGCCCCTCAGAGACCATATGTATACCTTCGACGCATATAACTACGGAAATTTGAATTTTGAATTTTTGGTATCAATTTATGGTGACATCACGCACGCCACTCACTGGACATTGGCGCGAGTGTTTAAACACGCGAGTATCGTAGTTAAGCTGGAACTTCTGGTCTTCTCTTACATCAGACTTGACGCCATTTATACTGCGAACACGGCGCTGCGCCTTAGCGCGACATTCTTGTGCAACGGCGCGCTTCACAGGTGGCCGACGTTGCTGCTGTTCAACGTGCTGGCCTTCGCGCTCGTGGCCGTGGTCGTCGCAACAGCCCTGCTTCTTGCGAGGCTCGTCTTCCATCGAGGCCGCCAGACGCCCAACGTGATCCCTCCCGTGGTCGAGCAGCGGCCTCCCGCCAAGACCACCGCCGAACCGGAGGTTCCCGGTGCCGGACATCAGGTTCCGAACGACGAATCCCCCCTTCATTCCTGTCGAGACAGACGAAGGTCCTCCGTACTATGACCGACTGACCCCGCCTCCTCAACCGGCGTCCGCCAAGAGGTTAATGCCGGGAGCGGCGAGACGCCGGCAGACACCCCTGAATGGCACTGTTCTGACAAGAGTACTCAAGTGGTTTTTGGGCCCTCGGTACAGCACGTGACGCTGCGTGCAGTGCGTACGGCTCTACTTATCCGGCACAATACGACGTATCGCCATGAATAAAATGTGAGGAGATTTCAAGAATTGTCTACTAATCCGTAAAAATGACTCTGCTCACTCAGTTTTATCCGACTACAAGTTTTTATGAGGATGAAATGTGTAAATTTGCCTATTAGGCAGTTTTGTGCAATCGCTGGACATTACGCGGTTGGCAATGTCTTTTTTTTTGTGTTTCGTTTGTTATGTTCGTGCCTATTTTAATTTTCTATTTATCATGCGAGGGCGGTGTATTAGAGTTTTTTTAAATTCCGTTAGTTCACTTTAATTCTCTTACTAGGTTTTATTTTCGTATACTTTGCGTTTTATTCTCTCTGGTCATTTAACTTCGTTTACATTATCAGAGTGCTGTTTAAATGCGTTAGTCCCGCGCTGATGATGCATTTTTGTACGGTTGCTGTTTTGGGGCACTCCAAAAGAATGCGAATGTATTAATATGTCTTCTAATCTATGAAGCCGGGATTTCGAACCTCTATTTCTGTGTTGGTAACGCTGGGCGCCCCAGAAGCATCACAGGCGTCGTTTACCGTACTACCCATCAATGACGCTTCGCCTCTTCGTTGAAGCCCCAATGAACCTGAATGTACGAGTTGTCGTTTACAGAGAAATACAATCTCGACTAGCAATAACCCTCGTTGCGTGCGGAGTGCACACTAGCCACCTCGTGCGTCGACCGCCACCGCGACCATGTGTCGAAGCTATATAATGGAGGCCTCATTTTCACGCAATGGTGTGTGTTCCCCGCCAAGCGGTATAGCTCGGATTTGCTGTTTTGTTCCTTCACGCATGCCTGCGCATCCTGCCCGACTGCCGCCAGCGCGCGCTTGTCACAAAGCTAACTCGGTATATGCAGCGTACCCGGAAAACTACGGTCCCCGCACAGAGGCAGCGGCCTTGTAGTAACGCTCTCGCATGCGGGTGACCGTGACCAACCTTTCTCTTCGCTCGGATGTTAGAGGGCGTGCCTGACACTAGGCGCCCGCTCTCTGCACGAGAGAGACGGGCCTCCGTAGGTTGGCCTTGACCGATCGGCGAGTTTCCTGAATTAGCAGTCTTCTGTTTGAGCGGCCGTGGTGTGTCTCTGGGGCACAGTTTCCGTACGACCCCAATAGAGTGGAAGGACTCGGCGAACTCGAAGGTAAGTGCTGAAGCCAATTATTCAATAGCGCTCTTTTAAAGCTTGTCTGCTCACAGATGAAGGGGGCCGCAAGCACGAGTCGAAAGCACGAACCGCATTTGTTCCTGTGGACGTTGGGCTTATGCGCGTTGAAGTTCCTGTCCGCTTTGAAGCCGTGTAAACTGAGTTCAGTACATCCGAGGGACCGTCGAGTACACCTTGCTACAACAGCTAGATTCTTTTCCCACTTGTTAACGACAATCGCCGCGTGTAGACACCAAAATCTAACAGGGTCTGAATATATTTGTCGGCGATCATTACAGTCGTGGGTACTTTGTTTCCTAACGGAGCGGCGGCGCTCATGTGGCAGGTCATCCAGCGTCGATCGTGTTCTTAGGCCTTCGAACGAATTCGATATAAAACGCTGCAATACGTCATGAAATTTAATACGTTTCTCTCTACCCCCTCCACTCCTGTTCGCACAAGGGGGCCAAGTGATTGCTACCTCGGGGTGCTCAGTGCAAGGACGACAATGCGATCCGCCACGGCGGGCGTTATTTTATGTCGGTGAACAAGAAACGCCTCCGCGGCGAGTTCTGCGCACGTACGGTAAAGGTCCCCAGGCATTGCGTCTCTGAGTAGCGCTCTAGTGTGGCGCTCCTTATAGCGTAGGAGAGTTTAGGTCTGTAAAACTCCCACAATTTCGATTTTAAACGCAGAAAGAAACAGAGGCACAATTATAGGTGTAAAGGAGAGATAAAAACCCTACTCAGTTGCTAGCTGTTCTGAATTTAACACTTTGTTCAAATTGCATTGAAATTAAATTCGCTTAATTGAAACACTTTATTGCAGGGTCACTGCTCGAAAAGAACATTGTTAATAGATCGCACTAGGTTATATCTTCGCGCAGTCTTGCCCTTGCATCTGCTTAATGGTGTCAGAAACAATCTCTGCCATTGCTAGGAGCACAACATACAATTAAACCTCCTGAATCATTTGGAAAACTTATTCGTGAATACAACGGGTGTCACACGACCCATGAGATAGTAAGCGTAAAGAAGCCACATTAATACCACTGCCAGAAGAAATTCATAGTGAGTGAAGTGAACGAAAGAAAAGAGGATGCGTTGGAGCGAATTTTCTTGTCTGGCCCGGTTGCTTCGAAGTGCAACCCCGTAATATTCGCAGGTGGGAAGGTTCTCGGTGAGGAGGAGCAAAAGGCGCCAAGCAGAAACGCAGCTAGACGGAAATAATGGGGAGCGAGTTCTAGACGTGAAGGCGCGCAGGAGGACGCAATAAGTGCTTCCACGTAACTCTTGTTGCTAACGGCTGTCTCTATGTTGCAAACACTAATGGTAGCCACTTTCCGTGGCTGCAGTACTTACTTACCTGTTTGGCTACCATTTACTCGCGTGATGGCAACCGTGGCCTATAATAGACTCAGTCCTGTAAGAGAGCCTGCCGAAACGACTTCCCAAGGACACCATTCCGTGCTAAAAGCTCCCTGGTGCCTGCTATTATTTCCTCGCGAAGTTTGTTCGCCACGTGTACATCAGGGAATGTCTACCAGCGTCTTACCAACTGGAACCTATCATTGCTCACGCTCCAGTCACTGCTAATGAGGCCTGTTGTAAACGTAGCCTGAGACCCTATCTATACGTCATCTGCATGCAGCATCGTTTCTGTTCGCATGACACGCACCACCTCCGACAAACCATGCGCGCATTTTGTTTACCCGCGTTGAAGGCAAGGTCGCTTCTCGTGGCTGGAAGCGATCGCCTACGCAGTCCGACAAAGCGAACGAACGGAAGATGAAAAATTGTGTTCGGCAACGTTTTTACATATTTTTGTTTGCGGAACCCTCGAGAGAATGAAAGTATAGAAAATGCGACGAGAGACTGGTATAGTTGAGAACACGCACGCGTACAGCTGGGAAGTTTCTTGAGATAACCATTGGCTGCAAAATGGTCTTTATCCCAACAGCAAGCCTGCGGATCCGACGAGACCGATGTAATGTAATGTTTATCGGCATAATTTCCCCGTAAATTATAAGAATGGTTCCGTTGGGAAGTGCAAAAAATACAAATATGTTATTTTTTTCAGAAGTACGAGGAGGCGGGCGGGGACTAAAGGCTACAAAGTCCTGACAGAGGCCGTTTTTCTTGGATTTTTACATTTTTGGTCGGTGCCAGTTTTTATTGTCATGTGTTTTCCTGACCAGACGGGTTTCCGTCCAACCCTCGATTTCAAGCTGGAAAATCTATTGTTTAGTGATAAAAATTTATGCAACATGTTGAGCAGAATACAATAAAAAGCAGTACATTAAAGTACATTAAATAAAGTATATTAAAATACACAAAATAAATAAAGTACATTAAAGTACATCGGAATGAAGTGCAATAAAGCACAATAGGGCAATCAGTATACAACTATGATGGCATTTTAAACATAGACACAGCTACACAACCAGAGCATTACACGAAAAGCCTAACATGCGTCAGTTATCCGTAATGTAGTCAAGTTATGACCTTATCTTTTACTATACGCTACAAGTTAGAAATACCGCATTCTGTGGATGGCTGTTTTTACGTGCGTAATAAAAGGTTTTCTTCGGGTGATCATACGTGTTGTGCTATTCTGCCATATTTAACAACGTAGAGTGAATATACTGCCAGCAACTATGCGGCCTGATTAATTGTGGGTTTAGCATCCCCTGAGCAATTTTTCGAGGAATCTCTTCCAGATCTTTTTTTTTTTTTCGTGTGTGTGCACTTCTTGAAATATTACAGGGATGGCACCAACGCTTGGCTACTGGGATCTGCGAGGCCTTGGTCAGGCCATTCGCAACCTCCTCATCTACAAAGGCGTCGACTTCAACGATAAGCGGTACAAGTTCGGTCCAGGGCCCGACTTCGACCGCCAGGACTGGCTCAAGGAGAAGTTCACGCTGGGCCTCAGGTTTCCCAACCTCCCGTACTACTTGGACGGGGACGTCAAAATGGTGCAGAGCATGGCCATCATCCGCTACTTGGCTCGAAAACACGACCTCGCTGCCAGGTATCGTGCAAGACATTTGCGCTTTGGGATGGCGGGCGGTGGGATTTCCGAAAACTACGCAAAACATTTTGTCCAGTGCAGCTACTAGATTTGAGTGACATATGGGACATGCACGGTATTTTAATTAACACTATCAGTTTACTTCTGAATATTTTGTTCTATGTCTTCTTTAGTTACTTAGTTTTAAGCGCTTCATTTTTTCTGCAAGTTTGTCTGAATTGACGCGGTAATTCTACTACGAAAATAATTTTTTTCCGGCGTGCCTACCTGCTTTCAGGGACATATGGGACAGGCAGGGCTGTTCTAACACTGTCAGCATACTTGCGAATGTCTTTATGTGTTCTTTATTTAGTAGGTTTCTGACGCTTCACATTTTTTAGCTTTTTCTCACTTTAAATTCTAGCAAGTGCAAATTGCTCGATTAAAGTTGTGCGTTACAAAAAAAAAAAAAGGATTCAGGCCTTTTTTTGGTTACTTAACCCTTTGGCGGAAGCACCTGCATTTATTTTCTTTGGAAATCCCCGGTGGTGAATAAAAAAGGGGGATTTATGGCGGGGCTATAGATTTTTGAGTTTCTTGGCATAGCTCCCAACTTGTGCTTTGTTGTTTTGCCCCAAATCAACGCAGTGGTAGAAAGACAGTGATGGGTGCGGCATGCAACAAACTGTCGTACAGGTGGTTGCAGTCGGAAGGGCAACGTGCTTTTGCGATATTCCAATCGTCATCATACCAATTGTCCGTGCCAATTATCCGTTCCATTGTCAATATGCGAATTGTCCGCGCGTTGTCGCTTTTCCCTTCTCACTACTTTCGGGTACCGCACCCCGAAAAGGTGTTCCCATATTTTAAAGTTGCGAACCACTAGCTCTAACAGTAGCATTATTTCTGCCTTATTTTTGCACTTTTCTGAGGAATTTCACTAGCTTAAGGTAAAGAAGAAAGCATCCTATACAAGCGAAAACATTTGAGGCGGCATGATGGTTCAGTCACCTTAGCCCACACCATTTAAAACTCCGTGCCTTTCATTATTTTAGATTAGCCGACGCCGCCCAAGTGGTCGTCATGCATAGCATCGAACTGTGAGGGGCTTCAGGCGTTACCTGCAAGTGTACTTTTAAATTCCGTTATAACACGAATCGTATGGGGTACGTCTTAGGGCATAAATAAGTTGCCTGCCATTGTCCCTGAAGAAGAAAGTGTATGACAGCTGCATTTTACCGGTTCTCACCTACGGGGCAGAAACTTGGAAGCTCACGAAGAGGGTTCAACTTAAATTGAGGACTACTCAGCGAGCAATGGAACGGAAGATGATAGGTGTAGAAGAGAGCGGAGTGGGTCGGGGAACAAACTCGTGTTAAGGACAATTAGTAGAAATTAAGAAGAAGAAATGGGCGTGGGCAGGGCACGCAATGCAGAGGCAACATAACCGTTGGTTATTAAGGGTAAAAGAGTGGATCCCTAGAGAAGGCAAGCGTGGCAGGGGGCGGCTGAAAGTTAGGTGGGCAGATGAGATCAAGAAGTTCGTGGGGATAAATTGGTCACAGTTATCACAGGACCGGGATAATTGGACACCAATTGGAAAGGCCTTTGCCCTGAAGTGGGCTTAGATAGGCTGGTGGTGGTGGTGATGATGATGATGATGATGATGATGAAGCTGCCTGAAGCATTCAGTTATCTACGTGCGTTGTCGCGTAACATCAGTACTCACCCCTTCACTCTATAGATTCCCGCTGTGACTTCAAGTTGCCACATCGGCCAGAGATCATGACGAAATGGTTCCTCGTCGCATACGCCTCAATTTTGCCTACGCAAACCACTCCCCGTTCAATCTGCAGCAGGCCAGTCGTCAAAACTGGTGGAGTCCTGCACGCTCGTTCGACCAAACCCTGTTGACTTTCCTGCGAAGCGCAGGACTGGACCTGTAAATAAATAGTCATGTTCAGATCATCATAGTCATCATCATGTAATTTCCTATCTGTTGCAACGAGCAGGCGTCTTTGCCAGGTGACCCTCCCCAATTTCATCAAAGCCCGTTCTCTCTCTTCAGGTTTAAAAAGCCAAAATAATACTTTCACTGGTTCCCATTTGCTTTTTTTTTCCGAAACGTAGGGATCACTGCCGCAATAACGAGTTTCATTTTTAAAAAACCCCCCAAAGAGTTTACGAACTTGATTTTAATCCCCTTTTTATGGGCGCCGAGGAAAGACTGCGTTCGCACTTTCAAGATCCTTATTCCCCTTTGGGTGGGTTCGGACCCCAGGTAATGACTTCTTTTTTCGAAAAAAGCTTTCCCGGGTCCCCTCCGATCGTTCCCTGGGTGCCCGGGGACTTTTCGGAACCCAGGAAATTTGATTCTTTTTTTTTACTACCTTTTATCTCTTTCCTTGTTGCTTCTCTTTTACCTTCCTTTACCTCTTTATTTCCGTCGCACTCTTTTCTTGCTCCTCTACCCTTTGCTGCAACTTACCGGGCACTTGCTCCTCTTCATTTGGCTTTCTGCACTTGCCTGCCAAATCTGTTTCGTGCCCATTTATTCATCGCAGAAACGAGGACGAAACGAGAGAGCTGGACGTGCTGGAGCAGCAGGCTCGCGACCTGGCCTGGGGCCTGGTGATGGCAGTGTACAATCCCAACTACACCGAGTCCCGACGCAAGTACGAGGAAAACATGGAGAACTTGTTGCGACCCTGGGACGAGCAGCTCCAGGGAAAGCTGTGGGTCTTGGGTGACAGACTGACATACGTCGACTTCCTGCTCTACGAGGCGCTCGACTGGAACTACGAGCTCAACGCCAGCGTGTTCCAGGGATTCCCCATCCTGATGGCCTACCTGAAGCGCTTCGAAGAGCTTCCAAACATCCGCCAGCACTTCGCCTCCGGAAAGTACAACAAGTGGCCCATCCTGGGACCGATGGTCAAGTGGGGCTTCAAGAAGGAGTAGTGCTGTCCCCTGCCTTTTGTGTTTGTTTTGACATTAATAAAACATTTCTTCTCCTCGCGGTGGCATTTTTGGGCGTGAAAATCGAGCAATATGAAACAGGTAAATTAGGTGGTCTCTGCAGCAATGCATTCGAGTAATAGTTCATCTAGCAAAGAAATTTACATGTGCACCAATTGTGGACTCCTAAGTAAACACGCAATTCTACTCGGGCCTGTGCCAAAGACTCAAGAGAGGTCTCGTAGAAGTGGCCCGGATGCAATGCAACCAACTTTCTCTTTTTTCTTCTAAGCAAATTTCGCTGCAGCGTATATTTTCTCCTTTTCTTCTATGCATATTTCGCCGCCAAATGTTCCTTCTTTCAATGCATTGTGAACCTTGGCCTCAAAATTCCGGGTTTCGCCATGGTCTGTCATGGGTTCCTGCTACATTGAGCTTCTTGAAGCAAAAAAAGTGTTGGTTGTATACCCAGTAAAAGAATATATACACGAGTTCCGTCATGTTATGTTCAGAAGGAAAAATAATATTTTTGTGAGGAGAATCACATGGTGTTAACCGGAATTCTAGTGGTCATGATTACACTTTTCGTAGATGCAAAGTGGGCAATTGGCCTTGGACGTACCGGCCAGTAGGTTGCTAGAGAAATCTTTACTGCCCTTGGTTTATTTTTGTTCCTTCATGCACTTCTACACCCCCTCCCAGCTTAATCCTGTTCGATCGGCCCGTGCGGCTTACGCGCAGCCCCAATGACAGAGAATCACTGAAAGTATTCATGTGCTATGCATGTCTTCGTTTAGAATACGGTGCCCAGACAGCCGCAGGACTATTATTACAGCCAACATAACGGCTGTTTTCTCAGCAGCCGATTGTAAGCGGCCCCACACTAACGTGACGATGCGAAACAGTGAGCATGATGTAGATCGCGCTCGCAACGTTTTTATTCCCAGGCACATGCATGCCTCTAGCAGTATCCGATCCACGCTGAAATTTTTTACCGAAACGCACATGTCAGCACTGGCACTGAGTCCAGACCTCAGGTGTTTAAAAGCGTAATTGTTAACTAATCGGCTACAGTTTCATTGCTTACAAAAAGAAAACATGAGTTTTAAGCGAAGCTTTATTTTTTTTAGAAGTCCGGGAGGCAGAAGAATGATTCACCGTACCTCCGGGAACTTGCCTCACCTCGAAGAAAGCAGTAGTAGTATCAGAACATTTAATATGGAACAGAAATACCCGTAGCGGGGAAACACTGCACAAATACAGGCATTTATTGTCAGTGACATGGTGTGAACCGAAATTCCCCGTGCCCTTCATTACACTTTTGGTAGATTCCAAAGTTGGGGATTGGCTGTGGGCGTACCCAGGAGCCGGTTGCTGGTAAAATCTGGACTACCGCCTTTGCTCAATATGATAAATCTGTTCCAGGCTACACTGCGGGAATAAAACCAAACCAACCTGATCCAACAAATGGCACGTATAGCAGCCGGTGTTTGTAGCCAGCAATGAATAAAACTTTCTCGTGCCACGCCAGTAATGCCAGCTTACATGCCTCCTTGCTTGCTTAATTGAACGATGCACTCAAGCAGTTCATGCGCTCGAATACTTACTGACGGGAAGGTCTATTATAAATTTTTCTTTTTTTTTGTTAAAACAAACGAAACGACATGCATTTTGGGAATACATGTTGCGTAGGGAGAAAAGATGGCTAACATTTGAAATCTAAGCGCAAGTTTCTGCACATACTTTGGCAACTAAACGCAGGTATTTCAACGAGTATTATACAATCATTTTTGAACCAATATACAGAAATTATTTGTTTTTGGGCGTATTTTAGCAACTGTTAATTGGGCAAGCAGTTTTTCTCCGATATTTAGAGAAGGAGGAGGACAAACACCTTTTGCGTTGGCAAAGCTTCAATGGAGTCTTCAGGAGGTGGAGTCCTCAGTCCAGGACCCCGTATACCTTTCCAGCTGCTATAGAGCGCTCCACCAGCCTAAGCTCGTCGGGCAGGCATGAGCTGGACAGGGCGCGCCTCCAGAGCTCGGTCAGAGTTGAAAGAATTCGGTTTGGGGACCCGACGCGCCCTTTCCCCACCCCATTGCCACCGATCTATCTAGCGTCCACACCACCACCATGCCTTGCAAGCGAACCCCCCCACACCGCTCCTAGAAAGGGCTGCCACTACTCCAATATATAGAATCGCGCCTCGATGGAAAAAAAAAAAACTTAATGGAAGATCTCTTGCCCGATCTTTGACGGAGTACTGACGCGAAATTTCAAATCTGGGATAACTGTTTAAAAGGCTTCGCTTGTGCATGGGGAAATCTCTCAGCAAGTTTCAACAGTAAACGTTCACTATAACTACTGGTCACGAAACTTCGGCGCTCGTTTCATATAGGGACCGCGCGCGCCACTACAGGCGCCACCGCCGCACGAAGGTCATCCAGCCGCCGCTTTCGCGGCGTATTGGCCTGCTCTTGCCGTGCAAACGCTCCCTGCTTTTGGTGTCTGCGTGCTGATTAAGTGTTTTTTTTTTCGTAGTAGTTAGCGATGAATAGTCCAGTCATCACCTGCCTTCAATGGGGTTTTATTTTTCGTAGTAAATTACCGTAGACTTCGGCCGCGAACGGCAACGGCTTCTGCGTGCTCTGTCACAAGCGCTGCGCCGTCGTGTTTTCGGATTTTTAAATCTCCATTTCTTCTTTAGCCCAATAGTATTGCCGTTTCAATGAGTGGGTACATACTTGAGAGCATCTAAAAACGCTGCAGAAACGCGAAGGATCAAAACACGAAGAGATATATGTTGCACCATGTGTCTTTCCGCTTCTACGCTTTGCGATCCTTCCAAAAACAGGAAGCGAAAAAAGAACAATAAAACTGATTTTATCACACGCAACAAAAATTCAATGTTACGAAGGGAGACAAAAGAGCGTGGTCCAGCGTACAAAAATTTATTTTTTCGCGCTGCGATGTGGAGCCCACGGAGGAAACAGAATATTGCCACATAGCCAAAAACGACGCAAAGCTTTTCTGAACGCAGCGAGCTAGCGAGCTCCTGTTCTACAGAAGACTAGAATGAAACACAAACGTCGAAGAAGCAGTCCGCAGTGTGACGTGCACAGATGAACGTCAATAAAGTTAGTTGCGCGGCGTTTGCTATGCATGCATTGCTCTCGGAACGTTATTAATTTCAGATCCATAGAAATTGGATCGAGAACATTGTAGAAGAAACAAAAAAAATCAAGTTGGCGACAAGGTGGCACCCTTTTCATATCAAACAATATTGCCCGACGGGACGTACGGGCAAAAAGAGCAAACGGGCGCTCCGGTTGAAACGCCAGATAAGAAACCGGAATCGGCCACGTGCGGTTACAAAACAAACAAGACGAACCCTAAGGGATAATTCGCGGAATAATGAAAAGTAAAAGCACAAGGACGTCCCAAAGCTTTTTTACACGAGAGCCTGAGCGCAAGGTAATACAAGTTTGCAAACAGGTAATGAAGCACCGCTACAACCTGACTGATATGACAAAAATCCGGCTTTAAGTTAGCCTTGTACAATTCTAGGTCCACGATGCTCTCAAAAGGGTACATTGCTTTTTCCATTCTCACACACAGTGCATTTCCACGCACTGTCACACACTTATAATCGAAGCTGAAATCTCCCGTTTCTTGCCTTGGAATGGCGCGCCTCCATTTCTCTCGCAGCTCCCCGTCGCTCGGTCAACAGAACAAGGAAACATTTTCTGTGGTATCGTTGTACAAGGAACGACATCCCGGTACGCAACACATGTTAGGCATCGTCGTTGCACTACTTAAGTCGCATCACAAGAGCGCGAGATGCACGTTACATTTTTTCCCGTACAAAACATACACAACTCGCCGCGGCTCCGCCGTTCGAGCCAGCGCAAAGCCGCCCGAGGAGTGACCTCAGTGAGAGGGTGGCGCCACCGCGCGGCGGCCAAACGCAACATATGAAGCTCTCCCATTGAGTTACGGAGCATTTTCGTGACCAGTAAAGCATTGAAGGACTCTGCTATAACATTATAAATCGATTTTATTCTTTGCGCGCACAGATACCCCAGAACGGTTACCCTTCAACATCGGCATCAGCATGGCCCTATCTACTCCTGTCCCAAACTTTTTGTGCCCAACAGGTGCCACCATCAAGAGTGGACGACGTCCATGAATTCCAATCATGTCGGAGAGATTGCTCTCCCTGTGGGAGTTTGCCGAAGACTCAGGCGTAGCGCGAATTTAGGGCCTAGAGTAGCCCTGCACCCCCTTCCAATTACCCTCTTTTCTTAATAAAGATTTGTACATACATACATACATACATACATACATACATACATACATACATACATACATACATACATACATACATACATACATAAATACATAGGAAAGAACTCTCGTGACATAGTCAACGCGCTGGCTGAGGTATGCGCGTACTGCTCCCGCTTGTGTATCACGTCATGGGTTTGGGACTGACGTCATGCTTTCCGGGCCCGTGGGGACCAGAGCCGGTCTGGGCCCGCTTCGGGACCGGCCGTGGAGCGACAAGAGCGGTGACGTCACCAGTGCCGTCCTGTCATGGCGTCCGCCTTCGTGTTCGTTTCGTCGAAACCGAAACTGACACAAATAAACGAGGCCGAAAAAAATGTTTGCGCTGCGATGGACTGTCTAATGTACCAGTATATGATTAGTGGGTGGGTACGCACCCATACCAGCGAAAAAACGTAACAGGGAAACTTCTTGTCACCACTCCTTTAAGAATGCGTGAGCGGTGGTTGGCGTGAACAGCACCGCTGCCAGCTCGGCCTGGCGTCAGCTCTTTCAGCACGTGTTTTTCTTCTCTGTTCTTCTGTCCCTCTGTGTCCACGGATCAACGGCGCCAATTTTCGCCGACATGGAGACCATCCAACGGCTTCGGGGCTGGTTTCTGTTCATGTGCTGTTCATGGGATGCTATCAGCATCGACGCCTATCAAGTTTGCACTCACTTAGCCGTTTGAGCGTGTCGGGATGCTTGTTCATGCATGGTCGAGCGTGGGCTTGGTCATATACGGTTTACCAAGACCCTCCGATGCACTAATTTTTAGGGGCGAAGCATCTTACGGGCTCGGGCTGTCGGCGTCTCATGTAGTCACGGTACTAAAACACCGGGAACCTCGGCTTCCAAAGCCTGGCGCTAGAACGTAACACGTTCTAAAAGAACACACCCGTACACTCGTTTTCCAACGCCTCGCGCTAGAACACTTCGGGCTTCAAAGACACGAGACTTTCACAGCAAAGCTGTGTATCTCTACCCCCCCCCCCCCCCCCCCCGCCCCCAGCGGTACCATCTCTGTGGGCAAAAACGCCAAGGCGCCAATGCCTAAGATGCCAAGCGCTCATCGTCGAAACCGAATTATACACTTCATCATAACTTCGCAATCGCATTACACATCGACACCGCATCTTCGAAACCGCATCATACACTTATACACTGCATGCTTCGCTCCTCCCCAGGTTTCACGTTAGTGGAAATGGCCCACTTTTTTCTTCTTACCTGTGGGACTTGCCATTGTAGCCCATTGATTAAAAGAGTGTTGCGCTGCTGATCGCGTCGTCACGGGTTTCAATTCTCTACCGGGACAGTCGTTTTCTTTATAGTGGAGAGAATAGAAACCGCGCGTATGCCAAAATTTAGGCGCACTTTAAAAGTGCCCTACAAACAAAATGCAAGGTTGCTTTATCCGAAAGATTTGGTGTTTCATAGTGGCCCCAGCGCTTGTCTGGCAGCAAACAATCCTTTATTCATTTACAAATTAATCAATTTAAATAAAATTTTAGTTCTGCCGGCAAATTGTGTGTTTCGTGACATTCGCGATGACGAAAGAAGGACGGGTGTTCAAGCGCCGTTTAGTGTGCAGGGGACTGGGTAGGTCTTGTTTCCCAGTGCATTTGTGCATGAATGTGCATGAATGTGCATGAATGTGCATGAATGTGCATGAATGTACCTTTCATTTAAGCGAAATAGCTCGTTGTGCAATCTTATTAGCCCTGCGTAACTTGAGTTTGCTTTTGCCGGCCTCAGCGAATCGCAGCAGCTGCGCGTATCACGTTTTAAGTTCTGTTGCGGGAAATGAGCTAGTGAATCGCATGCCATTGGCTTTTTTCCTAATTATATGGCTTATCTGAGCGAAGTTTACGTTATAGGTGGTGTCAGTATGATTCTATCTAAGCATTCGAACGCATATCGGGCGCGGAAAAAAGCATTTTGTACTAACGTGAGGGTACCCAATACTCCTTCTCTAAGAGAAACAGAGAGCGAGAAAGAGAAAAAAAAACTTTATTGAGGAGTAAGACGGGCGGTCTTTCTACTCTCGAGTTTCAGTTGGCCGATGCGCCGCTCTCTATTCCTGTTCCGCGAGTCATTTCCGGAAATCTGAATACGGGTTAAAACCCACCGGGATGAGGTTGCGCTTCGAAAAATGCGCGCGGGAGCAGCTTTGATACCGCCGATTAGGACTTCTTGCACGACGAATGTCCCCCCGGAAACATGTCATTTTTTTGCAGCCCCTGACATTGAGGAGACTCTGGACCACCTGCCTTGTTGTGATTTTTTCTTCGGTCAGCACGAGTTCGCCACATGTGTTGCCTTGGAAAGCACCCAGGACGACCGCCTGACGTTCACCGCTCTACTGCCTGTCCCCCATACCGGCTTCTCTGAACTCCATCATGGATACGGGGCTAGTCAATTTCCTTTAGTCAATGCGGAAGGCCAGACCTGCTCAATAAAAAAAAAAAAAACGGAATACGCGTTGTGCAGGGTGGCTTCTCAATGTGCTGAGGGTCGGTCGTGTGGCGCTATGCTTTTTAAGTTGGGGTCAGGTATCCAAAACAAGAGCTTCCTTACATCTGAATTTGTCCGAATTCGGCCTCCCCAACAGCCACTATGAGCTGTGGTCAATCGCTCCCGTTTGGTGTATGTCATCCTAAGACAACACGAAGAAGACACACGTATATCCCGGGGCAATTTCCTGAATGGGTGTGCGTCGTAGCGCAGGGACCACTAGTAAGAAAAAAAAAAAAAAAACATGCAGCCGCCCTCACACGACGTCCCGACTTCTTCTGGCAACCGCGGTACCGCTGAGGTTTGTGGTGTGACTGAAGCGCCTGGCCTGCACTTTCTGTCGGAGAGCGCACTCGCGCAGCGTCCAACCGGCCGTCAGTATGAGGTACATCATATCGGGTGCTTCTTTGTTGCTATGATCTGCTGCGCCACCGCTTTGCTCGTCTTCTTCATGTTTAAAAGCGGGGAGGTAGCCGTTCAAGCGGAGGACGACTCCACCGCCTTTACCACAGCGCTCCGCTCTAGGCAAGCCCACGACGGCCGCAAAAGATTCGAGAGACGAACGAGTCCACGAGGTTCCACAATTTCGCCTCAAACGCCAGAGCCGTCCAGTGAACCGCCGGGTACGAGCGGGCTTCAAGATACGAGTGGTGACGAACGGACGACAGAATATGCTATCAACGGCACCAGTCAAGAGCAGTTCGGTTTTGAACCGAACAGTGCCCACGCTGCAACTGAGGCGAGAGGCACCATGCTGCGGCTTCCGTCGCAGTTAGGCCTAATGAAGGGCAACGGGAGTACGCAAAACGTGGACTTTTATCAAATGTGAAGTTGGGGCTAGGATATTCTCGCGTGACTGTCTACTTCCTTCATTCGTTCCGTTTTGTCATTTGGTGAAGCGGCAGAGGTTAACTTGCATTGTAGACATGAAGCATGCGCAGTTGAAGGAGGCTGTATGTTCCGCGGTGCCACTGGTCAGCCCCGCATATAGTCTCCAGCAACAAATTTCGCTGTTTAATAAAAACCTCTTGTCATTTCTTCAGTTTTCGCAACCCCACTCTAAAAGTTCTGCCGTTGCTGAGAAAAATACGATGGATTAAAGAATACTGTGTCCCATTGCTTCTATCCATTTCGTTTTACTTACAATACACTGAAAGTCACAATGGTTGCCCAAGTTTTATCAAAAGAATGCAGTATTTGTGCCCACTGTTTACAGGGTGACGGGACAGTAAGAAGTCAGATAAAAACAAGGTAAACATTAGAGTTGTCAACTTGAGTATAGTGGTTATGAGTATGAGTACAGTGGTTGTAGCGGGGAGAAGATAAATAGCAGTGGTCAAATGGGGTCCTTTTTTCTGAGTATCAATGAGAATCGGTGGAAAAAAATAGCAGTAACAGTTCAGGAATTTTAACGGGCACTATACACGGGAAAGCCGAAATTTTGCAAGTTGAAAACATTCTCAGTGCAATGAAGTACCCACTCTGGCAGAACGAGGAAAGGCATATACTAGTCAATTATTTGCAACACGGTGCTTGGGCTCAGTCTCCTTAAATGAGGGGCCACTCCAACATCACCAGGCTAAAAGTTAAGTTGCAACAACAACAACGACAACGTCAAAACCACAATAACAGCAGCAGCAGCAGCAGCAACATCATCATAATCATCATCACAACCACCAACATCAACAACATAATCATCATAATCAACAACACCATAATCATCAACAACATCATCATAATCATAATCAACAACACCACGATCATCATCAACAGTTTCAGCATCAGCAACAGCAACATCATCATCAACAACAGCAGCAGCAGCAACAACAGCCGCAGCAGCAACATCATCCTCATAATCATCAACAACAACAGCAACAACAACAAAACACCATCATCATCATAATCATCATCGTCACCAGCCTATCTACGCCCACTGCATCAACAACAACAGCAGCAGCAGCAGCAGCGCCCCTGACAACTGGGCAACTGCACCACCGGGTCCGGTTGCATTCGTCGTCGTATAATGTAACGAAATTCTACCTTGAAATTATGCATAACGTGTCGTTTTAGCGGTATAGGGAGGCGAAGCTAAAGTTTGCCGGGCGAGGGCAGCGCTGCCCTCTCCCCTCCGCGGGAGTACGCGGGGGCGGCCTCCCCTTGGGCGCATGCTTTTTTCGCTGCCCGCGTGCTGCAATTCTCGCGCTAGAAAGAGGGCTGGGTAAAATTTTCTTTTGTCTTATGAAGCCATATGCGTCAGCACGTGGCCAACAAGTTCGGTTTAAACGTAGAGTAGTTACTGAGTTCATTCTTGTCGACGTTTGTCTTGTCGTCTGCTACAGACCCGCCGCTCGACCGGAAGACTGCCCCGACGAGGGGGGAAACGCGTTGTTCAGCGGTCGCCGGCTGCTGTCTTTCCGTCTGCAAGGCGACAGCTGTTCAGCTTGTCACCGAGTGAGAGAGAGAGAGAGAAGCAACTTTATTGTAGTCGCCTGCAGAGCGACAACCATTAAATGGCGCCGCGACGCGGGCCCCTACGTCTTCTCAGCGGGTGGTCTTTACTTGACTACGGCGCGTGCTACTCCCGCGTTCGGTCGCCCTTGGGGCAACGTCCCGGCGGTTTCGCTCGGCCTTTGTCTTTCAAGAGCCGCCGAGACCTGCTGGACGGCCCAGGTTTGGATTTCTTGGTCGTAGCACTTCGCCGCAGCCGCGAGCCGCGGCGGAATCGTTGTACTTGTCGACGCTTCGTCGGGGAACTTGGTGCAGTCCCATAGGATGTGCGTCAGGGTGGCCCTCTCCCGCTGGCACACGCGGCACACATCACTCACATACACTTGCGGGTACACATACTTCATCAACACTGGGGTGGGTAAGGACCCAGTCTGCAGTTGTCTGAGCAGCACCGCCTCCGCCCGGCTCAGCCCCGGGTGCGGGGGTGGAAGAGTCCTTCGAGCCAAGCGGTAGAACTGTGTAAGTTCGTTGAACGTCGTCAAACGGTCCTTGGCGCTACACCACAGTGGACGGTCGGTTGCAGCGGCGCGGTTGGTTAGCGCTCGCGCCACTGCGTGTGCCGTCTCGTTGTGGTTGTCGTGCTTGTCCGACGCATCGTTGCCCGCGTGCGCCGGGAACCACTTGATTTTTACACACCTGTTCTCGCGTTCGAGGTCGGCCGAGCACAGAACGCGCACAGCCTCACCGCACACTTTGCCCTTGGCATAATTCCGCACTGCACTCCTCGAATCACATAACACTGTCTGACACCCGGGGTCGGCAATGGCCAGGGCAATGGCCACCTCCTCCGCCTGGCACGCCTCTCGGACCCGAACGCTCGCCGCCGCCCTCGTCGCGCCGGACGACGCCTCGATGACGGTAGCCACGAATGCCTCGCTCTCTCCCTGGTATTCGGCCGCGTCCACGAACCTTGCGTGCTCGTCCTTGGCGTACAAGTCGATGAGGGCCTTGGCCCTCGCCGCTCTTCTCTCCTTGTTATACTCCGGATTCATGTTCCTCGGGATGAGGTCTACCCGAATCCGACGCCGGGTCTCGTCCGGGACACGAGCGTCGCTGCTCGCCTTCCTCGCCGCAGGCGTGAAGGCCAAGTCTTGCAGTATGCGCCTACCGGTCTCGGTCGTAGACAGCCGCTCCAGCTGGGCGGACCGTTGCGCCTCAACAATTTCCTCGAGGGTATTGTGTACCCCCAGGCTCAGGAGCTTGTCGCTGCTTGTGCATTCAAACAGCCCGAGCGCCGCCTTGTACGCTCGGCGTATCAGGGCGTTGATCTTATTCTTTTCGCACTGCATCCAATTGTGGAAGGCTGCAACGTAGGCGACGTGGCTGATTACGAAGGAGTGCACAAGCCGAATCAAGCTCTCCTCCTTCATCCCGGCGTTGCGGTTGGCGACCCGTCTGATGAGACGCACTGCGTTGGTGATCTTGGCTGTAAGGCGGGCAACGGTCTCGCCGTTGCCGCGACGCTTGTCTATAATCATGCCGAGCACCCGTATCTTGTCGACCTCCGGGATCACGTGGCCGCTACTCGTCACGATCTTTATCGCCTCGTAGTCCCTGGGTTCACTCTTGTTTCGCCTGACGTATTTCGGTGGTAATACCAGCAGCTCCGACTTGCTCGGCGAGCAGATCAAGCCGGATCCGTTAGGTGGTCTTCGATAGTGTCGACGGCCTCTTGCAGCGTGCTCTCGATGTGACCATCGCTGCCTCCCGTAACCCACAGAGTGATATCATCGGCGTAGATGGTGTTCCGGACCCCCTCAACTCGAGAGAGCCGCTCGGCCACCCCGATCATAACGAGGTTGAATAACAACGGCGAGATGACCGAGCCCTGGGGGGTCCCGACACTGCCGAGCCTCTTCTCTTGGAGTCGCAGATCGCCGGCGCAGAGCTCGGTAGTCCGACCTGTCAGAAAGTCCTTGATGTAGTTATAGGTTCTTGCGCCCATGTTGAGTCTGGACACCTGGGCTAGGATCGCAGAGTGCTTCACTTTGTCGAAGGCGCTCTGCAGGTCCAGCCCCAGGATGGCCTTGGTGTCTTTCGTTAGGTTGTCGTCAATGATCTCATTCTTCAACAGAATCATCGCGTCTTGGGTGCCAAGGCGACGCCGAAACCCGATGATCGTGGCGGGGTACAGTCCCGACTCCTCCAAGTAGTCCTGCCACCTACACATGAGGACGTGTTCCAACAGCTTGCCCACGCACGACGTCAGCGAGATGGGCCGGAGGTTGTCCGTGTTCGGTGGCTTGCCCGGCTTGGGGATGAGGATAGTCTTGGCAGCCTTCCACTGCTGGGGAAGTGACCCCGCCCTCCAGCACTTGTTGTAGTAACCGGTGAGGTTCTTGATGGCCGCATCGCTGAGGTTCTTGAGCGCTCTGTTCGATATGTGATCCGGGCCGGCCGCCGACTTGCTGTTCAGGTCATGCAGGGCCGCTCGCACCTCCTCGACGCTGATGTCGCGGTCGAGCTTCTCGTTGGCTTGACCTGCGTACTCGGGATGCCTCTCCGTGGGGGTGACCGGGAGGTACTTGCTGTCGATTTGTCTGATTACTTCTGGTTCCCCGTGTTCCTTGACTGCTCTGTGAATGATCTTTGCGAGGCGGTCGCGTTGATGGGATTTGGTTTTAGTCTCGTCGAGCAGATGCCGCATCAAGTTCCAGGTCTTGCCGCAATGCATCTGCCCGTCCGCAGCGCTACAGATTTCATTCCACTGTTGCGTGCATAGCACGCGACAGTGGGCTTCGATGGCGCGATTCAGCTCTGCTACCTTCTTTCTCAGTCGCCGATTCAACCGTTGTTTTCTTCCACCTGTTTAAGATGGATTCTTTCGCTTCTATTAAGTGCGCCAGGCGGCTGTCTATCTTGTTGACCTGCGCGTCCGTTTCTATGATCTTGGTCGCTTCCGTGATCTTCTCAGCGATGAGGGCCGACCATTCTTCTATGTTCTCGATGTCCTCCTCCTCCGTGGATAACAGGCTACGGAAGGCATCCCAATCAGTAAATTTGGGCTTTCTGGTGTCCTCCGAGGCGTTGACCTTCTCCGGTATGATGACCTCCACGATGTAGTGGTCGCTGCCGAGCTCGGACCCCGTGTTGCGCCAGGTGATCTTGCCCTTCTCGTCATTCTTCACGAACGTGAGGTCGGGCGTCGTGTCCCTGGCCACGGAGTTTCCGATCCTCGTAGGATCCGTCGGGTCCGTGATGAGGGTGAAGCCCAGGTCTATTGTGTCTTGAAACAGATCTCGCCCCTTGGCCAATTGCTTGCTATATCCCCATGCCGGGTGCGCCGCGTTGAAGTCCCCGCAGGCGACGAGCCTGTGGGTCCCCGCCTTG
Organism: Haemaphysalis longicornis; assembly: GCA_013339765.2. Classification (NCBI taxonomy): domain Eukaryota; kingdom Metazoa; phylum Arthropoda; class Arachnida; order Ixodida; family Ixodidae; genus Haemaphysalis; species Haemaphysalis longicornis. Next base: position 109,657,648 of record CM023450.1, on the reverse strand, counting down.
GTGCTGGCTTTGTGCAGGAGTGTCTTGAACTTTTGTTTTCTGTGCGAAGGGCTACTGTAGACGTTAAGAAGAAAGGTGCTGTTCTTGTGTTTCTTGCCCGAAACGACCTCGATGAGAGTGTATTCTATTTTACTCTTGTGCAATTCGTGTTCGATGAAGGTGACTCCCTTGCGAACCAATGTACATACTCCTCTACCGCCGGTGACCTCCGGAGACTTTGTGTAAGCCCTGTAACCGGGGAGAGATACCGCGTCGGTGCGAGTCTCTTGTATCATGATTATATCAGGCTTGCGTGCTACTTGTGTAATGTGTTGCTGCAAGACTGCCCTCTTGCTAGCGAAACCGTTACAGTTCCAGTGCCAGGTCACCAGACCCTTCACTGCTGCTGTTGTTGCTGTTGATGGAGCGGCCATGATTGTTGCTGATTGTACTGCTGCGTTGTGATTTGCTGTATGGCGTTCGCTAGCTGCTGATATGTCTGCTCGATGTCGGCGAACTTGTCGAAAATCATTTTAGTGAAGGTTGTCTTAATATAGTCCTCGAGGCCGTTAAGGTGTTTTTCGATTCGATCGACCTTGTCTTCCAGGTTGTCCACCCTATCGTTGAGCTTGCGCTCCTTCAGGTTCTCGATCGCTCGTCTCTTGGGCGCCGGTTCCTTCGCTGCGGATGTTGGTGGTACAGCACTGCTGTTGCTGGGTGTGGGTTCACATGGCACCACTTGGGGCGTTTCGTTATTGGTGGAACGGGTCGTCAGAAGCTTCTTAATTTCCGCGATCTCTTTTGCCATCTTGCTGATTGTCGCCTCTTGCCTAATGACTGTCGTCTCGAGCTCGTTGTTCTTGCGCCGGAGTTCCTCGTTGGCTTCCTTCAACACCCTCATCGCCTCGTCTTCCTTCGTCTTGCTGTTGTTTCTGCCTACGGTCTTGGTGGTTGCGGTGGCATTGGAGGTGGTGGCGGTGGTACCCCCCCTGTGCTTTCATAGCATAATTTCTTGCTGCATCGGCCCAACTCACGCGGTCACGTGATTGTGATCGCTTACGGCTAACGCTACGCCGTCTGCTCTCGCTGCCCCTGCTCTTCGAGGCGGAACGCGATGCACGGCGACCAGCTGGGCCGGCAGCTGTTGCGGCTGCTGATTTCAGCGTTGGAAATTCGTCAGCTTCGAGCGCCGCTTGTTGCTGCTGCATCGCTTGCTGTTCGGCCATCCTGCGCTCCCACTGCCTCTTTCTAACTACGTATGGGGTCTTGTACTTATTCTTGCAAACCTTGTCTCCGGTCAGATGTGGCCCGCCGCACAATTTGCAAGTGGGGGTACAGGTATGGTCGTCCTTGGGGTTTACGGCCCCGCAAGCGAAGCAAGTCTTCACGTGAGGGTTCGGACAAACGTCGCGACGGTGGCCCACCTTTCCGCACTGTTTACACACATCGAATTGCTTTCGGTATAGGCTGCACTTGGTGAGAACGGGACCGTAGCACACGTAATTCGGGACCTTCAGGCCCTCGAAAGCAACGATGACTGTGGTCGAGCTACCAATCCTCTTCGCTCCAAGTGCCAGGGGATTTCTCGAGTTTACAATGTTCCGGTCGATCGCGGCAGGGGAGTCCTCAATCGGGATACCTCTAATCACACCTTTCACGGTGCCATATGGCGCGGTTTGGTATGCGCCAACCACATGTTCCTTGCCACCAATGCAGATCGATTGTATCTTGGAGTAAAGTAAAGCACGTGCATCGTCGGGGGTACTCACCACCATGATGTTTTGTTGCAAATTGGGGCAGAAGGTGTCCGCTGCCCCGTCCTCTCTTGATACATTCGCCGCCTCCATGATTGCCGATGCCACGATGGCGGTCTGAGTCCTCGCGATGTTAAGGCCTCCCCGAGGCCGCACCACCACCTTGGTCTCCTCCCTAGGTAGAACGTCCGGCATCCTTGCTGCCCTCGTCACCGAAGCTTTCACATTCCTGGCGAAGTTCTTCGTCGTAGGCCTCGACTGGCGAGGGGCAGTGACCTCGCCGCTTGGAGCTTTTATACGCTGGCCCACGTGCGACCAGCCCGCACCGTCATTGAATTCCTCGGAAAAAATTTCTTCCCCTTCAACTTCAATACACATCTGGCTAACGCCGGAATTCGCCGGTTCCCGAACAATGGACGTCTCCATTTCGGTCGTCATGTTTGTACAGCCGCCGCCCGAGGACGACGGCCCTCCTTCACCAAGGTTAGGCCTAGCTAGCTGTGGACTCCAGCTGTTCGATTAGGCTTGGCGGAACGCCGCCGGGCCTCACCAGAAAAGTCCCGAAAAATTGGCGAAAAGCGTACCTTTTCTTAGCGACTGGTACTGGTTGATGACCCGCACCTTCACGGACACTATGGTAATAGTTATGCGGCGATAACTAATAAATAGCACTGCAATAATGGTCATAAAAGCCGGAGCCGATGTGAGCACGTCAGCTCTCGTCGACGACCGCAGCGCCCTCCTCTTGTCACCGAGTACTTTTCTCTTGTTTGTTACTCCCTTCGCGTGCTCGCGCTTCGGACATCCGGATTTTCTGGACTGCAGCAACACTGAGGCTTGCAAGAAATGTAAGATAAACGTGATTGATTATGGTAATAGGTTATTTTTTACTCTTGAAACAATCCGCTGCATCTTATAAAAACGCATTAAAAAGGCACACGCTAATTAAGGGGTGCGCTGACAGCGCCGCATTTCCATTTTACTTGTCCTTGAAGGAATTTTTGTTCGCAATGTTTGTCACCCGCTTGGAGTACAAGTATGGGTTAGAGTGACAGTTCGCGGAAACAACAGAACAGCTTGTGGCGTATAACTTTTTAACTACTATTAATATACAGAATATACAGAATTTGGTGTATACCTCTTTTAATTACCAGTATTTGTAAATGTGGGGATAAAAAACGAACCACAAAGAAACTATTTTTTTTCACCCATGCAAAATGTCAACCAATTGTGTTATATATGGACGGTATTGAACGGTACCAGCTAAACAACTCCGAATTTCTTTTATTATAGAGGAAAACAATCATTGGCAGCATGCATTAAAAAAAGTGTAGAGGGGAGGACCCCCCACCCCCTATCTATTTCCAGGCAGCCCGAGCAACAGAGAACTAGTGATCTCTTCTGCAAAATCCCTTTTTTCCAATTTAGCTTTCCCCCTTTGATTAGCACCAAAAGCAGCGGAGGCAGCCTTGGGAGCCACGCTGTTCTGGACGCGCCACAGCTGTTCTCCACTCTTTCGTCGATGCCGTGCACGACTGAAGGGCCACATGCTTTCGTTTATGCACGCGGCAACACTGCACAGGCGCAAATGCATCGCCCTCGTACCAGCTGCACCTTCTGCCTTTCTTTTTTGTGCAGACGGCGAGAACAACAACAAAAGGGCAAAACTCTATTTGAATCCGTCCCACCTTATAGCAGTTTTGCTTACTGCACACAAGGCAACCATGTTTTGTCGCAGCAGTGTCTACATGGTCATAAAACACGGGAACATAACAGAAAACAGGCGTGGAACGTTGGCGGAGTCCCGAGTCCTGACAAGATGTTCTGTTGTTCCCGCCGCAGTATCCCCCTCACTCCCAGGGGGGGTCAATCTGTTTAAAGATAAGCAAAATAGAAATGCGGTGTTGTCAGTGCACCCCTTTAACAGCATGTGCCTCTTTAATGCGTCTTTCATAGGAGGCAGCTGATCATTTCAAGGATTAGAAGCAATGAATTAACGGGAATTCTTGTAAGCTTCAATGTTTCTGTCGTCCATAAAATCCGGATGTTCAAAGTGGGAGCACGCGAAGAAAGTAGCAAACAAGAGAAAAATGCGCTCTGACAAGTTGCACAGCTGTCGCCTGGACGACAAAAAGACGGCAGCTGACGACCACACAAGAACACGCCTTATCCCGCCAAACCGCCGGGGCGCTCGGCCGTTCGAGCGGCGCGTAGCAGACGACGCGTCTCTAGCAGGCGACAAGACAAGCACCGGCAAAAATGGACCCAGTAGCTACTCTACGTGTAAACCGAACTTGCTGGACACGTGCTAACGTGTATGCTTTCATAAGTCGAAAGAAAATTTTACCCGGACCTCACCGTAGCGCGATAAATGCAGCACGCGCGCAGCGAAAAAAAGCACGTGCCGAAGCGGCGGCAGCCACCGCGTACTCCCGCGGAGGGTAGGGACCTTAGCGGAGGGGAGAGTGCTTCGCCACCCGGCGATCTTTCCGGAGCCTATCTGCCGAAACCTATTTCAGTTGCACGTATCGATAGGACCACTCTTTTAGAATACCCATGGCTACAATTTTGCTGAAGATCTTAGGGATTGTCGTTACATTTAGAGACGATAGTCTTCCTCACGCTACCTATACGCGAAATTTTTGGTTCATCTGTCACTTCATTCGGCTGCCGGTCCATAAGTCGAAAGAACGCTTGATAGAGAAGCATATAGAGACAAAACCTTTGCATGCTGCTAAAACTGGTTGCATGCATCACACCTATCCACATCGTTCAGCATACGCATACTGGAAGCGAAGTATGACAGCATAACTGAGGGGAATTCTCTTAATTAAAGACAGACATAGGATTAGCATTATTAATAACGCGGTAAGAACGACGCACAAACGTGGGAGATAAAAGTAAGAACTAAAACAATGCTTCCTGGCGCTGTTCCAAGACCGATGGAAAAGAAGTCCCAAACGGTGGCGCGTGAACAGTTCGAACGAATCGAACTCGAATTAAGCCAAGCCAAACAGCAGCCATTGTTGGGGAGGTAGAAGGAAGGAGAATCGCGTAAAGTGTTGTGGGGAGGAGAGCGTGTTACGAGGCAGGACTGCAGAACACTCGTCTTTCGGCGACATTTGCAGCGAAGCAGTCAGATACGCGGCCGTTTTTCTTGTCAGAATGCCCGCCCACCCAGCTCGTGCACACCTTCCTGGCTACGTTTTGCTTGCACTATTTTATCACAATGACCTTTGGGGGGGGGGGGGGGGTTGCATATTCCTCAACTTTGCTGTGCGTCCCACACCCCGTGGTCAACACTGTCAGCCCTGGTATCACCATCGTAATCGGTATTATCAGAACCACCGCGGCCAATTCCCTCCACTGGGCATGAGCTTGTCGCTCGCAACCTCTGGCGCTACCAGCGCAGCTGGGGCCCAGAGGTAGTGGTTTGGCGAAGGGCGTGAGCCTGCTGCAAGCCGCGGCAGCAGGTGGAGGACTGCACCGACGGTGACCACGCCACGAGGCTCGATGATGTGCCGCCGGCGTCCCTGACGTTTCTTCCCATTGTCTGGGCACCCGGAAGGTAAAGCGAGCAATCGCATAAACATGAAACGAGCTGGAAAGAAGCCTGCCCTCAAGAGACCAGCTCAGGATAGTAATCCCGGAACCGCCGCAGTCGTCAAGGTGCCCCGCATCTCTAAGCACAGAGCGCCAGCAACTCGATCGCCTCTGGCCACACCTCCCGCTGTTCTAGAAAACTTACCCCAACTCCCCGAATTTCTGGTACCTGCAGCGCGGATAGTGAAGAATGGCACGGTCAGGGACATAACCACCGTGCACACTCTGCGGACGGTATTCGAAATGTGCGGACTGAACCCTGACCTGGAAATGGAGAAGCTGCCTGCTGAGGAGGGTAAGTCAACATTGTTCCGATGCACCGTCTCTTGTCAAGGCTTGGCGCTCGTGCGCGCGTCGGCTGCGGGAAAGAAAAGGGCCGAGCATTTGGCCTTGCGCCTAATTTGGGAAGCGCTTCGGCTTTCTTCGCATTGCTCAGAAGTCTTTGACCCTGCCATTCAAGAAAAACCCGGCTGCGGAACCGCCCAACAGGGGAGCACCACAACAGCGAAGGTTATTTCCCAGTTTTCGGTAACAAACGCAGGAGGGTTAGTGGTGGTAGAGAACTTGAACGCCGATCGCGACCCCATTTTGACCTTGAACAAGATCGCAATGATTAACGGGCTCAAAGGGACGTTCGTGGAAGAAGCCTCCAAACACGGACACATCTGTTCGTACATACTGCAGGACCGCCACGTCATGCGGGCGGCGGGCTTCACGGGGCAAATGGCAAAGAAAAGAGTTGCCATAGCATCTCTGGCATACCTACGCGGCATTGCCCCTACGCTGAAAGTTAAACAGCTTGTTGACTTTTACGGCCCTGAAGTGACACGGGGCACGCTCGAACAGGTGAATGCAACGTCGGGCTACACCGCGAAGAGAACCCGTCGAAAATGCGATAGCAGAAGTTTGGACTTCACCAGCAAAGTTGAACACCTGATAAAAGAGTACCACGCCGAAGGGATGCTGAAGGATCTCGTGTTTTCACCAGAGTTTGACTCCGAGGAGAGGGACATTCTGAATCGCGTGTCCCGGAAGTACCGTCTCTTGTGCGCATGCGTCGACGGGCCGTCAGGGAAGTACATCATATTGCGGCACGCCCCCTCGGTGCGTGAGATCGTGAACGCAGTGCAGATCTCCGGACCCACTGATCGCTACGAAGTTATTTGGCCAGACCCATCTAACCACGAGCCCTGATGAGAAACGGGTAACCCACTGCAGCCCCGAACGATTGATTTGTTCATCGCAACAAGAAAAAAAATTCGTTTATCTCAATGGGTGGAAAACATGCATTAGCGTACAAAACTGCCGAAAGCCATGACTGTGACCAGATTACCGCCCTAATATTTTATTCTTGAAAAATAACAGGTCTAGGCTTTTTTCATACCAATTACATATGTGATCAGAAAAATTGACTATAAGTGTTAAAATGATCCGTAGCGCACTAGCAATATTTTTATAATAGACCTTAGTGAAAGCTTTACGCAGTACGATATATTACGATCGAGTATAACGCGAGTATTTATACACGACACATGTAGCGTGCAGTATGAACGCGTTCAATTAATGTTCCACAGTAATGGTTGTTGCCTTAAAATATTAACTCAAGGTTTTGATTCAGTTTGTGTTCAAGATCACATCGTCCTGATTTCACTACATATTAGATCATAGGATTCAATCTACCCGCTCGACACATTTGCTCGACGCTGTACTAGAAAATAACGAGATAGCATCAAGTCAAGCACCAAGCTCATCTTCGGCAAATAAATAATGTGATGAGGCACAAATTAGTATTTATAGGAGTGCGTTTGTGTTAATTATTTCCAGCATACACGGTTGTCATTTATGTTATAATTACAGTATAGTGGGTACCCTATATCCATATTGGATTGAAAGCCTCCGACACGAAACAGGTACTGGCTGTCTGCATTCTCAAACACCTTCATTAGACGGAAGCATGAATGGTGTTCAGGTAGTTCCAAGCCCGTGGGCGCAGGGCAGCTCTTGTACCTCCCGTTCCTCCTACAAATGGACATTACCAGACGATTTTGGGACGTGCAAATTGTCCTCAGGGATTTTCATAGCTGCAGTTTGTACAGTGCTAAATTTTCTTTTTTTAATCTTTAAAATATTTATAAGTCAAAATATACTATTTTTTCTCATTTTCGGAAGGAAAACATATTTGCAATGACACTCAGTATTTCTCGGCCCAGCCTGGTCAATAAGAAGCACCGAGAGCGAGAAGAAAACATTTTGTAGCGTAAGCTACACTGGCCGAGGTTGAGCAGTTTCGCGAGTGCCGTGAAGGGCCGTTCTGTGCAAGCGCGAGGAGCATCGTATTGGTTTGGATCGGATCGGATCGGATCGGATCGGATTGGCTTAGATTGGCTTGTATTGGCTTGGCTTGGATTGTATTGCATTTGGATTGGATTGGATTAAATTGGATTTTGTTGGATGAAATCCAATCCAGTTGGAGTACGGGTGTGTAGAGAATTGAGTCTGCACATTCGCCTGTCTGCGTATTCCAGAGGAGGGGCGTCATAGCCGCGGCAGACGCACTGGCGCCGGCGCATGCCAAGTAGCCAAGTCTGACGCTGCGCTAGAGCCGCTTGATAGCCGTTTCGCGTGGCTCCTGGAGAGCCGTGCTGCGGGAGGAGCCATGCGCGAGGAGCAGTGACTGGACTGGACCGGACCGGACTGGATTGGATTGGATTGGTTCCGAAATCGTTTTAGCAATAGTAAGCACGATAATCAGCTAATCCTAGACAACCAGCTGAACCCTAGCTCACGCTACGTATATCCTGGCATAGCCGAGCTAAGCCACTGCTAATTTTTTTATTGAGATTTATGTGGCTCAAGAGGCAGTTGTAGCCATCAAAAATATCTCCCAGTCCTGCCCAAATTAGCACTGAATGGTTTTGTCTTCATTCCAGAAACTCTTCACTGTTTACTTACATGCCTTTACGTTTCCCCAACTGAAAAAACGTTCTCAAGTGCTGAAAATATATTCCCAGTTTCCCAGAAATGCCGTGGCGTCAGAAACGCATGGACGCCCATTTAGTGTGGCAAGGTTATTTATAAGCAATCTTTTGGCGCCGCTCGACAAGTTGAAGAGAAACAAGTTGACGTGAGAAACAATTGTTTAGTAGCCTGTGTTTCACTAAAATTTATAGGAACCGCTCGCCCATGCTTGCGAGCGCGTTGTCGTTACTTGTAGTCAAAAGGGAGGGTGGTAAAATAACGACAGTCCACCATGTTCTGTGGGAAGCGACGGACAGATATCACTCGGCTTCGACTTTTTGCTCTCACACTGTCGATCGACCATTTGGCAATGCCCCTCAAGAAAGTAAATAAATACGTACAAAGGGAGCAAAGTTAGAGAGTACGCACAATGTGTTACAAAATTCTTGTTAATTTAGTTTGAATTCCTTTCTTGCCGTTTTAACTTTATTTTCGCCGCTTATGTTGTCCCGCTTTTTTTCGTAGGTACATTACATTTTCCAAAAAGGTCCGATTTTCTTGAGAGTAGCAAAGGTGAACCATTTATTCGTTGGTGTAACTGATGATATAGTTAACTGTCTTATATAGTCCGTTAGTGGTTAAGATGAAGTAGGGTTGGGGTGATGCTGATGAAATTCAGCCGCTGGTGCCGTCACCTTACTTAAATTAATATCAACCTGAGTGAAAAGTTTAAAGTAAGGTCGATAATTGCGATAAATGTTAGGCGAGTTAAAAAGCTAGCGAGGTGACCTGCCAACAGCTGGCGTTGTTTACTGATCAGGTCATTCAGATCTTGAATTAACAAATTTCAAGAAAAAACTTGACACGATACACGTAGTTGCACAATGCCACGTGGAAGACTGCACAGGAAAATTTGCTCATGTCGTTGAGAAGAAAGGTACCGTCGGGGTCGACACGCAAGGAATTCATGATCAGCAGCAAAACGGTAGCCACAAAGCTACTAGGACGCCTTTCCCGGAGCACCATCAAAACGGCAAGCATACGCTGGCCGTCAGGCAAACAGCAGAATTCGCATGGCCTTTTTCAATGACCTTTTTCAATTTCGCAAGTCCTTTAAGCAGCCGTCATCCAGCTGTACTGGCGCCGAAAAATAATTGGCCACGTATCTGCTCCTTTATTCGCAAATGTCGACAAAAGACGATAGTCTTTGCCAAGTAAATGCCTCCCTTCGCCTTCCCGCTCACTTCTCATGTTGTCCCTCTTGCGTCGCGCTCCTCCCAAGGTAAACACCCTATAGGTTTGCTCAAGTCAATTTAAATTTACCGCGTTCCACTGCTCCAGGCCGCGTGCCTCGATGCCAGCGTTGCCGTAAGGCGGATACATGTGTGAATCGAGGCGCACTACTTCAATGTTTATAGAACCGCGTTGCCCTAGTCCACGTGCATTCCAAGTAGGACGTGGAACCTGTATAGTGGAACCTTTCGTAACTTTTGCCGCCTGAATTCTTAAAGTGCCCCCAGAAGATATAGTGGCGCGGGCGACAGCAGGCGACAGTGTGAATTTTTCTTCTGCAGTAAATGTAGTATTTCATTTCGCAAAAGTCAAGCATCTATGAATTTTTTGGATAAAGAAGACTGTAAATATCCCTTGTGTATCAATTTTCTGTCTTATATTTGCGGAATGTCTTGTTCTTGTTCAACAATGTTGACTAGTATGAACATATAAACCGGACTGAGACGTTTAGATTCCGCCGTGAGTATGTAAGACTATTGCGCAGACTTGGTTTCACTTCGGCCAGGTGGCTGAATCGAGTCACAGGCAGACATACAGACAGACCATTGTTAAACGTTTTGGGTCAATCACAGGTAGTGGGGTAAACTGGGGGAAATGTTTGGGATTCTGGCATGGGGACTGGTCTTTGACACCGGAATTTTTTGCCAACGTGAGCTGGGAAACCAGTCCCGTTAAGTATCTAGGGACGCCACTGCAGTGCTACCAGGACAGCGAACCGTATTGGCGTGCCCGAACGCAGGACATACGCGACAGGTCAGAAAAGTGGAAAGGGGTTTTAAATGCGAATGCATTTCTTAGTCGGGGGTTGTCGTGCGTTGGCCGGCGTGCGCCTAGCAACAGCTGTGGCGCGTGGCGCGCCTAGCAACCGGAGCAGGTGGTAGCTCGGGCGGGAGTAGCGGAGGGCAAGGGGAGAGGAGGAGCGCGCTCGGCGTGTGAGGGCGCTCGCATCGCGGAGCTCGGGCGGAGTAGCGGAGAGTGAGTGGAGAGGAGGAGCGCGTTCGGGCTTGTGAGGGCGCTCGCATCGCGGAGCTCGGCGGAGAGAGCTCGCGCGCTTAAATGCGAATGCATTTCTTAGTCGGGGGTTGTCGTGCGTTGGCCGGCGTGCGCCTAGCAACAGCTGTGGCGCGCCTAGCAACCGGAGCAGGTGGTAGCTCGGGCGGGAGTAGCGGAGGGCAAGGGGAGAGGAGGAGCGCGCTCGGCGTGTGAGGGCGCTCGCATCGCGGAGCTCGGGCGGAGTAGCGGAGAGTGAGTGGCGAGGAGGAGCACGCTCGGGCTAGTGAGGGCGCTCGCATCGCGGAGCTCGGCGGAGAGAGCTCGCGCGCGGGGCGGGTGTGTTGCGCGGGTCTCTCTCTCCTCTCCGCGTACCCTCTCTCCGCTCGCTGCGCTCGGAAAAATATATATAAATGCAGTGGAGCGCGCGCCTCTCTCCGTGACTGCTTGCCGCAGCGCAGTCATCGGTGCACCCAATGCATTCGCATTTCCGCACGATCCCCTTCGGGGAGGTGGGGGGAGTTTTTTTTTTTCTTTCAATGTTTGCTAAGGCGACTGTTTGTAATTTATTTTTTATTGCCAAAGTGTGGTACGTTATGCAAGTGTTGCACTGCTCGCGTTTGAATGTACAGAAAATGCATCGTGCATTTGCTGTGTTTATCTGGTCATCTACATGGGAAAGGTGCAGTAGAGATAACCTTTTTCGACGCGTCAAGGAGGGCGGTCTTGGGTTGTCGCACTTGTTTGTCCGCCAGTTCGTGAATAGGTTCCTTTTTCTTCGCGATACAAGCGATCCGTTTTTGCGACCAGTTTGCCAGGTGCGGCTGTCTCAAGCACTGCCGGAATTTGTCGTATCCAGTTTGCACATACAGGGAAGGATTTCAGGATATTTTAAAGAAGTTGTCATGTCACTCAGGTTTCTGTCAACTCGTTTTTCGATGGAATATTTGAGCACAGTGTCACGTAGAAAATTATATAAAGATGTTTGCGACAGTCTGTTCCCGATACCGCGATATAGAGAACTGTACAAAGACAGTCTGTTCCCGATACCGCGATATAGAGAACTGTACAAAGAAGGCCCAGGGCAGGATGTACTGAAAACAGTTAAGCGTATGGCTGTAAAACCGGGGGTGAAGTCCTTTTTTTTCAAACTTCATTCGGGTACACTTACTGTGCAAACATGGTTAAAAGAAAAGGGGTTATAGATACACCGTGGGGTACTGACTGTACAATTTGTAAACAACCGGATAACATAGACCACGTTTGTATACACTGCTGGATGGCGGTTCACTTTTGGGATGTTATGCAGCGAACTTTACACAAAGACTTCCCACTTACCCCGCATGGTATACGGTATTTACCCACAGAGAATAACGAAGGAGTCCCCTACGATTTATTAATGCTCCTGGGCCTTCACAGCATATGGAGGGCGCGCATGGCGTGGCTCCATGGCGACGTGGATGCCCGGCCGCCCCGGCAGTTTCTGCGGGAGAGTGTCACGCAGTTCGTTGAGGGGCTGAGAGTCCAGCAGCCAGTACCAAATTGGTTGGATTTTCTAGAGCCGTTAATTTCTCTAAAGTGATGATTAAATGACAAAGCCTAGCCGGAGGCACGGCTGGTATGTTAATGTCGGTGTGTGTTGTACCAAATGCAGTGTGGTTATTTTTGTGTTGTGTGTGTTGGAGACTGGTAATAAAGAAAAAAAATACAGACAGACCAAAATTGCTGGGTTTAAGTAGCCCAAAAAAGACTATATTTAAAATGGATGTAAACTTATTTTAACAGGTTTATTTTACAGGCAAAACGTGGTGTGTATCATTTTATGAAGCACCTGTATGGTGCCCAGGATCACACCTACCAAAACAAAGACCGAGGAAGAAAATCCTCACGGAAGGCCTGTATCCTTCCAAAGACCCATGACGTCACTTCCAGCGGTCTTGAGTGCGATTCTTTCTTTCATCCTTGTAATCTGCTCCGGTGAGAAATGGTTCCTCCAGTCTCCCACGATCCCTTTTCGCACGAACTCACCCTTGACCGGCTTGTCCCCATGCGAAGTCATGTGATCCCTAAACGACTTCATAAATTCGGGCATCGCTTCAGGTGGCATGCTTAAAAGATTCTGGCCCATGTTTTTCATTTCGGCATTGATCTTTTTCATCGATTCAATGGTGATTGCACCTAGGATCTTCTGGAAGATTTCGGGATGCTGTCTCATTTTGTCGCCGTACTGCTCTTTTCCCAGGAAGTCCGCAATCTTCAAAACCACACCAGGGGTGTCCTTCTTTAGCTGCTCGTACGTTACGAAGAGCACGTTGTCATCATTGCGGTGCTCGTACCAGGACAGGAGGTGGTCGAAGTAGTCTCCATAGTCTACCTTTCCTTCAACGAACATGTCGAAGAACTGGTCAAACGTGCCTTCTTCAAACAAATACGGCGGGAAGCCCTTTGTGTGGTAGTAAAATGATACGCAGCAGTCGTACGGGTTGCGAGTGATGTAGATGTACTTGGTCTTGGGCGAGTAAGGCTGCTTACTGAATGGCAGGTGAGTCTTTATGGCCCCAGGACGAGGCATGGCGCGGGCACCTTCGGCTCCCAGAAGTTCCAGGAACGGAGCCATAGTCATCATTTCCAGTAAGCTACCTGGAGGCGTGCCATCGCGAAATATGTTGTACACGATGTGCTGCATCCACGTAGTGCCGCACTTAGGGTAGCTCACGATGAACACGTCGTCATCTCGCGGCTGGTACGACAGCGTGGAGCGAAGGTTTTCGTCCGTAAAAATTTTGCTAATATACAATCCCTCGAAGTCTCTGTAGACGTTCAGGTATGGCGCCGCGGGGTTGCATACCTGTCGAGAAAACGAAAAGTGTTTTTCAATTTTAATCAGAGTAACACAGCACAGAATGGACGAAAACCCGAGAAGGGGGAGACACAAACAAGCGCTGTTTTCAACTGACTTCATTAAAAAAACACACAAATATATACATATGTCGCATCCTCACAGAGCATGTGCGAAAAGAAAAGAGAGCGAGAGAAACAACCCAACTGCTGACACCGGCGGTACAGATTATAAAAATTACATTTAAACCTATGCCCAGATAACAAATCTATTTTTCATGCAAAAAAACAGAAGGCTGGCTGACACAATTCCCTCGACCGTTTAATAATGTGCGCTGCCTCGACCAGCTCCCTGGCCGTCTGGTTCCTATGAAAGAACAAAATCGGAGTGTCGGCCAAACTAGGTGTGCAACCGCACTGCTTGCAATGTGCCGACAAGTGGGAACTTGTAGCCCCTTCGATTGAATTGTAATGCTCTCTTAATCGCACGTTAACCCAGCGCCCCGTCTGCCCTACATATAGACCCGCTTACAAGGCAAATGAATGGAATAGACGGCGGAAGTACGACAAGGTACATATCTATGAATATGCTTCACCGTGCAGCCAGGCGTGGCAATAACGTGTTTGTGCGGCGATCGACTTTTGCGCACAATCGGCCCAACTTGTTGCGCGCGGAAATTAAAACCTGTACACCATAGCGAGATGCAATCTTTTTTGGGCCGCGAGTGGAGCCATGCATGTTTGTTTGTGTTTCCCCCTTTTCCGCAGTGCTTGATTGTGTCTCCCCTTTTCGTGGTTTCGTCCAGTTTTTGCGCTGTTAGCCGTCATGGAGCAGTACCAACTAACTCAGCTTACGACACTCCCACAAAATTGTATTACATTCGCGGAGGGCAGGGGGGACACACACATTGGCAGGAGAAAGATACGCCAAATGCTGCGTCACTCTTCTTGCGAGAGCAGCCCCGTGCAATTAACTCCCGAAAAGGCAGCGATGACGCTAAATCAGCCAGCCACGTGAACAGATGTAGGGTATTATGCGTAGCTGACAATTATACGGCGCGCCTCGTAGCGAATGCGTAGCTTCGGCGCGCTAAGTACATGGCGTCGCAATCTGAAGCAGCTTTGAGCTCCCGAGTAACCGCGTACCGTTGCAGAAAGCATTTCGACACAAGTACATATGAGAAAAACGAGAAAGAACTTGTAAACTACGAGAGTGGAATGCTTAGCTCATGTCAACATTCTTTGGCGCAAAGAAAACCTCCGGAAGGTATTTGGCCCCAGTTGCACACGTAAACGAGGGGCACGGTAAAAATATCAATTGAACTGTTTTCTAAAAATGCAAATGAAACCTTCTGATTCTAGGTGAAAACTGTTGCGTGAATGCCAGATACGTGAAAAAATATGTACAACTAAAAATTGCATGTCGAGTGCTCTTGACTGAGATCAGAAAGACAGACAGAGAGAGAGAGAGAGAGAGAGATTCGCTTTCGCCAAGCCTAACGAAGCCGGCAAGGAAGACAGCTTGGCGAAGGCGACATCGACGTAATCAACGAAGCAGGCTATACTTTGCTGTCTAAACTAAAGCACTGCGCCAAAGCCATTTTTATGCGTACAAATGTTGGAACAAACAAAGTACTTTGGCAGAAATGTTTCATGTAATATACTGTTTCTGTACGTGCTTTAAATTACTTTTTTAATTCCGTACATTTATTATAGTACTGTATATGCCTTCTACAAAACGGCATGCACCTTGCGTTCATCGACATGACTGGTAAAATTTTTGGTCAGCGGTTAGGGCTGCTGCGCTATTCCAATCCTTGTCGCTTTAAAGTATGTCACCACCTTTTTCGAAAATTTTTTGAATTGGCACCGGTAAATTTTATTTGCCATAAACATTATACAGGACAGCTCCTTCATGATAATTAAAAGCTAAAAATAGTGAAAGTAGTATAATTGATGCTTGTTATTGCAAAAAATACCACAAAGCTTGGCCATTATGCGAACAGTCATAACTATTCAATGGATTTCAGGAATGGCAAAATGTTTGGTACAGAGGTATCCGACTAAGCGTACTGTGCAACTAACTAGGATCTTTGACATGCAATAATACTGAATCAAGTTATAGCGAAAATACCAAAGAAAACTGAAAAATGTGCTATTTTTGTTGCATTCCTCGAAATAAACCATGATTACATCAAAACTTACTATACGATATTAAAAATCTTAGTTCAGCTGCACAGTATGGCAACTAAGAGAAAATCCGGCGAAGTTTCGTTAGCAAAAGAATTATCGATTTCGAAGTTACAAGTGTTTGCGCCACGGAGAAAGTACAAAAAATCAGGTTTTGAGAAAAACAAGAATGAAATTCTTAGATCCGTGTTTAAACCAGCTAATCCTTGTCCTTGAGGGTTAATATTCCCCAGGTTCATAGCTAGGGCTCTCCTTAGCTGCCACGATCTCTTTTGTGGCTTTTGTTGCAGCCTGTTTTTTCTCGCGGAAGGAAGTTATTTCGCCTATTGATTGGCGC
The DNA here is from genome assembly GCA_013339765.2 of Haemaphysalis longicornis. Classification (NCBI taxonomy): domain Eukaryota; kingdom Metazoa; phylum Arthropoda; class Arachnida; order Ixodida; family Ixodidae; genus Haemaphysalis; species Haemaphysalis longicornis. The sequence continues at coordinate 109,641,706 of CM023450.1, read as the reverse complement.
TTACCTTGCTTTAGTCGATACTGGTCACTGGGACAATATGCTACGAGAGTGTGGTGGCCACGTTCGATGCCCGCTTCCCTCAAAATATCTGCTGTACTTCTTTTGCCATCATTACAGTGTCCCACAGCCCCATATATGCCAGAAAGTTGATGGGCAGGCTACGTGGACGTCTTAGGCAACATAGGTCAGTTGTGCAATAACAGATGATAGGGCCCGCATGCCTATAATTCTATTCCATTGCAGTAAAGGTCCTCGCAGTGACACCTCACAATTGTTCTCCAAGTTCCCAAGCTTCGCAGCACTAACCGATACATTCACGTCCACATGGTCTTCGATTGGAGCATTCCCTGTGTAGCGATTGTCACAAAACTTCCGTTTTTTTTCGCGTGTTATCCTGGACTTGGCTACGTCTCTTTATTGAAACGTCCAGCCTATGTTATTACTGTTTATCCTAAGAAGAATACGTATAAAAATGACGAGCCCGATAGCATTCACAGCAGGAGCATAAAGCGTACACAAAGTAACAACAGAGACGCTTGTGAGGTCACGCATCCTTTTTAAAAAAATTTAAAGCAATGTTCAGAAAAAAAAACAAGACGCAAAAAATTGTCTTTCAATAATCTTAGAAGTATCGGACTAAAAGTTACCGCGAAATTTTTAATTGTACGCTGCTGATATTCGCTGAGTTATCAGTTTTTATTACTGCATCACTTCAGTTTCGGTTTCAGAACCGTCCACCAGCTGTTAGAAAATTGGCTATAACTTTTGAACTAACCAAGAGAAGGACATGATTCTTTCTGCAGAACATTTAAAAATGTTTGGCGGTTCTCAAAATGTCAGACGAAGAAAATGGTATTAAAAAAAAAACTTCTTCTCAAAGGTGGTGACATAACGTCTTACTAGAGAGTTCTTCATGCTGTCCACCACGCTGTCCGCGCATTGCTTGTATTCACTGGCGAGGCGCGCTTGCAGGCAACCATGTGAGTGCGCTGTCACTGGTTACGTCGAGCTCCGCGGAATGGCGGTACTTGTCCGTTCTAATCACATGACTGTGTTGCACGCTAACAAACCCTACCTCACCGAACGCAAAGTATTGCCTTGAGTCCAACGTGAGTGTGATTAATAACATCTCTGTTGACGCCACCATTAAGAATATGGTTGAAAACGAGCAGACGACGCACGCCGGTGTTTTTTCTTCGGAATGCGTGCGCAGTGGCCCCGGCCGCGCCATGTCCGTGGCGCATCGGCCATGTCTGTGGCTGTTTCCAGTGTTGCCAAGCGAAGAAATTGACCGCTAAACTTTTCAACGAATACCATTTATAGGAACGCACTCTTGTCTAGGCGCCTTCATTTGCTTGGTAAACGGATTCTTGACGCAAGTTCAAGCCCGTTAAAGTCATGGCAAGTATGCTTTAAGTGCCGAGCACTTTAGGAGCTCGCCCTGTCCTCGTAGCTCGCTGTAACGGTCGATGTTAAACGACTGCCGGAATCAGGCGGTGCCGCGAGACAATGGACCGAAGTAGAGCCTGGCGTTCCGTCGTAGAGCATCCGGCAGAGGCTTCGAAAACCAAGTGGTTTGAATAGACATAACCGTACGAAACTCGCGAAACGCTGGCACTTGTCATATATCTCCCTGTTGTTTAGCCCAAAAAGCAACTGCAGGTACAGTTGACGCAAAATACATGTAATTAAGCGGCAGCACTCGCGCTCATTTAGTTCGGAACGCTCGTTGTGTTGGTTTTTCGATAGTAAGCGAAAAAATGTGGCAGTGCAACGCCGGCACGAGCGGGAGGAAAAGCAAGCACAAAAAGAATAGAACTCCCGCTGGCGCTGTTTCAGGCAGGGGCGCCCGAGCACTGCAGAGGCGGGAAATTTGAATTGCTTTGGGTGGTGGTAGTGAGAGGATAACGGATAACGGCGCTACAGCCCATTATGGCGAATCACTTTCTTTGCACTTTCGTCAGCTTTCAGGTTGAGTGGAACGGCTTTAATTTTTTCAAGCTCTGTCCGAACTGAATAATGTATACGTAGGAGATACAGAATTTATTCGATCTAGCCAGGCACCATTACCGGCTACTGTTCAGTTAGATGTCTAGACCTTTGCAGAGTTTTGTAGCCCCTTCACCTTGAGATAGAACTGTGGCGTAGCTTTCTTGTGCTTCCCTTTCTGTTTGAGGGCGTTAGAAAGCCCGAGGGCAATTTAAGCGCGAAAATTTGAACGGATGGAGGCTGTCTGCCACTGTAGATTTGTTGTAGGCAGTTTTGTGGCAGTTTATACGCTTTGCATACACGACCTAATGTCCTAATCTCTGTGCGAGCCCAGTTAAGTGATCTCCTGCCGACTTTGCGCACAAAATGCGCATTAGGTAAATAGAAAAACCTTCGTGGTTCTACAAACCTCTGCAGTCACCTTCTTGCTGCCTTCCTCGTCCAGCGGGTTCCAAGATGACGGCATAGTGCGCCGACGTCGCGTGCTCCTCAAGCTTGCGTCTGAGAAACAAAAAAATAATAACTGGAGGCCGTCATCGGGCAGTGGCTGGTGTGTCATAGGTTTTCCGTACATGCTGCATTTGTGCGGTGGTAAGCATGGTGTCAACAGAATTTATATAACGGAGAAAAATATCAGATACAGGCGATACAGATAGTTTTTCACGACACAGGAGAATGAAGAACGTGAGTTCGCTAAAAAGTGCACCCCTGAAGAGGAAAAATAAATGGCTAAAAGGCTTTTTTTTTTTTTTTTCAAAAGGGTGAACTGTTAGAAGGCAAGTTCTGCAAATTGAGAAAATGCATTAGAGGTGGCAGAAATAGGCATGGCGAGTTTACAGGCAAACACCAAGAATTGTAGGCCGCATAATTATAACAGTCTAGAGTTCCTAGTAGACTACAGGCAACAGCGGACAATGTCTTCGTTGCGGCCAGAGCTTTGATATCGGTGGTTGCGCTACCGTCCCCCACTCAATGTGTTTGTTTTGCCTTCGATTTCGTCGCCCATTGTTATCTTATCATAATGGGGCGGACTTGTTTGGGACTTTATCGTCTCGTCGGGCTTCACCACGGGCCCTCCTGGCAGGCGATTTTCTTGCGATTTCCTGGCGTTTGTCCCCAACGGCTGAGCTTGCGTCATCCACCCTAGAGCGAAGTTCCCGTGGTGTGCGCATGCGCTGCTACCAGGAAAGAGTGCCCCCTCTCCTTTCTTGTAAAGAACGCCAGGGACCCAGCTTCCACAGTTTGACCAATAAGTATCAGTTCTTGCGTCAGCACGGTAGGGCTGATGAAGGCTACCAGATCTGCCTTCGTTTTTTTGGCACTTTGGTCAACTGAAGGCGACGATGCGTTGCGTGTTTCACGACGGTCATTTCGTTTTAACACAATACGCGGCGCAATAGTGCTGAAGCGAAAATTGGTGGCAGTCAGGCAGCTTACACACGATGAGGGAGGGCAGGTGGAGTGGTACGGGTGATGCCACTAGCTGTCGCAATCATCAAATCAGTACTGATATATTTTTGTCGAACGCTGCCCATTAGGCTTATGTGCCTTCGATGTCTGCTCTCACCACGACGTTCAGACACTTGACATCGCCCCCAATAAAAACAAACAGAAGGTAGCGTACAGCACTCCCAAGAAATTTTGACGTTTTAGCAGTTAATTTTCCAGATATTTACTGTCTAGATTTTTTTATTTCGTTCCTTTGTTTTAGATGTCCGTTTGCTTTTTCACTCCACATTCTCCTTCTTCCATACTGTGGGGCTGGAACGTCCTCAAATGAAATCCTGCTAACGCCACGGGGTCATTGAGACCGGTTGGTAAACCGTACTTTTTGTAATCAACTTCCTTTGCTCAATTAGAAAATTACACTTTCTCATCGAAAATTTAATCGCGTGGTACTTACCACTGCTCCATATTTTACAGCCAAACTAGGCAACATTACACAGTTATTTCATTCGGTCATTCCCACAAGGATATCACTGCCACATCACGTTCTAGTCCGGATGACTGATAGTCGGCTGCTACAAAGAGACAGGCGTGTACGCAGTGCGCTGACACCAAAGAAGCCAAAACGGGATTAAAGCTGACCCTGCAGTGCTTGACGCCGTTTACCCATGCACTTTATTACTACTCCAAGAGTTATTTAGTTGTTCATTTACAAAACTACAAAACAAAAACTGCAAAAGTACAGGCCGCGTCAAACTTGTGCATGGGCGCGTACGGTGCGCATGCGCAGCATAGCTACAGCGACGCATACATGTAACTACTGCGATTTAGATGCGGTTCAGTACAGATATGCAAGCATAGTTGTTTGGCTATGCAATTGCTTTGGAATGGAAAAGTCATTAGCAACTCCGACAGCCGAAACTGCGCCATGGCAGTCAAGTGGCGTTCCGAGAACGACCTGCGCGGTCCTCATCTGCCAAAATGTGCAATATTTTATTCTCTTTCTAAATCGGTATAGCCTTGCGAGTCGCCGTCACGGATGCAGGGCGTCGGGGCTACCACGAGAAACGCGCATTGCGCGAAAAAAAAAGCAGCCCTTCGAGGACGCCTAAAGTAAGTTTGGAAACACACCAACAATAATAAAAACATTACCAAGGTTATGTAAGGCCCCGTTAATTGGTTTTGTGTGTGTGTGTGCGTGTGTGGTGGTGGGGGACTATCTGAGCGTTGGCTTTAGTATCAGAAGAAAAAAATGTACTCAACCTAACACACTTCTGCAACCTAGGTTTGGGGATTGGAACATATATGGCAATTAAAATACGTGTAAGGCTGTGACTAACATACAGATTGGGCTTCTACATAAAGCGCTTCAATACAGGCGTAAGTACCGAGCCTTTTCGTGAGAAATGATTCTTTGAACGCGGGTTTCAAGCTAAGGTGTTAAACCAAGAGCTGAAGCGGCAGTTTTAAATATTCAGCCCCAACTGCAACAAAGGAAACGGGAAAGCAAGTACAGACCTTGGGCGAACAGTTGCTGCGCCACAGGAGACTGCAGGCCCGGCGTTATCCAAGATCCGCAATCGACAACACTCCGGCTAACACGCCACTCGGAAGAACGCTCTCGATCGTCGCTGCTTTCACACGTGACCAGAGCCGGCGAGTCTGCGTTCCCGCCCTTTCTTGCGTGGCCTCGTTTCTACAAAGGACGCGGCAATGATTCGCCGTCAAGGACGCCAGAGGAGCGCTGTGGCGCGTTTACTCAGTGGCTGCGGAGACCGAAGGAAGAGGGAAAAGACGAAGGAAACAAACATGTTCGAAAGTGACTGCGCAAGGAGAGAGAGAAAAAGGTGCCATTATTTTTCCACTTTCCTGGTTGCCGGTGGCTTTGCTTGAAGGCCGCGTAGCTCGCAGATAACTAACCTAAATTTGTGATTGATTGTAATGCCTCACTGAAAGTTCGCGTGTTTCTGAACTGCGCGAAGTGGTTACAGTACGCTGGTGTCAGTTATAGCTCCGACGATTCGAAGAATTCTCTCCGCCGAGAAACGAAAACGCTCGACCACGAAGCACGTAGCCACTCGATGCCACCGAAGCGGCCGCCCGAAGACGCGCAGAAAAGCGCAATTTACTGCCACGGCCACCCCGATAAGCTTCGAACCCTTCTAGCACACGAACGTTCCCCTGACTTGGGTGCACTATGCCCGAAAGCAACAGGCGATGCCAGACGCAACGCGAGTGTTTATTTTCGTGTTTTCACGCTCTCACTCGCCTTCACTGAGAGAGTCGCCCCACGCCTGTGCACCGCGTCAGACGTTTTCTCCCCGTGCTCCTCTGTCCTGATCCAGAGTAACCTCACTTTTCTCAATTATTAGGTGCTTTAAATTCGCAAAACCTAGTTTCTCCTATTCGATCTTCATTCGAGCCACGACGTAGCTGACACTGGGCAGTCAATGTAATAGTGTGGACGGCTGGCTGGCGAATATTCATTAATGAAAATTAACCGCGTACTGAAACAGGGACAAGAATTAAAGACGACACCAGAACTTACTATCAACTGAAGAATTTATTTACTAAGTATACCCACCCAGAGTCCAACCCACTGCACATGCGCATGGGTTGCTAACTGACACTTCCTTGTCAGAAATTGATTGATAGATTTTAGGGTTTATCGCACCGACGCAACGCAGGCGATCAGGCGCGCCGTAGTGGAGGGCTCCGGATTAATTTTGACCTGACCACCTGGGGATCTTTAACGTGCGCCGAAATCTCGTACACACGGGCGCTTTTGCTTTTTCGCCTCCAATAGAAAAGCGGCCGCCACGGCCGGGAATCGAACCCGCGTCCTCGTGCTCATAGCGCAGCGCCTTAGCCACTGAGCCAATGCGGCGGGTCCTTGTCAGAAATGTCGTGTGAGGGGTGGCGAACACATCGAGAATCTCTTGTGTGAGTGTGAAACGCTTTTTCAAGCTCTCCTGCGCGATCGTGGTGCTTAAAATCACATCAGTAACGTAAACGCCTGGTTCGCAACCACATTTGCAAGACCACAGTGCAAGGCCAAGTGCGTGTATGGCCTCCCATAAAAAGAAAGTGATGTTCCCTTAGGCGTACATTTATATAATGTCCAGTCTAGCGGACCTTATCAAATTATTTATCTGAACGAGCTCATTTCGGTCCCCTTTATTGCTAACCGCCCTAGCCTCTTCTCGGCTGACCTTCACGAAGGCTGAATACAAGATTTCTACCACCCATGTGCTGAACACCCGGGCTATCAGCCGTGGACGACGCAGTGAAATGAAGTATCAGGAGTAGGCTGCGGAGCACTTTCGGAAATCCAGGCGCCACAAATCCCAGTCACCCCATACCCCGACCGGCTTTATAGATATATCGACCTGCCCATGCGCGCCGATTCGGCGTGCCGAATTTGATTGCCATTGATTGTAGGGTTTAACGCACCGACGCAACGCAGGCGTTGAGGCGCGCCGTAATGGAGGGCTACGGATTAATTTTTTCCATCTCGGGATTTTTAACGTGCGCCGAAATCTCGAACATACCGGCGTTTTTGCTTTTCGCCTCCATCAGAAAAGCGGCCGCCGCGGCCGGGAACCGAACCTGCGTCCTCGTGCTCAGCAGCACAACGCCTTAGCCACTGAGCCACCGCGGCGGGTAGTGGCGAATTCGTTATTGCTTGTTTGGTATTTTTTTAGTTCTTTCTGACGCCACCGCACCGGCTAGCGCTGCATGTAATCCTAATTTCGCAAAGGACAGAAGTGGAACAACATATCCCGGGACTGATATATGCAGATGACATAGTACTACTAGCAGACAGCAAACAGTGTCTGCAACGGCTCACCGATATCTGCGGGGAAGAAGCCACTGAACTGGGGTTAGAGTTTAGCACAGTAAATTCGGGAGTTCTGGCTTTTAGTAACGATGCCCGTAAGGAATCGGTATTCGTTCAACAAGCAGCAATACCGCGGGTAACGGAATACAAATATATCTGCATATGGATAAACGAAGGTCAGGCGGCTCTAAAAACTCATGAGGGGCATTTAAGAATGAAAGGCAAAAGAAACGCCTCTATCATGAAGCATAGAGTACTGTGGAGATATAACAGATATGAAGTAGTGGTGAGAAAAATTTGGGAGGGAGTAATGGTGCCAGCACTCACCTTTTCAAACGCAGTAGTGTGCGTCAGATCAGAGATTCAATCAGGGCTAGAAGTAAATCAGAGGGCGGTAGGTCGATTGGCATTAGGAGCACACAGTAAAACAACAAATGAGGTAGTGCAGGGAGTCATGGGAAGGGCATCCTTCGAAGTGAGAGAAGCACAGGGCAAAATATGTTTTGAAGGACGACTTAGAAATATTGATGACCAGAAATGGGCGGTCAAAGTGTTACGGTATCTTTACATAAAAAGCGTGGACACACAGTGGAGGAAGAGAACCAGAAGGCTCAGGACAAATTATATGAATCCTGGAAGTGCAGGGGAAACGACCAAGGCAATAAAAGATGAAGTGAAAGAATCAGAGACAACTACCTGGAAAAAGAGGATGGACGCGAAGTCCTCAAATATCTACAGGATCGGGAAGCAGGAGATCACAAGGGAAAATTCTTGGATAATACCAAAGGGAGTGCATTTCTTTTTGAAGCCCGGGCGGGTTGCTTGCGGACAAAAACGCTTATCCGCGAGCCGGTACAGGGAGAACTACGCGCAGGCTGCGGCAAGGAGCCAGAAGCCATGCGGCATATTGTAATGGAGTGCAAAAGTATCCGTCCAGTCCTCAGTGTGGGAGCCATCCAGCTTCCGGAGGCCCTTGGCTCTTAAGGTTAGCGGAAAAGTGAATTGGACAGCAGTAGAGATTAGTAAGAGAAGGTTAGAATGTTGGTGGGAAAAGAGCAGAGAACAATCTTGGAAGTAAAATTGACAGTTGGGCTAGTTGGTGTTGATGCATCGTAAGTAGCGCTTGAAATAGGACGGCAGAAGAGAAAAGCGTAATAGCCTTTTCTGTGTTAAGGTCTTCGGTGTTTAAGTCCTGTTTGCATAAAACTGGAAATAGTTTCCAGGCGCAGATTACCAGGCTGGACGTCTCCGGTTCCCCGGAGCACATAATGCGCAAGACTGCCCAGAAGTTAATTAAAGTGGTGGGTGCGGCAGCACAATCTAGGAAAGATGGTCTTGTGGCAGAAAAAATGAAAACCGCTGTGATCCCATATATTCACTGTTTATCACATGGTTTGAAGAATGTTGCCGGGTGTTACGGGGTTAGACTCCTTTTTTTCTGCACCGAATAAACTTGGTAAGTTCTGTAAAATGGTGTAAAGAAAGTTGTCCGGCCGGAAGTCTGACAGATGTTGCAATGTTAAGCATGCTTCGCCATTTGTCCCGTGCAACACGGGAATTGTGTACTCATTGCCATTATCATGTGATAGCGTATATATTGGCCAGTCAGGCAGGTGGATCAATGTTCGACTGATGGAACACAGGAGGTCGCTCAAGAACAACCCTCATGCACATATCACTCGACATTGCGCGACCCAAAAAGATAAGGACCAGACGAAATGCTGTCCATTTTTTGAAAATACCAGCGTGTTGTGGCGACACACTCACCAATTGACACATGAGATAATTGAGGCTTTTTATATAAGAAAGCACGATGATAAGTGTGTCAGCCACTCGTCGGTGGCACCACATGAAAAGGAATTTCTGTTGTTATCAAATGCTTTAACTTTGGTGTTTTGCGGGTTGTTTGTTGACTATGTACACTGTAATCTTGTGTTTTTCGAATCGCAATCCTGTAACCTTTGTGTTTATCAAACTGCACTTTCGGGGTTGGCCTGGGCACGTGTTCATTCTGTGTATATATTTGTGTTTATGCGCAATAAAAATCAGTTGCGAGTTAGCGCCGTCGTTTGTGTCTTCTCTTCTGTCGTCCCGTTTCAAGCGCTACCTGCAATGCAACAATCTGGGAAGACATGCGAACAAAGAAGTCAGACTAGCACAAAAAATTCGTAAAAGTATTTTCTTTTTATTTTCATATTATTTTTTGTTTATTTTGTTTGTATTTTTTGGCGAGGTGACTGTACAATGGCGTTGCGACAGAGGCCGCTGTGCAACGCCACTTCGTTACAAAGGGGAAGCCACTAAGCATCATTCATCATCACGATCATCATCATCATCATCACCATCATTTCTCCGCTGTATACGCGTTTGCTCGGCCTGCCATCGTTGTTAGGTTGTCTTTCTCTCAGTCCGTTGTGGTCCCTCTTTGCTGATTCAGATTGAGGGAAGTGGACACCTTCTGCTGGCTCGAGGGTGTGCTGAATTAAGTTTTTTGACGCGAAATTGTTCCATGGCTAGGGTGGTGAAATCACGCACCCGGACGAAGTCCTGCGAACGCGCACCCACCCGGATATCATCCGCCAAAAATTGTCCACAACTGCTAACACGCGTTCATTTGATAGCATGGAACAGAAAATACTAACAGAAAGGAGCGCGCACTGTTTCACGTATTGCATGAAAAGAGGAAGGAAAAACAGGAAAATACACTCGGCGCGCGGTCAATTCCCGTTAGCTTACAACGCATAGCACAAGTATACCAAAAAGAAAAAAAGCGGGCCAATCCATTCTGGGCAGATGGTTGGAAAGGAAAGCTGTAAACCACGCCCACAACGATTACCCATGCGACGTCACTTGAATTCACGCACGTGGCTCTACAAAGAGTGAAACCAGACCAGTGAAATGTACTTTACCACACCCTTTATTACTTCAAACAGATATTCTTTGCTAAGGTTAAGGGAATGCATGATCCATGATTAGTATTGGTTGATTGAATTGTATTGGTGAAGCACATGAGTGGAAACTTTTTTGTCTAAAATTAAAGGAAGCTCAAACACGGTGTTAGACGATCTTACTTCTCCGTCTCTTCCGCAGCCGACGGAGGTGACGAGATCGGCGGCAGAGACAGAGGAGAAGAGAGATGCCTCGCGTTGTTTGAGGTTCTTTTATTCTTACTAACTCCTAGCGAATACGTGAGGCGCGCAGACGGCCGCTACACGTGCCCTGGGTGGAGCGCACAGCGGCGCGAGACGTCGCTCGAGACGTCGCGGGACGCTATCACGTTGCATTGCGCGAGAGCGCAGGGGGTAAACCCACAGCTGTGCTCAGTAAGTACACCATCTGTTTACTCCTTTTCGCTTTGCGTGTAGCCCAATAAAAATTGGCTTTTCTCCTTTCTGTATTTCGTTACTAATTCCTGTGGGCCCCAGTACTTCGTTTAAATGCAGGCATTCTTTAACTCCGGGGTGACCCGGCGTGGCGTGCCTCGGCGTCTCGTCAGGACAGAGCCAGTACCCAGGTGTCAGTAATCCCTCTTTTCCCCCCTTTTCTCTGCGCCGTAGCTCTCCGGTAAACATCGGCTTTCCTCCGTGTTCTGTATTGTATCAGGTTCGATTCGGTGGCGGCGCGCATGACTTCTTTATGTTTGCGGAATTGGAGCAACAACAGTTGAACCTTGGCGTGATCAGTACGTAGTCGTGACGTGGGATTGTGCGCGGTCGTGGCTCGTATGGGAGCGGTTCCGGCAGTTTTCTCAATTCCCCGCATTTCCGAGACGCGGAGATTAAAGTGCGGGGTTGTGCGCCCGCGTGCGGCTGCATTGACTCGTGCCCCTCACGCACCGCTCGCATGCTTTTTTCATCTTTCGCGGCTTTTGGTATCCGGAACCAGCGTTCGCAACGTATACAGGCTGATCCAAGCACGCAGACTTTATTTGTTGCGGGAGTTTCTTTTGACACCAACGGTCGCGAAACCTGGCTGGTAGAGGTCGAAGCTTAGCTTAAGAAAAGTCTGCGTCGAAATTTCCCGCGCGTTCTTGGTTGGTCTTCTGTTTATGTGGAGACAGTATTAGCAGCAGCATCAGCAGTTATTCTCGAAAAAGTAGCTGCAGTGAGTCGGATGCCGAGGTTGTACGTTAGGGTTGACTAGCCAAAAAACAGCTTTCGTGAAACAATGTGCTGAAAGATCATGCAATACGTGCGTCATACTTCCATATCGCTTCATATCGTACTCGGTTGTATTTGTTGCGTACACATGAGGAAGCCCGGAAGGCACACGGTAAAGGCAATTTGTTTTCTCCAGGTTCTGATCGCTTCGGTACGGGGCAGTGACTCAAACAGATATCCCGAAGATAACGATGGTTCCCACCGCAAGCATTGACGGGCACGGCTGTCATACGCACGTTACCATTTCTTGGGCTTCTAAGCTAACTTGACGGAGCTCCTAGACACGTGGCGCTTCAGTTAGGGTGGAATCGCCGCAATCGCTGAAAAGGTTGCCGTTGATTAGTGCTCCCTTCGCTGGAGAAACATTGTTTTCCGCAAGAATGCCGGCGTTTCCACTGAAATACGTCCCAGTTGGGTGTTTATACAAATTCGAGCTTTCCCTGTAAAAGTTGCACGTGCAGAGACGAGCTGAACGTCAAAAGAAAGCTCGAGGTTAAAGGGAAAGTCGAGAAATTTTCCGCATGTTTAAATGAACGAAAATGCTCGAAATAAAGAAGGCCAGTCAAGCAGGCGGATGTGGTAGCTGTGTGGTTTACTCGGGAGGCGGTCTCTTGGACTTCAACCCTGCGGCCGGCCTAATTTTGGTACTGCGCCACATTATCTCTATGGTGCGTAGTAATTACTATGGCAACGCCACCGCCATGTTGGCCTTGGAAGCGTTGTGATTGTCATGACAACCACGCGAGGAGGCACAGTGGATAGGGAGAGAAGACATCATTGCCCTCTTCAGGCCTTAAAATCTGCCCCCGCTCCCCCTCCTCGCACGGCCACCGCCGCCTCCGTTGACCTCGACCGGCGCGCAGCACACGAGTTAACCCAGCCAGCCCAGGCCAGTGTACGACACTTGGGCAGTAAAGACGCCAGCTCAAATCGCCCTTGAGCACTTCATTCGCGCCAAAGTGCGCAAACGCGACTTGCGGCGACAAGCCCTGATGCACAATTCAAAATAGAGTTGTCAAGCGCAGCGCACGCACGACACAAGTCCTATTCTTCAGCTCAGCTTCACAAAAGGCGAACAAGTTTCTCACCTTTGGGTACCACGATGCAAAAAGACTTCTTGTGTTCTCTAACATCTTCAAAAGTTCAACTGCTCCCTATATATACAGTCGAACACGGATATATCGAACTTTAAGGGGATCGCGAAAGAATTCGATATATCGATAATTCGATATATAAAATCGCCTACCTGAAGATTATCTGACAGCTCCGCACATCACTGAGAGTTTTCTGAAGTCGTGGAAAACGGTAGTTTACCGTTTTGACCCTCAAAGCACGGAAAACATGAACCGCAGCATGATGACCACCGCACTTGATTTATCATTGAAATGTCTTTGAGCTTCGCTTGTTTTTTTCTTCTGCGTCATAAAGTTCGCCAAATTGTCTTCAAGATTACAAACACGCACAAATAAGAAAATCAGCGCTGTACACTGTGCCACAACAGAGGCGAATAACGCTGACGTAACCTCGGCTGCAGTAGGCGGTTGGGAACGTTGTCAGGCAGTGAGTGTCGTTATCTTCAGTATCCGAACCGAACACCTCCCCCATCTGGAGGCGTGCAACGTAGTCGCTTTTCACCCGACACGCTCCGAAATAGCCGGGGCGGGTTGTGCTGCATTCGCCTTTACGTCAACGTTGATGCGTGCATCGCCCTCAAAACTACTGCGATGAATTCCGAACGCCTCTTGAACCAACATCTTTTCAGCAGCCTGCACCCAACGAATTCCCGCCTTCGTTGCTCCGAAATGAATGCCTTGGACAAAACAAACATAGAACGCGGCATCGGTCCCCCTGCACGAGCCACCAAACAGCTCAATCACAGAAAAAGAGTGCCTCCGGTCAATTTCTTTTGCTTCTTCATGTCCTTTCACCCCAACCACTATCCGCGTTCTAGCTATCATGGAGCTGCCCCTCGTGCTAGCGTGAAAACAGCTGTTGAAGGCCATCGAAGCGACATAATGCCGCGGACGCCGCCTCTGTCTCACCAAGCCAGGCAGATCCTGCGATGAGTCAACATTATCATCAACTCAACCCAATCAGAGGAAGCAAACTTTCAGGGGCACCTTCGTCGCGGAATTCGATATATCGAATTTGCCCGTGATCAGGAGTTCGATACACGCGCACAACAGCCCTATACTTTTGCATGGGATTTTCAAGGGGATGTTTGCACTGTTCGATACAGACAATAATTCGATATATCCATGTTCAACTTTATATATATATATATATATATATATATATATATATATATATATATATATATATATATATATAGATGTTGCGAATTAGAAATGGGAAACGAGGGGCTCGGTGAATTAAGGCAATAAGGGTTGGCAGTCAAGAAAACCTCGGAAAGCAAAGGGGGGAATGCGGTAGGTCATAGAAACAGATCAACAATTTTTTGAGTCAGGAAGAAAGTGGTGAAAAAATGCCCGCCGGGTGGGATCCAAACCCACGACCTCCAGAATACCGGTCTGGTGCGATGACCACTACGGCTACCGACGGGGCTGTTTCCCCACCACTTTCTGTTAAGGTATTATGTTAAGGTATTTATGTCAAGGCATTTATGTTAAGGTATTTTTGTTTCCTGCGCTTGGGGGTGGTAGCCAGCTAACTCGGACTACTCGGGGTGAAGGGGACTTTCTTTTTAACCCCCCCGCCGTGACTCGAGTGTCAACGACATGTAGAGAGTGGTCGACCAGCGTTGAACCCTCTTAAAGGGGCACTGACACAAAATTTTGAAGGCGAGATAACTTCGGAGATAGATTGGTGGGAACACATATACATCATCTCCAAAATATCAGCGGCGAATATAGCCTAGAACATATTTAAAATACACTTTAAAGTGTGCGAAACGCAACCTAGCATCCAGCAGAGGACCACGCGCAATCGACATCCCGAGGATATTCTGTAAATAAACAACATCCAAACACGTCACGAGTTTGTGTTTGCCGCTTCTGCACTGCCAGAACAGAAGCCCTCGCTATGCATGTAGCGAATCAGAATAGGAAATGAGGGGCTCGAGAGTGGTCGACCAGCGTTGAGGCTATGGCACCACGACTACCATAACAGAGGCCCTCCCTCGCTATGCATGTAGCGAAATGAGGGGAAACGTAATCTAGCGGTCGAAATTTGCGTTACAACCAGTTAGATGAGGACATAATTTCAGATTTTCGCGGCTTCAAGTGGCTTAAAATTGGAACTTCAACAGAAACATTTTAAATCGCCCTACGCTCGGCGGAAAAATGGGTGAACGGCCCTACGGCAAGAAAAAAATTCCCAAAACGCCCTACATGCAGGGGAAAACTTTACAGTTGGCAACACTGCCGGCGGCTCTGCAGCGCGGTGGCGGCGGTGACCGTTATTGCCAGGGGGGTTGGTTATCGCGCGCATGCGCGCCCCTAGTATCGCCGTAGAGAGGCAGAGAAAAAGTGAGAGGACGCGTGTTTCCCAGGCCCGCTTCGTTCAGAAGCGCAATAATAGAATCGAAACTAACAAAAGCAACATCGGCCTGGTTTACTTGTGTCCGTTGCCGTTTGCGGGATTAAGAAACGGTTCCAGACTTAACCGCGAGTTATTCTTGCTGGTTGGTTTTATAGGTAGCGATCTGTAAACTAGGAATTTTTTGGTATGACCGTTACTTTTTATGCAAGCATTCGCCTGCCCCACGGCGAGCGAAGCGAATTCAGCTGGCGCGTTCGGGGATTGAACTTAGCTTCACCTGACGGAGCGCGTCGTCCCTACTCTTCAATTTTTCGGCACGCCGGCTCCCACTGTCGGCGGTTGCAATGGGCAGGTCACCATCTGTAAAGCCGGTCGTGCCCTAAACTTTACCGCGCCCCCGACGAGAAGTGCCGTAGGCAGTTTGTACTGAGACACGCGTAATCAAATCTCTGGTAGTCATAGGAGACGTCACAGACCTGCGCCAACGAGGTGGGATCCCCCAGCTCAAACAATTTTTAAAAATTTTTCTGGCTTACCTATTTTCTGCTCCTCACAACGTGCGTGCTTCAAACAGAGATTTTGGGTCTTGGTCTTAAATGTGTTTGACGTAGTTTTAAGAGCACTGGTAAAGCGGTGCGTTTGCCAATAACCGCGGCCTGTTTACCTCCTCTGTCGGCGCGGTGTCCGTTAACCACGACAAGAAACAGAACATGACTTAATCGTTTACATTCGTGAATCGTATTTTATTTATTTATAAGTTACTGGTTTCTCGCGACGTCCTTCAGGTTCGCTGCGGAGAATACACGCGGCGATTATCGCATCGGCCGCGCGTTCTACCAGTCTGCACTCTTGACGGAACCCAGTAGTATGACTACGTCGGGGTCGCGGCACGTAACAAGGAAGACGAAGGGCCGATCGATGGTGAAGCTGTTCTTGGCGCGTCCCTTCTTCTTGGACTCCTGTCCTGCGACCTTGGAAGGGGAGTTAGCGCCGGGAGGTCCGCTCTTGGTGCACACCCGGAACGCTGCTGCGTGCCTCGCCTCGCTCACCGGCAGGAGCTGGGACCCGCTGGGCGCACAGGACACCAGTTTGTCCGTGTTCCACTCTTCGAAACCCAGTTCAGCAGTGATGCGCTTCAAGTCGATAACCTGCAGTGTTGCACGGAGAAAGACAACATGATAAGAGAGTGGGCAGCCGCGTGCACGCCTGTAAGGGCCTTTGACTGCCCTGAAGCCTTCCACCCCTCCTGCTTTGTAATGAATAAAGAACGGGGTCAAGTTTAACATCAATTTAATGATCACGAGTAAAAGGTCTGTTTGGCTTTGTTTTGCAGGGACTATGCACAAAGTGGTCTCATAAAAGTTGGTTCACTACGGCTACAGTCGCGTTCCGGTAGCGGTGCGCCACCCCTGGCGAGGCTGAAGGATCAAGCACCGGCGAAGCAGCCTTTAAACCTTCGCCTAGTCAGGTGGTACAGCTGCAGCGAGGCTCCGAGCAAGAGAAGCTGCGACGGCTCCCCGCAACGGGTCATGTGGCCAGACGTCACACTTGCGCTCCAGCCGCTCAAGGTTATTGCGACACGATGAATGACCTTTGAAGACATGTTGTAGTATAGCTTTCGCTGTAAAAGTATCTTAAGTGATTGGCCGCGCTCGTCAGAGAGATCTAACTTTTCATACCTTAAGGCACCCAAGACATTTTTTTAAATTTTCTTGCGCATCGGGAACGCGACAGTAAAATTACTCAAGCCAAGCACAAGCTGCTGTTGCTACTTAACGCCAGGAATTTAAAGAAATCATCAGCACCTACTACTCTGTGAAAACTACGAGCAAGCAAGCTTTGATGTATCATTCGATGGAATCATTGCGTAGAACAAAATACGTTTGTTTGTAATTTTTCATCGAGTGTACTTCTTAGTTATTTAGCTGAATGAAACTTTGAATGAAGCTGAATGGACCAGAGTTTTATTCTAGGGGACAAACCTGGGGCTGTCCGTCCCTCCCGTAGAATCCCATCAATGTACTGGCAGAAGACTGGAATCGCACAATATTTTCAACTTCACCGTGACCTACTTAATTATGACAACAAGATGAAACTCAGCTTACTCATAGAGCCGGCTCAGCGGATAATTGCCATATAATTTGTTTCTGTATAGTTTTGGATAAAACAAGGTTACATCCGTTTTCTGTATACATACTCAATCCAGTAGATGGCCATACATGTGAATTCTGTATCGTTCACAACTTTACTGGAAACTAATTAATTATTACAAGTAAATGAAACTTGCCGTAATGATATAGTTCTCTTAGAGGTCAATTTCAGTATAAGTTTTGCAGCTACAGAGCCCTTTTCGAGAAACTGGAGGCGAAAAAATTTTCGTGTCGACGCAACGCGTAGGGGGAACGGATTCGACCACCGTCGAATGCTAGATATATAGTTTTGCTCTAAAAATGATCATTGGTGAGACGTGACGGAGAAGGCTTATGAGGAGCGCTTTGTCACATGCGACAAAAATTATGTGGCTAAAGACACTACAGAGAAATATGTTTATGACTGCAGCAAGAAAATTAAAGAATTTTAGCGCAAAGCCTTTCAGCGCCCCTTTAAAATCAGTGCACGTAGAGCTGCAACCGCACCATTCTGGGGTGAAGAAATGCTTGTTGACGGAAGCGAAAAGCGCCATCTAAAATGCGTGATGCTGCTCATACCGCTGATTAATTTGACGCTGAAATCAGTATTTCTTCGCACGCCGACCTCTAACTACTACATCTGAACACCACTACCAAGACAATTTGATAATAGCAAACTTCTCGTCGTTATAATTTCGTCCACACACTTTCTTTTCAGAGCTCGGCAACCCCCACCACTAAAGGGTGATGCGATTGCACTTGAGCAGCACGCTGTCGACGAGGCCGTCTGGCTAATCCTTATATTGGATTTTTTAACATTGCTGCGATACGGGCGTTGACAACACTCGGAGATTGGTTATATTTATGGCGTGATTGTCCACACCGGGTTTCGAGGGCTAGGACACCGAGGTCTAGATGGTGGTTCGGAATAGACTGTTTCCGCTGTAATAAGGATGCTAGATTGCCCCATCAGCACTTCCGGCTGGCAGGGTGAAAATCTTGGGAGGGCTCGCGGCTGGGTGCTGGCGAAATGGGCTACCGGCCGCAAACAATGCAGCTGCTGTTAGCTCACTGTGTGGACTCGAATGGAGCTTAATTGGAAAGCGCTAGTCAAGAAATCTTCCTTTTAGCGGCAAGGAATGCCGGAATATAAGGCGACGATAAGTAATAGGGTATATGTAGAATAACCGGGCAATTTCAGGAGCGCTGACATCGGAAGGCCTACATAAATGGTACGAATGGTGGCGTGGCGCGCACCATTCGTGGAGTGCAGATCTAAATCCAGAGTGCCAACTTCGTTTTCTACTTTGTTACCCAGATGTAAGGGTTGCAGGCGCCAGCGACGCTGCAAAGTCGAAAGCGTGGGAAGCGGCGGTTCCCTGAAGGGCGCCTGAAGGGCTTAATGGCAGCCAGCCTGTCAACAGCAGGCGGCCTTTGGATCATGCCGCCTGCGTGGAGACGAATTGTCTTGAGCCTGAGCTGGGCTGCGACTTTGTTTTGAACGGCGTGTTGCAAAGCACAGTACGAGCGTGGGAAAGCGTGGGTCGGATGCTCGATTCGCGTTCCGCGGACATGGCGGTGGTCGCTTCGGGGGCCGTCTGCGCGGGCGTTTAGCCAGAGGGACGGTTGTAAAACAAAGTGGCCCGACGCGCTTCTGATAACGGGGAGCAGGGGGCTGTCAACCGTGCTTTGACGGCGGCCGATTTGGGGCCGTGGTTGGGTCTTTGTTGGCCCGCGCGCACACTGAGGAGGTGCGAAGATGTTTCGTTGGGAATGCGACAGCCGCGGGGTCCGCGCGCCCCATATGGTTTCTGCCGAGGATCGCCTGTGAATGGCGCGGAGCCTTGTTGGCCCGCTGCGTTCGTTAAGAGAGACGGATACGGGTCACCCTGTGTTTTGTGGTGGCGGTCGAACTTTGGACAAGGCGTTATACGCGTAAAGTGCGGGCGTGGGAACGGGCAAGGGAGGCGGCGAGCGTAGAAGCTTGCCCCGGGCGCTTGCACATGTTTCCTCGGATGTTTGAGTGTTTGTTGTATTTGCTTGGTTCGCTTTTGATCTCTTCCTTGTTTTTCTGGTGGGAGAGAGTGACCAGCGTTTGAGGGTTACGGAGGGGCGTTGCCCGCCACGGTTTAGGCCCGGATTTAAATCTCCATCCTATCAGGTCCCCAGGAGATACCGATTGGCCTGTGTATCGGGGGTGGGGCCTAAGTAACCCATTAAAACCACGAGACACGAGGTCTCGGGGTCGAACCCTCAGGGTTTTAATGTGCTATGCACGGCCGGCGTACTGCCGGGCTATAGCCAGGTCAGGCTAGGGAGGATCTCACCACTTGGGTATTCTTAGGTCAGGGTCCGTCGCTGATGGGGGTGCTGCGGGCACAAAGTCTTAGCTGACCAGGAATCCCACTTTATTTCTTACTTTGTCAACTCAGTCTGTAAATATCCTGTATATGCATTTCGTGTAAATATACAGTTTTCAAAAACCCTCCATCAACTATCGTCGTCGTGTCTTCAGTGCCGCAACCATCAGGCACCAACGCAGACCATCGGAGGACTTCTACACGCCACAACATCGGCGCATCGAAGCAAGGAACAACGAACCAAACCTTTACTCCAGAACATGTTCCTTCCTCAAACGGGACGATTTGTAAAAGTGCGTAATGGCAGTAGTATTGGGGTTGCGCGAACCACCACATAAAGTGTTAGTTGTCTCTGACACTTCAAAACGATAGGTGGTACTGTTTTTATTTTGCACCGGTAATGTGTCCAGACCGTAAATGCTTTCTTGAGCCAAAAGCAGACCCTTAACCGTCAATGTTTAGAAAATATTTCTGCAAGAACTTTACCGAAACTAAGCTTTTGCACTTCTAAAAAATGCTACCTTTCCTTAATTGTTAGTCCATCCCCTTGGCTGACGTTGCATAACTTTAAAGACGCCTCTGACCCAATGCCTCAACCGACGCGCAGCATGTACTGCTGCCGGCGGTTTACTTCAACCTGAGTCGCGTGGTCTGTTCCGACCATGTGCTGCTTTGCTGCGATTGCTTTGAGTTTCCTCAGTGCGCTTTCAAATATTACTATGTTCTAGTTGTCGTGTAAGGTTCCCGCAATTATCTAAGCAACTACGCTCTGCCTGCGTTTAACATAAATGCCTCGCCTTTGTGTAATTCCGGAATCGCTGTTGCTACCAGGCGGAAACAGCCAGAAACGGGTCCACATAGAGTTTCATACTAATTATACTATGTAGCGAGAAATCTGCCACTGAAATCATATGCCGTAACGGGAGCCGCCATAGAAGCTAGCAGCGTTCCCTTTCATACTTGGATTGGCTTTCCACATGGCTTCTTTCCGCTCCTGAAGCCAGAAACAACCAAAAAAAAGGGTAACATTTTTTTATCGTTCGGCTCGCATCAAGCTTTGAAAAAATTTCTAACAAAGCTACACACTGTTATATGGATATAACCACTTTAAATAATCTTTTGCAGTATTATTGTGTTTTTTAAAACCACAAAAAACTTTTCAGCCGGTTTATTAGCCGTGCCAAGGACAAATGGAAGGTTCCTGCCCGGTACATGACAACGCGTTCACTGAAAGCGGCGCTCGCCTGGACACTAGCGCCAGATTTCCCTTTAGTATATACAGTGAACTCCCGTTAAGACGAACCCGGTTTAGACGAACACTATGGTTAAGACAAACAATATTTTTGATCTTTTGTAACGGCCACAATGCAAAAAAACCTCCGCTTAAGATGAATTTCTGTTAATACGATTAAATTTTTACGGTCCCCTCGAGTTCGTCTTAACGGGAGTTTACTGTATATGTATTCACTATTTACTGTATACAATTTGCTATAAATGTATTAGTATTTACTAGAAAATTAAGTTTTCCTGCAGTCATTTTCTCTGACTCTGCGCACGCACTATGCGAGCAGTTTCTTTAACAGTTTATACGCTTATACACTACGCCCACCTGTTTGACGCGGAACAACGGCAGGCTAAGCTCGACGTCGTCAATTTCCCGCAGCTTCGACAGTGTCTCCGTTATGGTGGTCGCAGAGAGGGACTCCTCGAGCTGCGCCAGGCCATCCATGCGCACTGGCCGGAAAAGTACCAGGGACATCTTTGGGTTCTTGTCCTGCGGAGAGCCCTCACCCCCCGTGGCTACATTAGGAGGCACGCGCATTCGTGCGAGTTCCCGATCAGAGCAGTCAGGTCGGTTAACTAGGACACGATAGCCAGGTGGTACAAGCTCGGAAAGTTTTAAATATAAAAGTAAATTCATCTCGTTTAAGACAGATGCAAACGAATTTTCGAACATGACACGTACTAGAAAGCTTCCCTCGAATCTACGGTAAATAAAGAATACCTTTAAACAGTGGCTTAAACAGACGCTGAAATAGCGCACCAAAGTCCTCTATATGACTTCAGTTGGTCGTTAAATGCCTGAAATCAGTCAATTTATTAATGGGGACTTTGAGAACCTTATAGTCCATGTCCACAATTCCCAAAGAGAGCCAACTTCAGGCGCCTGCCTTTCCTGGTCACCTCGCGAGCTACCAAAGTCACTAGTACGCAGTGCGCAGCTTAATGTCCTACCCACATTCAGAATATTAATGCTGATGTAGCTCTAACCTGATACTGACATTGTGTGGCTTTGCACGGGGTCTTTGAATCCACGGCTGTGTACTTCTCAAGGAAGCGTTGCGCAAGGAATACCGTGCGTAGGAAATTTTAGCATATGTTAACAACCAAGGAGGTGAAAAGTTCTGTATAGCTCTCCCCTTCTGCGCATCCGACCACCTGAATTCCGAGCACTAAAAGAACACCTAAGATAGTTAAAAACAATATCTAACAACATATCTGGTTAGCACGTAGTGACAACCGAGCCCTTGTTCCAAGCCTACTGCACTAATTTTACGCCCATTTTGGACAGCAAAAGCCAGTTCACCGTTTCGTTCAACACTTCGGTGCTGTTACCCGCGGCGACACACTGGTAGTTTGCAGAGGGGAACATGAAGAATTATCAGGCAGGTTAATTCTTTGCGGTATATAAACTTGGTACTGAGGCGCACAATGCCAGCATCAACTGCGGCGAGTCTATATCTAAACACAATACTGCCACAATGTCTAGACAACATCCCCACAGAATATCTGTCTAGCTTTCATGGCCTCGACCCATCAAAACATTTACGCGATAACAACACCGATAATGTGGCGACGTGCCTTGGTGTGATGTCTGAATAGGCCTGTGGGCTCCTGGTAGGGCACTTCAAGCACGGTGGCTCCAAGCCGCGCGCTGGCATCGAAGAACCTGCCGTGTGTTCTGAGCTTGATCACGTCCACGTATATCGGGGATTTCGGGTTCACGTAGAAGGCGTCCTGGCTCACACCCTGGATGTGCAGTGGTCACGAGAATTAGAGCGCGGACGTCGACGGAGCAAGTTATGTTCAACACGGTTATTCTCGAACTATATACCGTATACTTGAAACCGAAACCTCTTTGTTATAAGTCTCACGCACTAGGCTGAACGGGTAGTAAATTCAGGGTATTTCGGAGGCATAAAAATCCAGAAACAGTTCGCCAGAACTACGACCACATGAAAGATAGTTACGTACAAAAGAAAAATATTAAACGGCGTGTGATACATGAGGCACTGCATGGGATACCTTTCAAGAAGGATGTATTAGTAAATCTTTTTTTTGTTTTCTGCGGACCAAGTTATTTTCATTGCCATCGAAAGGCTGAAACAATACTATTGGGTTTAACAGTACTGAATGGCTGAAACCGTTCTGAAATAGTACTACCCTCTTGCGCCTTTAGCTATCGCCTCCTGACTTCTGCGTACACAGATTTCAAGTTGTATTGATCTGGATATTCTTGCTAGAACATCAAATACGTCAGGTCTTGAAGCACCACTGAAAATAAATAGTGCGAACACGGTCACGGCATGTGCCCTTGTGTCTTTTTTGTGCGTTTGATAGGTGTGGGCTTCCGTATCCTCCATTATTGCCTAGGAGGCCTTCAATACAGACTGGCATTTCACGCAGAGCAGCTACACTGGCCTTTGAGGCGCGCCCCAGTGGAAGGCTGCGGGCAAATTTAGACCATCTAGAAATCTTAGCCTGCATCAAAGTCTCAACACGCGGGAGGTTTTCATTTCTTGCCTGCATAAGATAAACGGCCTGCACGGCCAAGATTGAACCCACGTCCCTAGCTTAGTAGTTGATATCTTTACCCACTAAGTCATCGCGTCAGTGGTCGGGGTTGTAGAGAGAAAGCTCTGCTACGCCATGTCTCGTAAGGTCATTCATCGCAACGCAAGGACCTTGAGCCGCCGAGGTACAAGTGTGGCAGGTGTGACTTCAAGTCACGTGATCTCCTGATGAAAGGCGTCGCTGTTGCGCTCGCGCGAAGCCTTGCCGCTGCGGTATCATGTGACTAGGAGAAGCTTTAACTGCTACTTCGCTGGCGCTTGATCGCGCAGCCTCGGCATGGATAGCGCGCCGCTTCCGGAAAGCAAGTACGTGGCTGGTGTGACTTAATTTTCGTACAACACTGTGTCCGTAGGCTGCAAAACCATTCGAAACAGAGCTTACTCTAGTGACAACTACGCTTAGAATTGTCAAACCTGACCATATATTATACAGCTCCTGTGTAACCCTGACGAGCAAAGATAGCAGAGACGCAGAAACAGGTGAAGTTTCTGCGGCACAAACTGCAGACCGTACGTGTACCATTTAAAATGGGACTGTAAAGGGCGCTAATCTTCCGCAGAGAATACAACAAAGATAATCTCACAGAGGAACAGTGCATGGACAGTCCCAGCCCCAAATTCCTACTGCATCCGCTCTTCACCAGCCTGGCTTCGAAGAAACTAGCGTTGTTGCCCTTCTTATGTATCCCCACTTTCCCCATTTCTCCACTTCGGTACTCACTTTCGCAATCAAGTATCTCAATTTCCAAACGCATTTCCTACAACTTTCGGGCGATATCTTCTTAGAAACATTTATGCGCCACTGCTGTACCTGCTGCATCTTCGAGCGCACATTTATCGGTGCGTATTGAACCCATGTACAGTGTACTTCAGGTCCAGACGTTCTGCAGCGCCAGTATTCGTTAGTGTAAGCTAATGCATCATCCTTATCCTCTGAAATTATCGAGTTCAGGAGTCCCAGTGACAGGCTCGGCAAGGCTCCACGTGCATACATTCGTGAAAGCGCTCTTCGAGGATGAGGCGCCGGCTGAAGAGTTCACAAAAGGACAAGAGGTCACCGGGTGACAACTCTAAACAAACACTTTCACAGCCCACATAGCTACACGTCTCTCACCCCACAATACATAGCCACCTGTGCCACCTCTGAACAATCCAGCTATGCTCTACCACATACAGTGGAACCCCGCTGATACATTCACCGGACTTCCGACGGCCCGCTTCTTACGACGGATCACCGTGGTCCTGGCAAACTCCCCATAGCAACAATGCATTAAAAACCCCGATGATAGGACGCTCGGGTGAACGCGGTTCTCTTCATATGATGGACCGTTGCGCGCATAGTAATAGTAGTAGTAGTAGTAGTAGTAGTAGTAAACGTTTATTAGAGAAAAAGGGAAAGGGAAAAGGATGGTGGTCAAGTGTCCCTAGTCCAGGATGCCTCTTGACCGGGCCGACTCAATGGCCCGAGAAACCAAGGCCCTCTGGCGGGCCGGGTCCGGGCTGGTCAGCTCAGTCTTCCACTGCTCCGCGGTGGGGAAGGGGGGTGGGTTAGGGGAGTGAGGACAGGAGTATACGAGGTGGAATGTGGTGAGTGGGGTGTCCGAGTGTTGCCATTGACGGGGGTAGATAGTCTGTGATCTGGTGGAGGATGACGTGATTGTAAAAGGTACCGGTCCGAAGGCAACGATAGATTATGGCTTGCTGGTTGTTTAGGGAGTGGTGTGGAGGGGGGTAGACTCGGCGGGTAAGGGTGTAGTGGGACAGAAGGGCATTGCACGTATTATCAATAGGAATTTGGAGGAGGTCGTGGTCGTTCGTGTGGGGTGATGGTATCACTTGACCATCCGTGGAGAATGCCCGGAAGTGTAGAGCTCGGGCGGTGGCGTGGGCCGCTTCATTTTACAGAAGGCCGGAGTGTCCGGGAGTCCAGACGATCGTAATGGTGGTCTTGTCAGGTAGACGCTGGAGGAGTGGAATGGCCTGGGGTGGGGCTAGATTCGCCTGGTAGAGGCGGCATGCCTGCTGTGAGTCGGAGACTACAGTGATGTGCGGATGCTTGGGGTGAGTGGTGGCTGCGAAGGCGATTGCCAGAGCTCCTGCCGTCTGTATTTTGTTGGTGTGCGTGGGTGGCAGCCGTGGAGATTCGGCCAGCGTGATTTAGGGTGACCAAAGTTGTGCGTCGAGCGCAGGAGTCATAGGCGACGTCAGTATAACGGACCTGGGGGTCATCCGGTAGCTTCTTCATGAGATAGCGGAACCGCGCTTCCCGACGGCCTCGGTTGAAGCGTGGGATGCCAATGGCGCGGTATGGGGGAAACGTGGATACGGTGCTTGATGGTAGTTGGGAGGCGTTGTGGTCGTCTTGGTTTAGCGGTGTAGGGTAGCCGAGCGTGCGGAGAACGGAATGGCCAGTTGGCGTGAAGCTGAGGCGTTGAAGTTGGGAGTTTCTCTGAGCCTCCACAAGCTCGCCAAGGACGTTGTGTATGCCCAGCTTGAGCAGTTTGTCCGTGGAGGTGTAAATGGGGAGACCAAGAGCCGTTTTGTATGCTTTACGAATGAGGGCTTCAATTTTAGTGGTTTCTTGAGGTCGAAGATTGAGGTACGGTGTGGCATAGGTGATTTTGCTGATCAGGAGAGCTTGGACCAGACGACAAATTTCCCATTCTGTGAGGTCGTGATGTTGGCTGCGGATTCTGCGGATAAGATGGGTTAGGCGAGTAATGGATGTCTGGAGTTGCGGAAGGAGCGCTGTACCCGTGCCGTACCGATGGAAATGGACGCCGAGGACGCGGAGGGTGGTCACCTAGGGGATAAGTTCGCCTTGAATCGACACTTCAGGATCAGGTGTGGGAGGAGGAGGGGCGGCCACGTGATCGGGCCCGCAGGATGAGAAGGGCTGATTTGGCAGGTTCACAGGTCAAGCCCCTGGGACGCAGGTAGTTGACGGTGGTGTCTACAGCTTTTTGTAGGGCATCTTGCTGTTCTCCACTGGAACCAGAGGTAGTCCAGAAAGTAATGTCGTCGGCGTATATGGCATGCTGCAGTTCGGGTGTTTTGTTCAGAAGAGTAGGTAGTTCAAGTAATGCGATATTGAAAAGTAGGAGGGATATTACAGATTCTTGCGGTGTGCCTTTAGGGGGTGTTCTGATGATGGCTGAGGTTAGACTTCCGAGCTTGATAGTAGCCGTGCGCTCTCGGAGAAACGCTGCAACGTAGTTGAAAATGCGAGAAGAATCGCTTGGTGAGTAACGTTGTCAAATGCGCCTTTTGCGTCCAGCGCAAGGATGGTGCGAGGCGTGGTGCGGCTAAGATGGTCTAGCACCTGATCCTTAAGTTATAAAAGAATGTCCTGCGTTGACAGTTTGGCGCGAAAACCAAACATTGTCAGTGGGTATAAAGGCTTTTCTTCGAGGTAGTCGTTGAGGCGGTGATGTACAAGACGCTCGAACTGTTTGCCAATGCATGAGGTAAGGGCGATCGGACGTAGTGATGTTAGCGAAACAGGTTTGTGGGGTTTTGGAATTAAGTTAATTTCCGAATGCCGCCACTGCTCTGGAAGGGTGCCCTTCGTCCAGTGAGTGTTGAACAGTTGCAAGAGGGAGTCGAGGTCAAGGATGTCGAGGTTATGAAGGAGGCGGTTTGTAATGCGATCTTTGCCAGGTGTGGTGTTACGTTTAAGATTAGTTAATATGGCCTGTAATTCTTCCATGGTGAATGGGGCGTCGAGTGGAGGGTTAGGATTGCTGGTGTAAGTCTGGATGGGAGGAGAGGGGTAGGTTGCGGGTGCGCCGAAGAGGTTCGTCTGAGCTGCATGGAGCAAATCTCTCGGGTGAAGAGAACTGTTTCGAATAAGCCTCTGTGTTTGGTGGTTACTCTGGGTACGGGGGGGGGGGCTGTCAATTAGGTGGCGAAGTAGGTGCCAGGTACGTTTAGAACTTAGCGTGCCTTTGAGTTGGTCGCATAGGAAGAACCAGTTCTGCCGATGAAGCGTGTAGGCATGTTCCTTCGCTTGGATAGAGAGGAGGGCAATGCGTTTCCTGAGTGTTTTATTGTGGCGCTGATGCTTCCAGCATTTAGTGAGGCTGCGGCGCGCCTTCCAGATATGTAGCAGGTGGCCGTTGACGGCTGGGTGATCGTCGGTAAGTGTCACTTCGTGAGTGTAGCGCATGAATTTTTGTTCGAGTGCCTACACGTCCAGGCATTGAGATCATCCATAATGGGTGGAAGGGCCTCGGCGTCCTTTCTGAAGGAGGGCCAGTCTGTTAGTTTGGCAGCACCTCTGCTGAGCGGTTTCTGGTGCACCGGTAGCTGTATGGTGATGATATATTGATCGCTGCCGAGGGTTTCCGAGTGACAGGTCCAGTCGGTATGGGGCAATTCCGGGATTATGTGAGGTCCGGAATGGTGTCACGAGTGACACTGTTGCCGATTCTAGTGGGCATAGAAAGGTCATTTTGTAACACAAAGTCGTGGTTGTGTGTGGCTCGGATTAAGGCTGCACAATTTTGTGGCCCGTGGGTAACCCCAAGCAGGGTTAGGGGCGTTGAAGTCCCCTCGGACGGGGAGGGGATAGCGTTGCGAGATGCGAGTGGCAGCGTGCAGGAGTTCCTCGATCGCGTGGAAGTTCTGTCTGGGAGGGCTATATATGTTTAGGATGTACGTGCTCGGGTGGAGAGGTTGGTGGGGCAGCAGTTCGACAAACGTGTTGGGGATGTCCTGATCGAACGAATGCGCCTGGGCAGGAAGGGAGCTGTGCACCAGTACTGCCGTCCGATGAAGGATGCCTTGCGTGTAGGTTTCGTATCCAGGAAGAGTAGTGTGAGGAGTGTCTGTTTCTTGCAGCGCTATGACATCGGAGTGAGACAAGGTGAGGTAAAGTGCTAGCTGAGATCTCTTGTTGTAGGAGCGACAGTTCCACTGCAGTATCGAAAGTCGGTTCGTCTGGCGGATTAGTTAAATACGGGTGATGCTTCGATTTCTTGGGGGGATGAGAGGAGTGAAGTGATTCTGAGATGCTTCGGAATGCTAGTTCTAGCTTGGCCTGTCTGTCAGTGAGAGTCTGGAGTCCTTCGCATAGCGGGGTAATCATTGCTGTGTGTGATCCTGTGATCTGTTTGACAATTTGAGAGAGTTTCTCTTTCATTTTGGCGAGTATTCGTTCCAGGTCGATGGATGGTGGTGGGGAAGGGGGCAGGGGTTTCGCCGCAAGGTTCTGGCTTCGCTTGGTGATTTCAGAGAGCTGCTGGAGGACCTCGTTGGTTTTCTGTTGGATGTGTGTAATGACTTGAGTGAGAGTGAACGGGGAGGCAAATGGTGGGGAGTGTGGAGTGGATGGAGCAGAAGGAGAGTCAGAAACTTTGGCTGACCAGCTTACCGGTTGGATGTCTGGCTGGGGTGCTTGTGGCGGTGGCCTTCTTGTTTGGAGGGGGGGCAGGGTCGGAAAGTCCTCTTGAAAGTCGGAGGGGGCTGTGCTTGGAGTTTTGCAGTGGCTGCATCTTGGCGGCGCTTAGGAGAGGCAGGAAGGTGGAGTTTCGGACAGTCCTTACTTGCATTGATATGGGGCACGTTGCCCAATTTGCACTGAGGCTGGAAGGTGTGGTCCGCAGCTGGATCTAAAGTATCACAATTGGTGCACAGTTTTCATTGTGGATGATGGCAGACGTCTAGCCGATGGCCCTATCTCGCCACATTGCTTGCGTACTTGAATTACACGCCCATATGGGCGACATCGGATCACTTCGCAGTTGAATTTCACGTAATAAGGCACACGGTTACCATTAAAAGTGAGGAGTGCTGATTTGGAGCGGCCCATAAGGCGTGCATAAAATCAGGTATGGGCGGTTTGTATCTAAATAGTTAAGAAGCTTCTCAGGAGTGATGTCGTCGGGGAGGCCGTGTATGACCCCCCGTGACGTCCCTGGGGGTGGCTTCATGTGCGCAGGGACTTCCATCTGTGTTGTTTCGGAGCGGGATGCTAGTGAGTTGCGCGAGCCTGTCGGCGACATACGGGTCTGGTGTGCCAATCACAAACAAGTTTTGTTGAGGTTGTACTTCAATGTGATGAGGGCGCGACATTGCTTGTCTTGGATTCCACTTGCTTGGGAGAGGCCTTGCGATATGTCGTGATTGAGAGGATCTTGAAACCCGGTGCCCTTTTGCGGCGCAAAACAGTGACGTAGTGGGTAGATGGAATTCTGGGCGGAGGTATGAGGGGCTTGGTCGGGGTGGGTTTGGAAGTATCTGGAGTACTTTCCAGCTTGTCGTTGCGGTGTTTAGACTTGCGAGAGGGCACAGCCTCTAACCATGGGCTGGGGGCGTGAATAGTGCGCCCGCTGAGGGCATCGTAACTCATGGAAGGGTGGTCACTTAGTTGAGCGGCGTTGCGGGGGGAGTCCGCGTTGGTGGTGTCCATTGGTGCACGTGCGACGGCGTTGTGCGAGGTGTCTACGTCACAATGCATGGAAGGAGCGTCCGTTGGC
Source organism: Haemaphysalis longicornis (assembly GCA_013339765.2). Classification (NCBI taxonomy): domain Eukaryota; kingdom Metazoa; phylum Arthropoda; class Arachnida; order Ixodida; family Ixodidae; genus Haemaphysalis; species Haemaphysalis longicornis. The sequence goes on along the minus strand of CM023450.1, from coordinate 109,611,947 downwards.
TGAATGACGTTACCAGGGGCGTTCGCGTTAGAGGCAGTGTTGTCGAGGTACCCGCGTGTTCCTGGGGCATTATTGGGGACAGCTGAGTGCGCCCGGTGCGGGCGACGTGGCAGGAGAGAGGCGCAGGTGGCCGCGCTGCGCCGGCTTCGGAAGATGGCGACCGCACTCACTAGGCTGGTGGCGAGGCCTAGCAGTGGGGCCGGCGTGGTCGGTTGAGAAGGTCCCGTTGCCGAGCTGTCTGGTGAGTGAGAAGTCCAGACGGGGTGTCCGCAGGTTCCTGGTGATGTAAGGAGCCCAGTGGTGTAGTCAGCGAATGGCCAGAAGCGGTAGATCGTGTTTGGAAGAGCTTAAAACTGGAGCCGAAACAGGCCGTGTTCAACTGTGTTGGCCTCCTGGTGGCCGATCACAGATAAACAGGCGCTTCTCCCATATTTTATGCCGCTTCGCCGCTTCGTCCAGACCTTTTTTATTCTTAACCCACGTTTGACGCTGCTTGATGTGCAAAGGTCCGCAGGTGGGCCAGACCACTTACTGCACAGACGCAAGCTACAAGGCGGGTACTCGGGAGCGGGATTTAACCTGCGACGGCCCCAGGCGGCAGCAGTACGACAATGCGCCAACTGCGAAAAGTTGAAGTTCAGGTGGCAGGTGGGTCGTCAATTTGAAGCTACCGTTGAGCCGAAAACACATATGACGCAACCCCACGGCGATGACCGAACAGCGGCTTTCCCCTTCCTCTCGATCCAAGTCTCTTCCTTTCACGACGCTCTTTCTCCCTCTTTCAAAGCCGCGTTGCCACCCGATCTTTTCTTTGCTAGAGTGCGCCAATTCAAGCGCGTGCCGCAAGTGTGGAGCAAAATACAGGAGGCGATGGGTGGAGACACATACCCGTTGGCACCGCCATTTTGCATCACTCGCTTGACGCCCCAGCAAGTCACTGTAAGCAAGGCCGCGCTATAATTTTCGCCGCAACACTATTTAATCGCAGAGGTTGGGTTATCTTATCTATTTTGCGTTGCTGTGTGTTGTGTAAAACGAAAACAGCTATGTGTTGAGCACTAAGGCCCAATAGCGACAGCACGGGATCGTTCAAGAGTGTCTCCACCATGTACGGCAATGCCGTTTTTTGTTTATCTCCGCTTTGTACTATCGTTCGTTTCGCTTGCCCGTGGCAGTTTCACACTCGCCTTTTCACCTCTCAATTTACTCGGCCACGTCGGCCCTAAATCACGTAGTGCGGGGTGCTTGGTTGGCTAGCTGAACGCCATAAAGGGAGGTGGGAGCAACATAGGCGTTGCTTTTTTTAAGCTTGGGACTTCAGCTAAAAGTTCGGAAACCACGTGAGAAAGCGCTAAATATAGCAGTTTAAATAATTTCTTAGCCAAGCTGTCGCGGGAGACCACCCACTAGGCTGGCATTTACCCGCACCCCGGTCGTACGACACCCCGGTCATACTACGCTTCCTGGCGGTGCCTTGAAAGTCACATTATCGGGATTCCACTGTAGTTTGGGCATGCCAGACAACCCAGACTTTGTAGTACCGATTCGTAATCCTACATACGGGCAGTGGGAGAGCGAACTTGCTAGCTCGGATCCGGTTCGCTATTATCAGTATTTTTTCTTATATTCGGGAGTTATCAAACTTCTGTTTGGCCAACTATCGCCATTTACGCTATTATAACAATATAGGTGGAACCCTCGTGTAATCTGCATTTTTGTTGAAATGCAGGACGTTACACAGTTCGCCGTTTTCGCTATTTTTAATTTTTTTCCTATTTTTTGGTTTTTCGAAATTCTGTTGGGACGATTATCTCCAATTACGCTGTTATAACGATTAAAGGTCAAACTTCAGAATCTGCATTATTGTGGGAATGCAGGGCGTTACGCTGTCGTGGCTGTGGGGGTACTCGGCAAAGTATGTGACGCACTAAAAAAGTTAAAGCCGTTCCTCTCAATGTGAAAGCTGTCGGAAGTGCAGAGCACTGATTCGCCATATTGGGATGTGGCGCCATTATCCGCTCACTCTTACCACCCATCACGTTCTTCTCCGCCCTGTCTCATTCCTCTCCTGATGAATTCAACGGATGTTTGTCCAACACACTTCAAATTCCCCGCCTTCGTAGTGCTCGCGCGCCCGTTGCCTGAAACTGCGCCAGCGGGAGTTCTGTTCTTTTTGTGCTTGCTTTTTATCGCTTACGATCGTGCAGACCAAGCCAACGAGCGTTCCTAACTAAATGAAGGTCGGCGCTGCCGGTTAACTACGTATATTTTGCCTCAAATGTACCTGCAGTTTTATTTGCTCTAAACAACAGGGAAATGTATAACAAGCGCCAGCGGTTCGCTAGTTTAGAACGATTATGACGATATAAATCGCTTTGTCTTCGAAGCCTCTGTGGGACGCCGTGACGACAGCCGCTACGACGGAACGCCGTGGGGCTCTACTTGGGTCCAGCGAGCGAGCTACGACGACAAGCCAAGCGGCTAAAGTGTTCTGCACCTAAAAGAGAGAAGGTAGCATGGAGACAGTTGCAACGGCATAGAACGACAGACAGGCGATGGTAGCAATGTTTCGAAAGGCATCCCGCGGAACCTTCTAAAGAATGATAACAGATGGCGCTACCACCGTGATGCCCATGAGAACCTATTTCAAGGTATATATATTTAACCCCGCCAAGCAGGATGCGGGAGCGCGGAATAGTGCTTTGACAATCGGCCGTGCAGTTCCCATGGGTGCCTCTTTAGCGCCAACAGAATGCGAAACTTTTTTTGGTCACGCTAAAAACAAGCTGGCCTCTCCATCGGAAGTGCTGTCGTGATGGTTGCAAGGAGGATGACAAGGCAAGTAACCAGATTCAAAGCTGTGTTTCGAGTATTCCTCGATCTACCTTCGCGCCCTCCCGCCTCCCTTCGCGCAGGCTCACCGGTAACATCGAATGACAGATGACAGCGCATACGAGCTAACACATTTTGGTAAAGCTGAACCTGCTGTTTATCTCTTGCTCCCCTCCCCATCCTTATCCGCAAAATGCCATGATAACGCATATGAACTAACAGTTGTGAGCATGCGAGGAGTACAGGAGCTGCAGCCGTGCAGTTATATACTTGGTACCGGTATGACTACGCGGTGGTCGCGCGGTTGGCGTGTTCGCATAATGTACAACGTACCAACATCAAAAAACAATCTAGCAAAAGAAAATCGGCGCAGTGAAGGGAGAGGGGGTTTGTCGCCGTTGCGCCCTGTTCAGGCGATAAAAGTCGAAGTCGGAAATCTCCCTAATAAACCTTCTCCCACAAGTGCTAACTTACGCCTCCAATAGAACAGGTGATCACGAAGTGACGATAGTCACAAAAGTTGTTTCAGGAGCTTTCTTTCGCAGCAAGACTGGCTTATGTGGTACTGCTGACTGAGTCGTTTTCGCTGTACGCTTGTTTTGTATTTTCGATTTTCACGTTTTGATAATTTGTAATCTGCCAGGCATTTTGTGCGCCTTGGCCTTAATTTTCATGAAAGCATTTTCCGGTTTGAAGCTTTCCCTCACTTGCTTCTCTTCTGCACATGCAAGATGGGCATTGAATGGCCTGCTCTCGCCATCCTTGACAGCGTTGTTTTCCAGAGAGATACTACGCCACCTAGGTGGCACAATTACGTGGCAGATGGACCGAAATGCACCTCGCCATCATGGGCACACTTCGCTCTAAAAGGTTATGTATCCGACACGGGGTAAGGAGGACTAATATGGAAACATAGTGGCAGTTATTAGGCAGCAAACAATCTGTGAAGGTGCATCGCACAAGGTACGAAGATGAAAATTGACTGTAAGGATCTCATATAAATTGACTTTATCTCTAGCTTATGCGTTTTAGTTTCCCCCAGTCATCACTTTACTTTAGTAAAGCGGAAAAAACTTGAGCTTCCCCTATAATACCAGGCGGGATATCTCATTCTTGAGCTGACCATAATAGCGAAGATCCAGTTCGCACAACAACGCCCCCGCTTAATTTGGATCTTGTGCCAGTTTTGCGGGGGGCTGCTGCTGCTGCTGTTGCTGCTTTCTGGCCCGGTGCGTCGCTGGGGCATACTTAGGATTGTTCGTTTGCGTGTTTCATATTTTTTCAAAATCGGGGGGCAAAAATCTGGTGCTATTTTTCGTACTGATAATAGGGGAGAACTCGGGTTTTTTTTTGTAAAAACATGACAAAATTCGAGATTCTCTTCGGTTAAATCTAGAGACGTGCTTTATCAGAAGGGATCCCGAGCATCGTAACTTTAACGCCTCATAATTGGTGTTTGTTTCAAGCCGGTAGTCGGGGGCACATCAGGGTTTTCTAGCAAATACTCCCCCCAAAATTTTGAGTTTGATTGAAGTTAATCAGTAATGATGACAGTAAGCAACATTGGTAACTTCCGGAAAAGGAAATATTGTATTCACGAAAACGTGGTCATTGATTTCTTTACACACTCTTGTTTGCATACATTGACATCTGCATGCGCAAAATGTTGGTCTCCATCGGCAGGTGAAATTGGCAGCACCAATATTCAGCCGTTCATTGGGGTAGCGTGAAAACCTCAAGTGCTTACTCAAGCAGACTCCTCACGTAAGGCAATCGTGGCTCCAATGGGCACCTCGTATATGGTAAACAGAACAACGAAAACATAGAGTCTGGCTAGGGCACTTTTCAGCCTCTGTGCGCCAAAGTGAGATTGCTTCGGCGAGCATCGCGGAGCTTTTCTACAGAAGCTCGGTGCCACAGCAAAGCTAAAATTGGCATCAGAAGCTCAAGTTAAATGAAAACCAGATACTGATTTTAATATTGCGCCTTCGTTCAAAAGGACACTGAAGTGATTTGTAAACTTCGCGGGATTACTAGCGCAAATTGTAGTCCGGAGTCAATAGGCCATGTTTCGACCCCTCTGAGCGCGTTTACGTGAATTTATTTTGTAGAAAAATCTATTAGAAAATACTGTCCTCCTCTCTGCATCCTCGCCAATTTTCTTGGCGTTTTCGTGTGTCGTCAGAAGGAAATGACTTGGCTTGACTGCGCTACTGCACGGCTCGCCGACCCTCCTACAGAGTCAGTCGGCCCAGCGTTTAGTCCGCCGGCCGCCGACGGGTCGTCGCAATTCGTTCGCTCAGTTTAAACTAAGCCACGACACATTCGTGAAAGGAAAAATGTGCCTTTGTTTACTTTGTTAGTTTGTACACTGTACAAGCTCCAAGTCCAGGTCACTCCACACAAGCGCTGCACAAGCGCACAAGGGCACATGCGACGCTTCGCTGACTGGTACGCTAATAGGAAAATATAAGGCCACTTGAAGACGGGAGAAGAGTCAGCGATGTCAATATAGGTAGTAAGAAAATAAAATCAACCTAAACTTTTACGGTACAGCGTGAAACTAGGGAGCAGGAAGCACTGTTTTGCGCTGTGTGAACAAGCACAGCGGTCAGCAGCACGACCACACATCTGCGAACGATTTTCCGTCTAAGAAATGCAATTGCTAGACGTGAGATATTGTGGAAATATGGGGGACGCATACTATACGAGCGCTATACAAGAAATAGTCACCTAAGCTGCTTGAAATGCTAAAACTAAATAAACCGGTAAACTGGTTATACATTATATACTTTATATTTCCGAACCCGGCAGCGCTGGCCCGTGGCCGAGCGGTATGGAGCGCTAGGTATGTTATTGTGCAAGTCGCAAATTTGAATCCCCGAGGGTGCGTTCCTTTTTTTTTGTAAATTGATTTTTTCGCATTCGGCCGATGTTTTCTATACTGAGTGCACCATTTTTGGACCGTAACGTTCACTGCTCCACGAGCGAGTTCGCAGAACGCGCGCACACTGACACCGACGCGCTAGCGAGTTCTCGTTGGCGAAATGTTGCCATAAGCCCCAACTGCTTGCGGGCAGTGGGCACAGGTCAGAATCAGCAGACCTTTGGCCTGGTGCGAACACGCTTTTTACGATAGAGGCATGAGTGATGCAAGCTCCAAATATGGGGGAAATGCGCATGGCATTTGAGCGTCTGCGGTGACGCGGGGGGCGTTCATCCACTGCGTAGGCCTCGGCTAGTGATTGCTACGATTCCAAGCCGTCCTGGGAGTCTTATCTTAAGCATTTTACAGCCGACAAAATGGCAGAAGCGCGGTACGACGATTACTGAGATATCGAGAATGCCCATCTAACGATGCCGTCGGATGTCAAGCATGTTGTTTTACAGAACCGAAACCAAAACTTGTTTGAATGCTAACCTTGGGTATCTTCCAATCAAGGTGCATCTCCTCCTGTCGTCACAGCCTTTAGTTGGTGCGGCACCCACAGACCGCGCATGGTAGTTTTTCTTCCAGCTTTATAAAATAATTACTGACTTATCAACCGGATACACGATGAAAAGTGTGGTAATTTGAGCCAGTCTACGCGTTCAGTACTGATGTCACAGTGGAAGGCATAGCATGCATCATCAACAATCTAAAGTTATCTACTTCAGCTGTTGATGATAATATCTGTTCCAAAATATAATTCTGTGTATGATGCTCAGGAAGCCTTTAGCCTCTGGACATTTTCCCTGTACCCGCCGCGGTGGCTCAGTGGCTAAGGCGTTGCGCTGCTGAGCACGAGGTCGCGGGTTCGATTCCCGGCCGCGGCGGCCGCTTTTCTGATGGAGGCGAAAAGCAAAAACGCCCGTGTGTACGAGATTTCGGCGCACGTTAAAGATCCCCAGGTGGTTAAAATTAATCCGGAGCCCTCCACTACGGCGCGCCTCATCGCCTGCGTTGCGTCGGCGCGTTAAACCCTACAATCAAATCAAAATCATCACATTTTCCCTGTGACTTTAAAATAGGTGAAGTGGTCAACCCGGAAAGTTACCGCCCCATTTCACCGACCTGCATTTGCTGCAGGATTATCGAACATATAATAACTTCCCATGTTTTCAATCACCTACAGTCAAATCATTTCTTTTTTCATAATCAACATGGCTCTAGAAAAAGCTTATCATGTGAAACACAGTTACTTGAATTCGCAACTGACCTGCTCTTTAACATGAACTATACCCTACAGACTGACTACATTTCTCCGGACTTCTCCAAAGCTTTTGATCGTGTTGCCCATGGTCGCCTTATTAGAAAACTAACCACTCTTCGCCTTTCTCGGATTTTGCCTTGTGTGTATCGAAGTTTTCAGTTCTTTGCATATCTTTTCTGCTGAGTGATGGCTAAATTCTGTCATTGCTCCCGAATTTCCGAGTTCTGTATCCACGCTTCCAAAAATATTAAAAGCGTGGATTTTTCCCGTTAAAGGGGCCATGCAGCCAAAACGCAAGTTAGGTTCATTCTGAAGATTGCCTCGTTAGAATCATACTGACACAATTCTTAACGTCAACTTCTCTCAAATAAGCTGTATAATTAGAAAAAAAAGGGAATGGCCATGCCACCCACTAGCTCATTTCCCGCAACAGAAGCTATGATGTTATACGCACCAGATCTGTGATTGGCCGAGGCCGGTAAAACCAAACACGAATTAGGCAAAGCTTACAAGCTTGCGGAACGAGCTATTCGAGCTTACATTTAGGGTACTTTTTTGTAGCGGTAAGAATGGTGGGATAAACAGTGGAAGTTACGAAAGCACACGTAATCTCAGAAGTACCGATGCGTACTGCTGTTGGTACTGCGCGCACTACGCTTGTTTTCGCTGCACAGCACTGAGGCTCTTTGGGGTTGTCTCAGACGACACTGGCCGATTCTCGTGGGCGACGGCGTCATACGGGACCATATTTGTCGAGCGAGCCCCATGTTTCACGAAAGGATTATTTTCTCACTAAACAAAAACAAGCCAGGTACAAAAACAAACCAAAGGCAGAAAACTGTACGCTACGGTATGGTGGCGCCATCTAGGTTGAATAACGGTGAACAAGCCCACGCTTCACACCAAGTTTAGTTTGAAGACCCGTTCTTATGATGTCATTGCGGACGTCGTTGAAACATACGATTTGGTTGAAGAATCAAAATTTTAACCGACATTGATTAATTAAGCAGTGAATAAAGCATCGTTTCCTTCCGGGCAAGCGCTGGCGGCACTATTCGCCCTGAAATCGAACACAGTCGGCCCCTGGCGGCGGCGGGACGAACCGCTCCTTGTGTGGATGGCGCTCTCGCGTCGTTTGCTAGTTCACGTTGCGCGCTGCGAAAGACTCGTTCTGCACGCGATAAAACAACCAATATGTGTACTTGTTTGGCAGTAAGCAATGGCATAGTTACCTCTGCTTGCGCATTTCCTCTAGAGACGCAATAATCAGCGGCCGTTGCGGGCTAATGCGCTGGTTTAATTCAACGAAACATCTTCGCCGTGGTGAAACGTGTTATAAACATTGCTTGGGCACATTGCACTTTTTTTTATTGATAAGGGCAGTCGTCTGCCGTTTCGGAAACGCCAAAGAGTGCTTTTTGAAGGTGGCTTGGTGGTTGTTTAGAGGATAAAAGCTCAATACACGGAACGGGTAAGACGCGACAATACCTGTACCATGGCCGCTCGATCTCCCCGTTTTGGAGATGGAGCGGCCGTGCCTCTGCATACCCGTGCATTTGCCACACCCTTGTAAAATAGCGCTGGGTCCTTATAGACAGAAGAAACAAACAAAATCAATTACACTGCACCGGACCCGTGCGCTATCGCCCAAACATTATCGGGGCCGTATTTAACACCCGCAAGCGCCTGTGTGATCGAACTCCTCCTGTACCTTTTCGAAAATAAACACTGCCACTTTTGGCCAGTCGTTGCTTATACTCTGTTGCTAATTTTACGTATTATTTAAAATACGGTTCTGTGGATGCGCAAGAGTATTTTGGGGGTATTTTTCCGGTAAAATTAAGCTGTGGTGAGTTTGCGCCTGTCCTGTGGCATTTCGTGTGTCATTTTCATATACCCCATTTTCAAATCCCGACATAAATACCCTTTCCCACAAATTTGTTTCACTCACCATAACCAAATGGTCACGTCTTATGGTCACGTCTTAAGCTCTTAAGGTTGCCTATAAGTTTAAAAAAGGAGGAAAAATAGCGTAATATACTGCACGTTTTGCCCACGGAAGGCGTGTGCCGTGACTCGCTGAGTTTTTTTATATTTCCCACAATGCTCGTTTTCAATGCAATTTTGAAAAAGGCGAGCCAAAATTCCTGGACAATCTCGGGCCAAAAGGGGGGTTAATCAGTTTTGAAAATACTGGCGTCTACTCGTTGAAGTACTGCTTTTTCACCGCTACGGAACACGACGCCTAGCGTACTTTCGATTGCAAGTAATACTGATAACCAACGTTTGGCTTTTCGCGTTACATGCGTTCTCTTCTCGCTGAGCTTTGGAATGTTGGCAGAACACCCCCTCCTACCCCCCCCCCCCCCCCCCCACACACACACACACAAAAAAACGAAATGCACAGCAGACCTTTGTGCGTTCGTTTTTTTAGCCAATCATAAATAATTAAATGCCAAGACGAAAACGAGGTTCAGTTTACAGCACAAAGTATTTACCGGGAACCCGTTCCGCTGCTTCGTAACGCGAAATAAAAAGGGAACGTTTTACTACATCTGCAAGAGGGCAACTTCGTTTGCCATCTTTACGGTTCGTAAGCGACATTACGTAAGAATGCAAACACATCTCGCTGTTCTAAGCACCTAATTTAGATTTTAAAAGCAACGCAAATGGTGAACAGTGCACCCGTAACAAAAACTCTGTGCTCACTGTGAGGTCCCAGAAGCTTGATTTACACGCTGTAATCCTGCTTGTCACTTTGCAAGTCTGGCTAAACCTGAGATGCTGATTGTACTGCGTGCATTAGCAACTTAATTCGCAAGTTCACTAGCGACAAACGCCTTAAGTAATTGATCCGCCACTGTTATTCATCAAACCTGCATGCCTTTAGAGTCGCTAAAATTTCATTTAACTAAAGCTGCGCCAAAAAGACCCCTTAGAACGATGGCATTTATATCTCTGCGCTGGTTAAAATTCTGCAATTTTATGTTGCCTTTCGAACACAAAAAAAATATTGTAAGCTCGCAGAAAAAATGTCGGGGCGGTTAAGTGGTGTTACCGTTTGAGGGCATCCCACAAATGCATGTAAACTGAATTCCGTAGATCGAGGCTTCCTGATTTGTTTCTTTTTATGATTTTATTGTAGGCTCAAAGCCATAATCTGGAAAGATCGAGCTTGCTACGAGCCATGGCATGCAAATTCATTGTCGTTATTGCGGCCGTTCGGTGATTCCCGATGGGTCGCCGCTTTTTTGGCGTAATAATGAGAACTTATTGCCGCTTTCATGCTATACATTGAACGTTGAGGAACCGAACCGCAGCATACCACTCTTGTCTGCGCTTTTCGTGCGCACATACGGCGCCAGAAAGACACGAAGCGCTCCCACAGTGTGCATTCTCCCGGGCCGCTCAGCGGAGCATGCATCCACACTAGGAGCGCGACGCTGTCGCCACCTACATGTCGATCTCACGGCGAACAGAACACGCATTCTTTCTAATAAAACAAACTTGTATTTTGTCTGCATGGCCCCTTTAAGGTTGACAAATCGGAGGCACAGGCACCTCAGGCCCCGATAAGTCAGAGCAGGATGAAGGCAAAGCAGGCTCCAAATGGAAGACCTCGGGGAGGTCTGCCGTGCCCATGCGCTTACCTTGGCGTCAAACGGGTACTTCCACGAGCCTTCAAAGTCCACCACGCTGAGGAGCAGCACGAGCGTCGACGGCGACACGGTGCCCCTCGGCAGAATCTCGTCGGCTTCGAAGGAGGGCGCGTAACAACGCGCATGCCGGTCCACCTCCGCTCTGCTCGGTTCCGGCTCGCGGTCAAAATCCCACGGCATGCGAGACTCGTGCAGCGAGCAAAAAGGCCTCTGGGACGACCCCGAGGGCGCGGGCCGTTGGGCAGCGGGGCGCACCCTGTGGTGGTCGTAGTGCACCATGTTGTCGTAGGCCATGTCGAAGGCGTGCATGTTGTCGTTGCGGCAGCGAGGCAGCACGCGGTCGCGCCGGGCAAAGTACCCCGCGATTCTGGAGTCGAGCGCTGGAAGGTGTAGTAGTTGTGCCACCTGCGAAGTGTTTGGAATTGCAGGCGACGCTGCCGAGGGTTTCCGAGCGCACACAAAACCATTTGGCATCGTAGTGACGGACCTTTTCGAATACTTTGGGCTTTAGCAGAACTTCAACAGGTGAAGTAAGGAAGCTTGTTCACTATTGGCAGTGAGATGTTACGTAAAAGAGGGCAATATGGGAGGCAGGTTCGCGTGCCACACTTGAACGCCTTTCATTCCCATTTTCGAATTGATGCATCCGCGAAGCACCAGATATTCTATACAGCTGTTTGAATCTACGCGATAGCGAACACCATCACTGACTGATGTATGGGCGCTGGCAGAAGTGTTGATTTGGAGTATTTCTGCTTAGATCGAGCTGTTTCAGGAGCAACGGTACTCACCAAGAAGCGAACGGGTTATGTGATTGTTCTCGACCATTTTTTTTCCAAAGTCAGCAAGCATTCAGAATGCCCCTGTAGCTGCACGTCGCGCCTCCTCGTGTGCCTTTGTGTGTGCCCGTGTACCTGTGCGTGTGCGATCTTGCGCGTGCGCATAAAATGACTCCATGATGTTTTGACGGCGACCTGTGAGGATGCATATAATAACCACAAGCAAGTTCATATATTTGATCCGTTGGGCCAGCTTCGTTTCATACTTCCCTGTAGTTGACCCGCCGCGGTGGCTCAGTGGCTAAGGTGCTAGGCTGCGGAGCACGAGGTCGCGGGTTCGATTCGTGTCCGCGGCGGCCACTTTTCTGATGGAGGCGAAAAGCAAAAACGCCCGTGTGTACGAGATTTCGGCGCACGTTGAAGATCCCCAGGTGGTCAAAATTAATCCGGAGCCCTCCACTTCGGCGCGCCTCATCACCTACGTTGCGTCGGCTCGTTAAACCCTACAATCAATACTTGCCTGTAGTTTCCTAACAATTATCCTGTTCCCTGAGAGACGTAATTAAAAGCCAGTAATTTTTAGCAAAACATGCTCAATAATTTAATTATGGCGTTTTATGGCAGCCACCGAGACTCTTTAGGCTGCCGCAAAGAACGGGGTGTATCTCTTGCGGCCCCGCTCCCACCATTTTTTTCCAGATACAGTATAGCCCACTGAGAGCGAGGCCGGTTTTAACGAAATTCCGGCCATAAAGAATAAATCTGCTTTAGTTTCCATTTGTATACATACATTTTATGTTCATATAGGGAGAAACGCATACAAAGAACTGATTTCTGTTTTCGATCTGTTCGTTATGAGCGGGCTGGACTGTATCCGTTGCAGGTAACGCAAACGTTTCAAACATAAAACAAAGCCAATAGTCAGAAATAAGCATGGAAGGCATTCCTTATGCATACTTTGTATTCCATACAGTTGGCGTAACTTCGTATCATGTCGGTGCTTACTTCCGAGTTTGCTTTCCATGCGCGTCTGCGAACTTCAAAAATTAACTGGCGGGTGGCAATTTACCTTACAGGATATACGTCACAAAATTGCGGTGGTGCTGGTATTGGTAGGTGAGTGGCGATGAAAGTAACGAAAACGCGAATAAAAATGAACATGAGAGTGATGAAAAAGTAACGAAACAAAGTGGACGTTACGCTAAAAGTGACGATGAGGGTCATACGATAGCAGGCGACAGCGTTTATTCTGGCGAGTGCGCACTGCAGCGCGAAATTGGCTAATTACTACAGAACGTTACCCTGTTTTTGGTATTACAAGAAGGACCTAAGATATTCTTAAAGAAATCGTAGGTAGTAGGCAGTTAACACGATTATAAATAGGTTTTTATGGCTGGCTCATATTACGCCTTTCCTGCCCATAACACGTCGCTGTGGCGGGAAATTTGAAAGTTTTTCGACATTTATTGCCACCTTTTTCGGTTAAAAGATGCCCTTCACTTCTGGAATGGAACTACTGAGTGAGTTACCAAAGGCTAGTCCTTTCAAATTGAACAAAGTTGTAATTTGTCTTTCGCGGCCCCTTTAAAATCGTAGTATCGTGCGTGACACAGTCCACCTGCTGTGCAGTGGACGCATCCACGGTGGGATCGGAGAGCAACGTCTCGAGTACGGTTGCCACAGCGTATGGCGACAACAAGACGTTCTCCTCGCCGGCAGTCATCGCTCTGTCGTAGCAGACGCAGGACGTCCACTCCAAACTGCAGGATTCCGGCACTCACGGAAGCCTCGGCACGTGCATTGCTGGCCCATGGCCTCCGGAAGCTGCGAGTGCATGCGCAGACGCACTGTGATTTACGTGACCTTTACGAACGAGCACGCGCAGAAGCGTCGTCACGCGCGCGGCTTTTCACGACAGTGCGAATGACAGCGATTTGCGCGTGCTGCACACATGCATGTTTGATAGGCTGAGGTCCACAGCAAATAAAAGGAGAATGAAAGTTGTGCGGGATGCTTCTTACTTTCTAATAATGTGAAGGCGAAAGCCTAATTTGACCTTCTGTTGATCTGCTGTTGAACCTTATGCTGAACTTTGAGGCCGCGCCCATCACCACTTAACCAGCCGCCTGGACAGCCCCTTCCGAAGCTCGTTTCGTTCGCCTCGCCATCGCCAGAAGCATCGCGTTCGCTACCCGTCGGTACCTTCATCTCTCATGGCTGAGAGAGAGAGAGAGAGAGGATAGAGAGAGAGAGAGAGAGAGAGAGAGAGAGGAGAGCGAAGAGAGAGAAGAGAGAGAGAGAGAGAGAGAGAGAGAGAGAGAGAGAGAGAGATTAGAGTAGTAGAGAGAGAGAAACGCTTTATTCTTCATATCGGGCCCTGTAAGGCGGGGTGGGTGTCCAGCAGCCGCAGCTGCTCAGCGAGCTCGGCTGCTCTGTCCGTCAGGGCTAGTTGCCTCGTCAGGTCAGAGCAGCACAGCGCCGCCTCCCATAGTTCCGGGGTGGGTGGTGATTGGGGGTAGGGGCCCAGGCGGCACAGAAAGTGTGTCCCATGACCTGCCCGTCTATGGCCGCTTTCTGGCATGTCCGGCCACCTTCCAGGTTCTGGCAGCCACAGATCATACGTTTAACAGCCAACATTCGGCAACCAGCGCTTCGGAATTTCTCCGGCGGCCCATGTTCAGACACACAACGGCAGGTACCCGGCTGCCAGATATTCAGTTCACATTCGGCTGCCGATGTTCAGAAAGAGAACGGCCGCAATACGGCCTTAGGACATCTGTTTTTTCTTTGGGAAGCGGTGTTCAGCCGAAGGACGGCAAGCGACCGGCCACAGAATATTCGTATTCTTGTGGCAGTTGGTGTTCGAAAGGAGACCGGCCGGAGCGCGGCTGCCTCGCATTCGATCTTTCAACGGTGGACCGCGCGTCCGGCGGCATAATATTCGTTTTCTTCGGGCAACCGGTGTTATATATGACGGAGACCGGCCGACGTTCGGCCCCAGAATGTACGTTTTCTCATTCAGTTAGCGGTCCTAGGTCGAATTACGGCAAGTGAACGGCCGCATAATATTTGGCAACCTGTATTCAGGAGGAGACCAGCCGACGTACGGTCTCGGGTCATACGTCAGGTCACGGTGCGTCAGGTCATACGTCATTCATAAGCAACGTACATCTGAAGAACGGCATGCGTCTGGGCGCCGGAGCTCATGCACTATTGGTTGGAAGGAGACTGGGCGGGTGTAGGACCGGTTTTTCCCTAGGTGAAGAAACAGCCGTTAGGGAGCCCAACGACGCAGACGCGTTTAATCCGCTTGGTGTTTCTACGTTTTAAGTGAACGGACTTCGTTTGTCAAACAGTAATGAGTGGTTATAGGTGAACAGGCAAGGTGCAAGGACTCGCTGACATTACCAGGTAACCTTTTAGGCCATCGGAGTGCCATTTATTGCCACAAGAAGACTGTGCCACCCGGACGGGTGGGCTAAGCCTCGCCAGTCACCGCACGCCTCTCCCGCCGGCATCGCCGACGCATCAGCTCGAGGCTATTCGCCCCCTCAAGAAATGGAGACCATTGGAGACATCGACCCGGGAGAGATGTCCGACCCGACATGGTGGTTCACCGAAATTACTGGCCTTAAAGGGCGTCAAGCAAGCGGCCACTACGCAGGAGCTCAATCGGTGCCATCTCAAGGACTCCCCACCAAAGAAAGGCAAGGGCGCGCAAAAGCGCAAGTTTTCGGCTATTCTTCTTACAATAATTCTGCAAAAAGCAATGTTGCAGTACTTTGTTGGTGATAAACGTGGAAGAGGCTAAGCTCGTGCTCACCTTCGTGCTCTGCACTATGTTACTTCATCGGATTTTATGACTGCCTACTATTAAAAACAAGTGTCATTTTAAATTTGCGATACAACAGAGCCTTGTCAATGACGAAACCTGGATGTTAATTTAGTTGCGGTGTTTGAAGGTGAGCTTAGCTACACTTGGGATATGACTCATTTGGTTAAACATAATCGCCGCATCGTAGCAAACACGGATTTCGTCAGGTTTTTCTTGCTCAACGCATATTGTTGACTTCACGCTTGATTTGGCTCTAGCAATAGATGAGCTTAAAGTAGTTGACTATATTTTCCTGTACTGCAAAAAAGCATTTGACGGTGTTCTATATGAACTTCTTGTTAGTACACTGTGGTCTATAAACTGAATGAATGGGTTATTGCATGGATATCCCAGTATCTCTCTCTAAGACAGCAATCGGTCGTTCTCAATGGTTATTCGCCCGGATATGTCCCCATGACCTCAGGAATCCGCCAAGGCTCAGTTGCGGGCCCTCTTTTGTTTCTGTTATATATAAATGCTATTACTATTGGCCTCAAGTGTTTGTTCAAAATGGTCGCGAATGACTGTGTAGTTTACAGAAGTGTAGTAAATGAACGTGATTCCGAATACCTGCAGCATGATTCGAATTCAATAACATCCTGGCGTGCTGATTCAGAAAAGTTGTTGAATGTTAAAAAGTGTGTTAACGTCACCTTTACAAGAAAACCTTCATTCCAATTGAATACGTATACCGTATACGTATGCTTTAAGAATGGCCGGGAAATATAAATAACTAGGAGTGTATTTAACGATAGGTTAGCGGTTAAAAAGGCACGTTCACAACATAAAACTTACGGCTGCACGTGTTTTTGTCTTTCTCAGACAAAATTTCTGCGAACATCCATTTTACTTAAAAGAACAACCGTATTTCACTCATGTGCGCTCTATGTTTGAGTACGCATGTGTTTGTTGTGATCCCTACACCGAACAGGTGGTTGATACGCTCGGAAACATACGGAATAGGGCAGTGGGATTCGTATTAGGCAATTGGCACTGTCAACTTAGCATGACGAAAAGTAAAAGTAAACTTAAATGGTAAGACGTGAAAGATCACAAACGAAACCTCAGGTTGAATTTTTTTGGTAACATCAATCATTCGAAAACTGGAATCGAAGGGGAGAAGTATGTCCAAGCTCCATTCTACATATACCAAAGTGGGAACGCAATCTTAAAGGTATATATTAACTTTCCTTTAAAGGTGACGCCTAGCGTGATTTATTTTATCTTAGATCAATACAAGAGTGTTATTATCTTCCATGTATGATATAATTTTATCCACTGTTTATAGTGACGATTTTCACCACGCTTTGTAGAATTATTTTATTTGGTCTCCAATTTTATGCTTAGTGTTATGTATCTCCCTGCTGTAATGCAGGCAAAGGTGAGGGCGGTATCAATAAAATAAATAAATAAATAAATAAATAAATAAATAAATAAATAAATAAATAAATAAATAAATAAATAAATAAATAAATAAATAAATAAATAAAATAAAATAACTAAATAAATAAATACATAAATAATAAATAAATACACTTGCGGGGCCGCAAGTTCGCCTCCGACGGGTTGAGAGCCTTACACATCCAAACTCAACCAATGGGATATTTATTGTTTTATTCGTTGCAGTATGCAAGGTTGCTGTATGCATACTACCATTGCTATGTTATTGGTTTGAAACAAATTATGAAACTCTAGTCTTACGCCTTTCGTTGCGTGAACACAGAGTGATACAACTGCAGCCACCAGAAGCAGGGCGTCATTCGCAACGCGTCTAGAATTTTTTTAACGTAGCACGACATTAGAGTAAACTTGAGTTCTTTTGGACTAGTAAGTGGTGAGCACGTAATTCATGAAAACAACTTCAAAAATAGATTATAAATGAAAGTACTTGTTCGATATTTCCTAGGATCAGCCCTGTGAAATTTCATCAGAAATGTTGATCGAGTAGAAAATTTCTTTGCAAGAAAAATGGTCAAAAACTAGACATAATTTTTGTGTGAAAGAAATTATGTTCAATGCTTCTGAGTGTTTTGTGGAGTACGAAAACGCTTCGTAAAGGCATTCGCGCCGGTTTTATATACAACTAAACTGGTCAAGCAACTGTTGTAAAAATAGTTGATTTAGTCAGAGCATGGAAGAGTCAGGAAGGTTGTCGTAAAAGAAATTGGCTAAAAGCGACACCTCCATCTTTGTGAGATTCAACCCCCTAAAGTATGCGCCTTCCGCCCCCCGCCTCCCCCCTCCTTCCCCGTTTATTACAGGTAAGCCGCCCAAGAGAAGATATCAGGTCCTGGACAATACTATTCCAGCTCTGCATTTTATGCATCCGATGAACATTTTCTGCATCCGACAGTAAAAGAGGCACATAAATTATAGAAACGACCATTTGTGAGCACTGTTTAATAAATGAATTTTGCTGTCAACTGACGCTAATAATTAAGCAAGGCTGCGCTGAAGGCTGGACGGCTGGTGGTGGCGTGCGGGCTTACTTTGATGTGGGCGCAGTGAACCCAAAATTGTGGGTTTGTGCTGCTGCACAGCGGGACTAAGTCATCTGCTTGCGCTGCATGCAGTAGTCGTCCACCGGCCTCAGTACAGTTAACGTATTGTGGTTGAACTCCAAAGCCCGTAGCATGGCCGAACTTCCGGCAGCTTTAGTCCGGCTGGTGTCCGACGACCACATCTCGGCTGTCCTCCGGTGGGCGTACTTTGGCCGCACACGGGTGGCTTTGGAATAGCCGGAGCCCTACGGCTGGAATCTGGCCGTATGAACGTAAGCCGGTCGACTGGCCGACGGACACTGGCCGTTGGATAGCCATGGAAGTACGGCCGTACACGGCCAAAAGGCCCACATTTGGACACGGGCCGAACATGGCTGCCGGAAAAAGGCCGGAAACAAAATCACCGGCCAAAGAACACCGGCTTGTGTTAGGCCGTACAGTCTTGTGCTGCCCGGGCCGTCGGGGTAGGCCCACGTGTGGCGCTGTACGGTGACCTTCGTGCCGCATGATGTGCAGTCGGAACAGGAGAATAGGAGGGGTGGATACGGTAAGGGAGAGCTCCGTTAGGTAGGGATTCTGAGCTCGCGACAACCTTTTGGGATACCACGAGATCACCCCGTATTGCCACCCCTCTCAAGGCGAACGTATCGCACTTTCGGCAGCGCCTAACATCATTTGGTGCTGCTGTCTCCTTTTCCTCGCGCACGCTGCGTCGCCTTTCTCAGAACCCTCCTATGACCCTCCTAAGCAGTATACTAAGCAGTATACTGTTTCGCTCTCTCAACGCGCGATCGCGGCTCGCTCTCCTGTTTGTTATTCGTGCTTTTGCTCTGCTGCTGCCTGTCAACGTGGATTTTAGGGCTAGTGAAGTTGCCTACACGCAACTTTTTTTCCCTAAATATCCTCCATAAATTTTGCTTCTTTTAAATATTTTCATTTCTTAAATCCGATTTTCTGTCCCTCACAATACGAGTGATATAAATGGATATCAAATACTTGCATATTAAAAAAAACATATCTGTAGCATTTAGCCGCAAAGACCATTGCATCACTACGTATAGTCTAATAATTGTCGTAATTAGTTGACAATGAAGTTTTAAAGGTTGCAAACGTATTCTGCCAATACATCTGCGCCTACCGGATGAGTAGACTTTCAGAAATCGGTTGTGAGCCTTTTATGGAAATTATACAGTCGAAGCTCGTTAATTCGATCTAGCTTAATTCGTCTTCTGGTTTATTTGAGCTAATGCTGTGGCCCCGGCAAAGTTATGCGTATTGAAATAGCTTCTGTTATTTCGAGCTTCTTTTAATTTGAACGAATTTTCGGACCCTTTCGAGTTCCAATTAACAAGGTTCGACTGTATTTCGTTGCAAATTGTGCAACAATAATGTAGTGCAATGTTATGTGTGTAATGGGACAAATAATGCTCGTAATATGACCAGCGCGATTCTCCGGCATGGAGGCTGACGGGAGAATAGGACGCGTAACCGAATGCCCCAGTAATATCATAGTTTTGCAGATAGTTGTACATAAATAGACAAAGACAGTAATAGGGACCAGCGCGTTCGCGGTGTCCCGCAAAAATTTGATTGTACTTGAATGGCAATGAAAAAAATGTGACCGAAATCGAAACAAGCAAACCTTCTCCCGAATTGTAACGAAAAAGGAAACTGCTTAATAATCTGCTTAAAAGTTGAAAATCATGCGTTTTGAAATGCATGGGATAATCACAAACAAGTTTCACCATGCATGTATTTAAAATTTGCATGTGGCCTTACTGTTGGTTCAAAAAAAGTTGGTTCGAAAAGTGTCCAAAAACTGGTTCAAAAATTGGTTCAAAAAGTGCAGCGAAACAGCTCCACCCTTCCTGTTTCACCATTCATGATTTGAAATTTCACAAATGTTGTGCGCCAAAATCTTCGGGACGGTAATACCTGTTTTCACACTTCGGCATTTTAGGCATCACTAAGCAACTGCTTTGAAGTGCTCGTTGTATATTTCTACTTACGGTCCTGTACTACTCCCAAAAAGGCAAAATTGTTTCTACACTTTAGCCTCTCTTCAAATGCGTTGTGGGTTGGGAAGTGGTAGTGTCAGTCAACCCCACCTGAGTATCTTCCCAATAGTGGTATATTTCCTTGAAATCGATGTGGAGGTCTTTATGCGTCACCCATACGCTCGTCGACTTGATATGTCTTACTTCGGACCTTCGGTGATTGCGGTGTGAGGCTTGTGATAGAATAACAAGACGTACTAACTTGTACCTGCCCCGATTACGGTGATGGCCGCCAGAGGTCTTCGCCACCCCGCCCTGCACATTCACGCGCGTTGTCTTTGGCACTCATAGTGGCTCACTAAGGCCATGCGCAAGCCCGCTCTCATTCGCCCTTGCCCATGCCTTTCTTGCGAAGCGAGAAAACTGACGGGGTTAGCCAAGATACGCTTTGTGCTTGCAAAAAATGAAGCTGTGCACAATACGTACAGTTCTTGAAGCGACGTCGAGCTGGAAGCGGAAGAGGAGGATGACGAAGAATGGGGATTTTCTTCCAGCACCTTTGCCTCGGCCAGCGCCTCCAGTATTGCGGTGGCGTCGTCGGCTGGGGTGTCCAGCCGCTCGGCAGCGGGATGCGCAGATTTGGGAATGCTGCTCTGACGGAGTCCCATCGGATCAGAACGCCACCAGCCTTCACTGCTGCAAGGCGTAATGGTGGTAGGCGTCGATGCAGCAATGTGGTGGTTTTTGCGTTGGTGCTTTACGATGGCATTAATTGCAGTACCACACCAATGAATGCTAGGGCTACAAGGAAGCGTTCTGCGGGAATTACACCTCAATATCAAGGCCCTACCGCTCTACAGAGGCATGTGGAAAGAAAAAGTAGTTTTCTGTATTGCTCGTTTGGTTCTGCCCTTATCTCACCTGTCTTGAAAGCTATATTTAGCGACGATAATCTTTCGTGGGATACTTAAACCCAAAAATTTTGTCTGTCTGTCTGTCGATGCAGCCTTCCGGTCAAAAGTTAAAACAATGCTGGAAAGAGAGGTTTGTATGGCCAAAGACTAGTGACGACATATTTCCAAAGCTAAAGGCAATCCCGTAATTAACAACCATCCCAGCGAGCGGCTCCTGCGACAAATAGCCAACAGCGGCTACAAGCGCAATAGGGGCGCTCATGGCAGTAAGCCCCGCAAATGGCGCACGTAGCGCGAGTGCATTCGCGAGGGGTGAGCGAGGCTCCCCGCGAGTTGTTCTCGTACTCGCGAGTGGTGAGCAGTGCTCACTTCGCGTGGGGCTCACACTCACTCGCACTCATACTTGCCAGTCAAAAACGGTGGCGTGGCTCACTCATCACTCATTCATGAGGGGTGAGGGGGGAGGGAAGGGTTAGTGCACTCATGAGTGAGCCTGTCGACCTATGTATAGGGGTATTGGGGCTTTCATAAGATCCCGGTATTATACAGCTTTACAGTTCAATGTTCACCTTATAACTGTTATGATTGTTACTCCGACGGGGCAAGATTCTGAAGAAACCAATCATACTTGGTCGTCCCGGTCCCCTGTGTTTTTTCGTTGTGACTGATCTACTCTGCTCAAAGTGAAGGGGCGGAACTTATGAGCCAGCGTTACAAGTGAGCGCCTTTAAAAGAATTTCGTTCTATTTCGTCGCAGGGACTAAAATATTGTATGAAATGTTGAACACAAAGCTCAATTTTAGTGCTCGGAGTACCAATCGGTGAGTGCCGAAGCACATTAAACGAGGGCATTAAGAAAGGATTGTCAGCTCAACAATCTGCAAAAGTTAGCTCCTGTTGCCCTATAGTCTGAACAGCCGACGAAATGTTTCTAAAGTAAAGTAAGGCTGAAGCGGATTTCAAGCATCTCTTGTGGACGTGCACAAGAACAAAGATCGGGAAAGTGCGCTAACCATGGTTGGTCTTCTGTTGGATAAACCGGATGACTTCAACCGGTGGGTGAAAGACGACAACTTTTTACATCTAACCTGGCTGCATGCCTACTTGTAGACTAGTCCAGTGTCATCTATTTGCTGACTACCTGTGGTTTCTGTACCCGTTCTTTCTCTTATTCCTAGCGTCTTAAGTGCTTCCATACTTTCTCCTTCTCCTTTTTTCTTTCTTCTCTTTTCTCATCTTTACACCTTCTTCTGCGGCTCGTTTTGCTATCTAGGCTGACGACCTTACAGTGTAGATTGAAGCCGCCGACTACAAACGCACTGAAGACATGACTACAGAATTGCAGGTGGCGGCCAACAAACTCTCAAACACTCTCCCAACCCTCGGCCTTGAGCTGGCACTATAGAAGACAGAATTTCTCCTGGTCCACGGTCAGCACCCGCCAACATGCATCATAATATCTACGTCGGTGACGCACCCATTGCCTCACACTGTGGCCATATCCGTCTACTAGGTGTTTCCCTCGCCAGCCGCAACAGTGCTCGGCAAAGGATGACGCAGCTGTGCCAAACTGGAAACCGATGCTGCGCCTAATCTCTCGCCTTTCCAACACATTTGGTGGCGCTAACTAATCAACGTGTCTGACGCTCTCGAGGGCAGTAGCTGTTGGTCTTCTGACTTATGGCACCCCAGCTTATGACCTCTCCGACTCACAAGAAGCACTTAGCGGTGCTTTACCGGGTCATGCTTCGTACGATCACTGGACTTCCGAGGCATACTCGCATTGCCGCTCTTGAACGGGCTGCCCCGGGCCCTCCGATGGAAGAGCTTCTTGCGGAAGCCGTACAACATCGGCTTCGGTGGGCACTAACACAGCAGAGGACTGCACTGTGTGCGTGTGACGAACGTGTACCTCCAGTACTTCCATCGGCCTCACCACCTCCTTCCCCTTGGTTAAGCTCGCCTGTTAAAGTTGCGCACCAACGAACCGGAATTCCGCGTTCCCGTCGTACTGCTCGTGAAAAGGCCCTTCAGCGCGTCCTCGCAGTGAAATTGCCAGACGAGGTCGATATTTTTACGGGTTCTAGCCTCCCCCCTTCCCATATAGGTCTGGCCTGGCGCTGCCCAGCTCGACCGGACCTGGATGGCTCCCTCAAACGTCACGATTTTAACTCTTCCCCCCTGGAAGTGGAACTCCAGAGCATCCTTAGTGCACGGGATCGTCTCGCCTTCACTATTGTGAACCCGCCACCTCCACGCATCCGCATTCTCAGAGGCTCTCACCAAGCCCTCCAAGAGCTGGGCAAGCCCTTCACCGATCATCCAACAGTGGACCGAATGCACCGAATCGAATATATGACCGCCATTCTGGCCCGTAATGGGATCACTACCCGTTGTGCATGGGTACCGGGTCACATGGTTCCGGATGGAAGCAACCAGGATGCACGTGAAGCAGAACGGGAGCGTCTTGATAGTACACCTACCCTGGTTGACAACGCGTCGCCCTCCCCCCCCCCCCCCTGCCGTCGCATTCAACTTGATCACGCACGTCAGGCACGGAAGTGCCGTCTTTCTTCCGTTACCCCTCCTGGCTACCTGGCCCTGGCTCCCCCGATGCCTCGCTCTGCGGAAATATTCGTCAACAAAGCTAGGGCCAACGCAGCTCTCACACCCCACATCACTAGAAAATGGATTTACCCAACGGGGTCTCCACCTCCTTACTGTCCCCACTGCCGGATGACCATATTCGCCACCCTTGGCCACCTAATCTGGCGCTGCTCCGCGTTTTCCCTGTACCGGCCTATCCTCACCAATGCTATGTATCCCGATGCCTCAGAAGATGATCCTCCATTTGAAGATCCAAATTTTATCAGAGCCCTTGGGCTGTTCGGCTTAGAGAGTGGTCTTTCAAGATTAGTGTAGATTCGGGCCTACTCCGGTCGTGAAAATCCCCTAATGGTAGATCTTCACCTTAGCCTGACCTCCGCGGTATGAAGGGAACCCCTGTGCCGTCTTCATGGACGCATCTTTTTACCTGGGCTACTCCTGCCTTCCCCTCCTTCCCCTACCCCTATTTTGGCCGCGTGGCCTCCCTCTCCTAATAAAGGACTACAACAACAAATACACCTTCTTCATATGCCGCATGGAAAAAATATAATAAAAAAAAAAGAAATCCCCACTGAAGGCACGATTGTGCGTTTAGTAGGCACTTCGGCCGAAAGGGTAGCCGAGCCACCACCGTTAAAACACGATATAGGCACTGCTGATACTTTAAGCCTACTTCCTTTTCAATGGGGACCGAGTAAGCTTTCCCGCTTAAAAGGCGGTGGTTGGGCAAGGCCGTTCTTACGCTTTTGGTGGACAACTGCTTCGATTTCCCCGACGCGTAGCAAGAAGCGACAGAAGCAACCCCGTCTCTAAGAGGACCACGGACCACGGGGACCAGATGATGCAGAACGCAAGTACGTGGTGGTGGTGGTGGTGGTGGTTCCAGTGAAATGGCGCGTACGCACTTAGGGGGATTGGCCAGGAAATAGGCGCCTTACCGAAAGAAATTAGGTAATTTTTGAAGGGAAAGAAAAATGTTTAATTATTCGGATGGATTAGCAGTAGATGAGTAGAGAAATAAAAGTAAGAAGATTAGAGAAAGAAAGAAAAAAAGGTAAAAACGAACACCATTTAATGAAAATTGGAAGTAAGAAACACGAAGAAAGTGGTAGAGACGAAGCAGTGAGCTTGGCGCGCATATTCTTGACAAGAAAATCCAGTTACGCTAAATGCTGTCTAGCACGGCAGACGTCCTGATTCCAGGATGAATGAGTGAAACGCACTGCAAAGATCCCAGTGACAGAATCCCAGTTCCTTCGCCCCGAATGACAAAATAACTGTAGCAGACAGCGGGAGGTTTAGCCGGCTGCATGTACTTTCTAAGTATCTTCGTCTTATCGAGGAGAATCGTCGGCAGGAGAAGAAGAAATGGTCGATAGTTTCTGGTTCTTTGCAAAAGGCGCATAACGGCGACAGGGCCAGATTAGAGCGGTGCAAGTAATAATTTAAATGGCGTCTCTTCGGCCACGCGGCATGTGCAGGTCTTCTTTTTCTTCTTCTGCAAGCAGGGTGGCGCGCTCTGTAAGGGGCCTGCTTATTTGTTTAGAGATGAATTGCTGATCGCCTAATGAAGGGTTGCGGCGGCCTCAGAGGGAGAGGGCTCCGATGAGAAATGATGCGTACGTACTCAGAGGTAGCTAACGAAGTCATAATGCTCCAGCAAAGCAAGCGATGCTTGAGCATGACAAAGCCAAGAAATAACGCGAAAATCCAAATGAACATGTATAAAAGACACTCAAGCATTCGTACACCGTTAAGCCACGTCATGTTGAAACTCAGCACAAGAAGCATGGTCTTCTGGGCATAAAACGTGTGAGCCTATGTGATTAAGATTTATTAGATGTGCGCAAGGAAGCCTTTGTTTTTCGCGTCATTAGGGGGCTCCAAAACATTTTTTGCTCGTTCTGTTTAATTTGTCCACATCATGCTGCGAATCAAGCGTTGTCCAATACACCTTTGCGGGTATGCTCTAACAAGTGGGTATGTAAAACTGCTTCATAGTTCGCGCTCATGATTTAGGGGACGGGCACAGATTTCTTGTGGTCGACCTTCTCGGTACTTAGGCAATACTGCGGAAAGTGTACTCTCGGAGGGTGTTACTCTTACATTGAAAAATGGATCTCCCAATCTCCACTTCTAACAATATATTTATAGCCCTTGGTATCATAATTCATTCTCCGTACCCAAAAAAGCACCCTGCGACCATCCAATACTCCAGGCTTGCGCAGTGCAAACCTGGGAGCCGCGTAATAGAACATTTTCGTATTAGCCACCCTTTCAGTGAAGAACCCACTCTCAAACTCCCGAAATTTTGGAGACATGGTATCAGCAATCTCTCCATCCCCTGTAACATAGGCTTGCCAAAAATGAAGACAGATGAAGATAAAAAAAAACATACGGCTTATATTCGGAGTTTTTTACGCGGATGTCGCCGCCACTTTGCTCACTAAGTTCTTCACGTGCGCCATCATCCATCAGGATAAATACGTCTATGGGCTCTCTTTCAAAGCCTCGACCCAGGGAAAGGCGGAGGAAATAGCCGTGGCGCGATCTCTCTGAGACCCCAACTCTGGAACTGTCATCATTGACTCACGCAAAGCCTGAAATACTTTTAGTATTTACAAGGTCAATCCTCTTTGATATGACTGCTGAAATCTGCGAACAAGGTCTGTGAACTCCCACCAAGAAGCACCATTTGGACTCCTCGGCATCAAGGTCTCGGAGGAAATGAGGCCGCCGATGCAGCCGGGCTACCAAGACTCCCGCCCTTCGTAACCAGGATCCGGAGGACTTCTTCTGAGGTTCAGAGAAATACTAGACAATTTTTAGAGAAACTCGTAGGTTTTACCTCGTCCCCGCCGAAGGGCTAGGCACAGGATACGAATGTATCTCCCGGCAAAGGGTCCTCTCCCTGGTCGGCTAGTCTTTTGGCGCAGGACTTGCCTCTGGATTTCTTCCTGCGGAATGGCGTGACGCCGTACTGGGGGCGATGGTTCCTACCAACGGTGGGGAATTAGGCTTAAAAATTTTAAGATCATTCAAAAATACCTACACGCTGCAAGTGAGCACTTCAGGAGTGTAGAGGAGGTGAGACCATACGGGAAGGGCGGAATTATCTGCAAGTCATCAGATAAGGCCTGCTAAATTGATCTGCTGAAGCTCTCGTCATTTGCTTCATTCCTGGTAACGCCTTTCGTCTCTTCTCATCTTGCATGTACGAAAGGAATTGTGCGCGGAGTTGACGTGGACATTTCCCCATTCGAGCTCCTTGAGCAGTTCCTGGATGCAGGGGTGATCGTGGTCTACCGCTGCTCTCGTGTGGTGGACAATGTCCGCACTCCAACCGAATCAGTGATCGCCACATTGGCGGGTTTGTGTTGCCCTTCAATTTACAGAGTAGAACGATTGTCCCCTCGCCCTCGCCAATGCCAGAACTGCTGGCACTTTGGTCATAGTACAGGAACTTGCAAATCATCCACTCGCTGTCGCAATTGCGGGGCTGATCTTCCTGCTAGCCAGTGTACTGCGGATGACATTACTTGCTGCCTCTGCCGAGCTGCGCATCCAGCGGATCACTCCAACTGCCCAGCCCGCGCAACGGAAGTCAGTGTCTTGGAGGTGCTGGAAAAGCGCCGCTGTTCCCGCTCTGAAGCCGTAAATATAGTTAAATAAAGCCATCATTGGTACTCAGGCGCTACCGCACGCCACACTCCAACCAATGAGGCTTCTCTTGCTAAGGCTGTAGGACTTGCTTTGAAAGAAGTGCTGCGTGAGGTTTCTGCACAAATAGTTTTGTCTGTGACGGAACAGGTTTCAAACCTTTTGTCAGCTTAGACTCAACAAATTGTGCAACTCCTTTCCTTGTCATTGTCTTCCCAGGAGCAGCCCTGCTCCCAAACTTTATCCATGCCTCACAAAGATCAAGTTTCGCAGGCTCCGGCAATTCAAGGGACAAACCTCACGAAGAACATTTCATCGTTGAGCTCAGCCCAGGCTGTAAGCCCGGCTCCGGTGACAGCCTCTCCACCCCAGGTTTCGGCCCTTTCGGATCCTGTGGTTTCCAAGGCTAAGGCTTCCTCCCCAGTTCTTGGTTCAGATTCAGAATTTGAAATGGAACTAGAGATGCCGGCTACGTCAACTAAGCGCCCTGAAAGTAAAAAAGCAACTTCATCCCCTTCACAACTAACAACTTCCCCCACGCAAACCAAATCCAAAAAAGCTAAAAAAGGCCAAGCAGATATTAAAGTTAAAGAGAGTATTTTGGAGGCAGCCATGGCTGCTATTCACTCCCCGTAATGTCTATCAGAGTTCCTAAATAGAATTTTCGTTCGGTAACTGCGGCTCTCACAGATCTAAAATGTCTTATTAACATTCAATGTCCAGATATTACATTTCTCCAGGAATCTTGGCTGTCAAAGGATAAGTCATTTACTATTCCGGATTTTCGTGTGTTTCGGCTCGACAGAATGACCCGAGCGGGTGGACTATTGATACTGGCGTCATCTAAATTTTGCCATGAGGCCAAACTGTATTTCCAGTACATTTCACCTGACTGTGATCTGGTGGTGGTAGATGTATGCTTTCCTGGGAGCCTTCCCATTTCTCTACTTAATGCGTATTTTCCGAACGGAGTGACTCCCACAGCTCCCCTCGATCTAGCGCTTTCCTCCAGTAAGCATAACATCGTGGTTGCCGGTGACTTCAACTCACATCACGTCAGTTGGGGCTTCAAAACAGACATTTGTGGCAGGCGGTTGTCAGACTGTACATCCGACAATAACTTTCTTTGTTTTAACACGGACAGGGCGACATTTTTCGAAGCTTAACGCGCTCAGTTTTGGACTTAACGTTCGCGAAGGGCGTGTCAGTCTCTTTCGTGGAGTACAGGGGATTGCCCTACGACAAGCGACCATATACCGATACTTTTCGAAATAGCAGTTTCCCCAAGTACACCGGAACGCTTTATGCGGATGTTGGTTAATTACGACTTTATGAAAAAGAAATTGCGTTCGGCCCTTACATCTATGCCGAATGAATCAGAGGAAAATAGGGCTATGCAGGTAACAGCCATGCTGAAAATCTCACTAAAGAAATCGGAATTCATTGTAGCTTCCGCCAAGAAAGATGGTATAAGCCCTTGGTGAACCAGGACTGCACCAGAGATTATCGGCGTAGGAAAGCGGCATGGAAGAAGTGTATGCACAATCAGAGCCCTGATAACTGGACAAATTTTAGATATTACTCCGCTGTGTTTCGCCGGACTATCTCTACAGCAAAGCAACTGCATTATACGCAATTCTTCTACGAGCTGTCAGAACCAAAAAACCGGCGTGCTCTCTTTGCTTTATTGCGCAAACGCAAGAGCTTCGTTCATAAAACTAATGATGTTTCAGTCGTGGAAACGCCGAATGTAATTTTGAATTCGCTCGAAAAGGTCGCCCAGGAATTACAAATCAGATTCTCCTCTGCTTTAGCACCTATGGCCGTAGAAAACGTCCAAGTTTTAGACTTCTCCACTGTCACGATTGGAGAGCTAGGGAAAGTGGTTATGCGGCTCTACGGTTTGAAGAGTCTCCTAACGAGTTTTTAAATATCGTAAATACTTCATTGGAGAAATCATGGATTCCGGCAGATTGGAGAATTGCAAAAGTTGTCCCCCTTCTAAAAAACCACAGCCTAGGTACTGTTCCGGACAATATTCGCCTAGTCGTACTGACAAGCAACATGGCGAAATTGATAGAGAGAATTATTCACGGAGGTTTAATCCAGTTTCTGTCTAGTAATAGTATAATTTGCCCTCACCAAATTGGCTTCCGTCCGGGTTGCTCCATTTGGTCAGCACGATTTGACTTGGAAAGCCGTATCCAGTTCTCGCGCAGAAATAAACAAGTAGGCGACCTTGTCACCTTGGATGTTGCGAAAGCGTACAAAAGCGTGGAATATAGTGTCCTGATAGCCAAACTTACGGAATGTGGGTTACCCCAGTACATCCGTTCATAGATTTAACAATTTTTATCTGATCGGAAGTTCTTTTGCTCACGAAATGGTTTTACGTCCTCGACTCTATCTCAGGCAAGGGGCTTCGCTCAAGTATCGGTCCTCTCCCCCATACTACTTAATATATTACTGAGTTCCATTCCAATAAACCAGGAAAAATGTACCTACGTTTACGTGGACGATATAGCGTTTTTTTCTGCGGCTCAAGACATGCATGTCCTCTATCAAATTTTACAAGCCTATTTGTGTTCAACCGAAATGTGGATGGCAAACATAAAATTGAGCATCAATGTCAATAAGTGTCCAGTCCTTGTGTTCCCGGTATCCGCTCCGGTGAGCTATGCCTGACGTGTCGGGAAGAGACTATCCCTCAGGTGGCTTTTTTGCAGTAATTGGGTGTCACTCATGACAGTACACTGGATTGGCGCCCTCACAAAAATCATATCGTGACCAAAGGAGAACGGGCAGGTGGATTGTTCCGGAGAATCAGCAACAGGAGCCTTGGAATGAGAAGGGACACATTACTTTTCATTTACAAGGGGTACATGCGTCCCATATTAGAGTTTGGCTGCGTACTCTTTAGTTCCATTTTAAATTTGTAAATATTTACAAATTCAATACAGTAAAAGCAGGAATGAATGTTAGCCCGTGCATTATGTCGTCTATACATGCTGTTGATAATCTGGCTGCAGAATAATCCCCTATCTAAATTGTAAGTGTCTGTGTTGTTTAAACAAGTAATCAAGCTATTCTTATTTTATTTAGTCCGTTCCCGGAGTTTCCGCACAGGCCGCATATGCCACAAACAACATCGAGGCGCCCGCCGCCATTTACTCCAACAAAGGACCCGCGTGACTCCCGCGTGCGGTTAGAGGATTAGTTAAGCTCCTTTTCCCTGGTTCATGGTCAGGGACGACCCTGTCGGCTACCCGGACAGGGCAGAAGAATAAAGCTAAGAATGATGAATGGCGCTCGCCCGTCCTGCCGGTAGGCGGAATCGTGCATGCTTTGATCCACAGTGCGGAGATCGTACCTACACTCTTAACGAGCCTTCCTGTTTGTTTGTGGGGTTGGCGTCACTGACACATGTGTGCGGCTGCGACCGCTTCCTGTCAACTCTTCCCGTAATGTCAGTGACCATTTGAATTCTGTGCCCCCCAGTGATGGTGTGAGAGCGTCCCTGTTACTGCTTTGCGCTTTCGCTTCTTGGGCAGAGCGGCCCCCTCTGAAGCGGGCGCTACCTGTCACTCTTTCTACAAGCTGACGAACGATGGAGGACAGCGTTTTGAAAGGGTTGTGTACTCCTCTCTCTTTTCTGCATGTTTAGGTTTGTTTTGGTTTTGTGTTTTCTTTCGTTTGATCTTTTTTTTTCTTCTCTCTCTCTCTTTTTTGCAAACCTTCACCTCACTCGCCGGGAGTGTGCGTTTGTTGCTGCTTTTCTCTCCAAATCCCCCCTCTCTCTTTTTTCGGCGTCGTTGGACGACGAGCTTATAAATACGTGCACAGAAATACGAAATGTTGTCTTGAGAAAGATCGGCATCCCATCGAAACGTCGACCAATTAACAGTTTTGTTAGAAGCTATACCCATTTTTTTACTATTTGCTACGGCAGCCAAAGACAACCCTTCTCCAAAGTATATATATATATATATATATATATATATATATATATATATATATATGTAGCGTTGATTATGGACGCAATATCAGCAATTGGCAAAGTAGTTCATGCAAGGACAATTCCCCGTTTCCCCGTTGGGGATATTCGGTTTGATACCCGCCCGACGACGAGAAGGCAGAAGAAGCGCTTGGCGCACGAGGCCGATCCTGAACCTCGGCTTTCGTGACCTTGCTTCGCTTAGTAGTCCATAAACCACGCTTCTCCGAGCTATATATATTATATATATATATATATATATATATATATAGTATATATATATATATATATATATATATATATATATATTGAAAGGTGAAGATCCGAGGCAGCCTTTTATTTTAGGCGATCGGGGGCGAAGAACAACATATCACAGGATGATGATGATAATATAGACAATGAGGAAGTGGCGGAGGCCACTGCGTGGTGATAAGGATTTACAGGTGATGCATAGAAATGCGCCCTTGTGAGGTGATTAGCCATCACACTAGTTCGTCCATCCAAGCGAAGCAGCCGCCTGACTCAATCTGTCCTCACACTATTTCCTCTCTCTTCGCGAAGGAGGCAGGCGCCCGTCGCCATCAGTCCTCACAATATATATATTGTGAGCACGTTCTGAGCATCGCGTCTTATTTACGGTGACCGGCTCGTACATTGTGCGCACCATCCTGTGCTTCATCTTCTTCCCCTCAAAATCATCCTGATCACCATTCTACCAACCCTCGTCTTGCGAAGATCATCGTCATCGGAGGCTGGTTTCGAGTCCGCGGCGGTTGCAACGCTTCCCAATAAACGTTTCCTGCACCTGTCTCTTAAGGCCTTCTCAAGATATATATATATATATATATATATATATATATGAGCCTCTCCCATTATTCTCCAAATACCCCGGTCCTGTGCCAACTGTGACCAATTTATCCCTGCAAACTTCTTGATCTCATCCGCCCATCTAACTTTCTGCTACGCTTGCCTTCTCGAGGGATCCGCTCTGTCACCCTTAATGACCAACGGTTATCTTGCCTGCGCATTACATGCCCTGCCCACGTCCATTTCTTCTTCTTAATTTATACTAGTATGTCCTTAACACGCGTTTGTTCCCCGACCACTCCGCTCCCTTTTTGCCCCTTTATGTTACACCTATCATCTTCCGCTCCATTGCCCTCTGAGTCGTTCTCAATTTCAGTTGAACCCTCTTAGTGAGCCTCCAAGTTTCTGCCCGTAGGTGAGTACCGGTAAGATGCAGCTGTCATACACTTTCTTCTTCAGGGACAATGGTAGGCTCCTATTCATTATCTGAGGATGTCTGCCGTATGCACTCCACCCCATTCTGATCCTTGTAATTATCTCTGCCTCATGGTGGGGATCCGGGGTCACAACTTGGCCTAAGTGGATATATATTGTTCTACCAGTTCCACTACCTCACCCCCTATCCGAAACTGCTGTGCTGTCCCGAGGTTATTGATCATTACTTTAGTTTTCTGAATATTAATTTTCAGGCCCACGGTTCTGCACTGTTCGTCTAGTGCAGAAAGCATGCTTTGCAATTCGTCCCCCGAGTTACTTAGCAAGGCAACGTCATCAGCAAATCTGAGGTTACTGAGGTATTCTCCATTAACCCTTACTCCCACCTGTTCCCAATCCGACGTTCTGAATACTTCTTGTAAACATGCTGTGAATAACATTGAAGAGATTGTGTCTCCTTGCCCGACGCCCTTCCTTATAGGTATTTTACTGCTCTCCTTATGGAGGATCATGGTAGCTGTGGACCCATTGTAGATATTCTCAAGTATTTTTACATAATGCTCATCTACCCCTGGTTCCGTAATGCCTGAATAACTGCTAGGATTTCGACCGAGTCAAATGCTTTCTCATAATCTATGAAGGCTATATATAGGGGTACATAATACTCAGCGCACTTTTCTATCACCTGATTGATCGTGTGAATATGGTCCATTGTTGAATAGCCTTTACGGAACCCTGCTTGTTCTTTAGGTTGACTGAAATCTAAGGTTGCAGAAATTCGGTTAGCGATTACCTTGGTAAATACCTTGTAGACGACTGACAGTAAGCTGATCGGCCTGTAATTTTTCAAGTCCTTCATGTCGCCTTTCTTATGAATTAGGATGATGTTCGCGTTCTTCCAAGATTCCGGTACACTTGCGGTAATTAGGCATTGCGTATACAGGATTGCCAGTTTTTCAAGTACAATTTCTCCGCCATCCTTCAAGAGGTCTGCTGTTATCTGATCCTCACCAGGTGCTTTGCCTGCTTTCATTTCTTTCAAAGCCTTCCTTACTTCTTCGGTCGTTACGGGTGGGATGTCTATCTCCTCTGAACTACTTCCTCGTTCGGCATTATCCTGGATGTCCCGGCTACTCTACAGATCCCTATAGAACTCCTCGGCCACTGTGACTATGTTATCCCTATTTGTGATGACATTGCCTTGCTTATCTACTGTGACTATGTTATCCCTATTTGTGATGACATTGCCTTGCTTATCTTTAAGTGCATGCATCTGATTTTTTCCCACGCAAAGACGCCTATTCACTGCTTTCAGGCTACCTCCGTTCTTTACAGCGTATTCGATCTTTTCCGTATGTCAGCTGTCTTACGCGCATTGATTAACTTCGAAAGCTCCGCTAGTTCTATTCTGTCAGCTGGGGTGGAGATTGTCATGGTTTGCCGTTACTAATTAGTTCTTTCGCCTCCTGGGAAAGTTTACCAGTATCCTGTCTAGCCATCGTTGCCCGACTTCTACTGCACACTCCGTGAGAATGCGTGTAAGGTTGTCGCTAGCTTCCTGTGTCGTAAGCTCGGCTTCCTCGGTAAGAGCTGAGTATCGGTTCTGCAGCGCGATCCTGCAATTCTTCTACTTTACGCCTTACTGTTAGCTCATTAATCGGCTTCTTTCGTACTAGCTTGTTATGGTTCCTCCTCAAATCTAGCTTAATCCGAGATCTTACCAAGCGATGGTCACTACACCTTACCCTTCCGAGCACTTCCACATCCTTCACGACGCCAGGGTTATCGCATAATATGAAGTCTATTTCATTTTTATGGTTCCCATTCGGGCTCCTCCACGTCCACTTTCGGCTCTCTCATTTACAGAGGAAGGTATTCATTATGCGTAGGTTATTCCGTTCTGCAAACTCAACTAGTAGGTCCCCCCTGCTATTTCTACACCTCAGACCATAGTTCCCAACTGCCTTGTCTCCAGCCTGATTCTTGCCTACTTCAGCACTCAAATCTCCCATAACTACGGTATACTGTGTTTATACTTTAGCCATTGCCGATTCCACATCTTCATAGAAGCGTTCCACTACCTGGTCGTCATGGCGGTATGTGGGAGCATGGCCCTGTACGACCTTGAGCTCGTACCTCTTATTGAGCCTAATTACAAGACCTGCTGCCCTTTCGTTAATGCTATA
This sequence comes from Haemaphysalis longicornis, assembly GCA_013339765.2. Lineage (NCBI taxonomy): Eukaryota > Metazoa > Arthropoda > Arachnida > Ixodida > Ixodidae > Haemaphysalis > Haemaphysalis longicornis. The sequence continues at coordinate 109,577,509 of CM023450.1, read as the reverse complement.
GTATTCGTTATGTTGCCAACTATGCTTTTATTGACTATAAATCCCACTCCCAGTTTTCTTCTGTCCTCTAGACCACGGTAACATAGAGCGTGCCCATTTTTCAGAACCGTAAAGGCTTCACCTGTTCTCCCAACCTTACTAAGCCCTATGACATCCCATATGATGCCCTTTAATTCCTCGAACAACACCTCTAGACTCGCTTCCCTAGATAAGGTTCTCGTGTTAAACGTTGCCAGGTTCAGATTCCAATGGCGGCCTGTCCGGGTCCAGGGGTTCTTAGCACCCTCTGCTGCGTCACAGGTCTAACCGCCGCCGTGGTCAATTGCTTCGCAGCCACTGGAGACTGAGGGCCGTGGGTTAATTGGCGTATTCATGGGAGGTTGTGGCCGTTACTACACCAGGGTGGCCAATCCTGCTCTGGTGAGGGAGTGTGTTACCGGCAATGGTCACCGGGGTCAGGCCAAACCCCAAGCCCCAACTGCAATTTCATAATTGCGTGGTTTTTTTTTTGGTGGGAATTGTCCGGCACCGGGATTCGAACCATGGTCTTTCTGCACGTGAGGCGGATGCTCTACCTCTGCTCTCTACCCCTACGCCACCTCTGCATCGCACGGCGGTGCAGTGGAAAATCAAAAGTTGCCCGGGTGCACATACCGTAACATTCTTCTCTAAACACGCAGCTTATTTTCTTCCGGCGGAGGAGGCTGAGATTGGTCCCGCGAGTCTAGCAGACGCGAATGCGTTCGTGCTTTCTGAGTTGGCTTTTAAATACACGTCAGGGGATTAACGCGCTCTAGAAGCTTCGAAATTAGAATTCCTTCACGGCGGGGCCAGTGGCCTACTAAGAAGGAGGAGAATAAAAAGTTGCCCGGCGGCACATACCGTAACGTTGTTTTCTAAACACGCCTCTTATTTTCTTCTCGCGGCGGAGACTGAGCTGGGTCCCGGGAGTCTGTGCGAACGCGAATCATATATATATAGGAAATAAGGGGCTCGTTGAAATAAGACAGAAATATGGGTTGGCAGTCAAGAAAACCTCGGTAAGCAAAGGGCAGGATGTGGTAGGTCATTGAAACAGATAAAGAATTTGGAAAGAAAGAAAGAGAAAAAATGCCCGCCGGGTGGGATGCGAACCCACGATCTCCAGAATACCAGTCTGGTGCGATGACCACTACGCTACCGGCGGGGCTATTTTCCCCTCCACTTTCTGGGGTATTTATGTTCAGGTATTTTTGTTTGCTGCGCTTGGGAGTGGTAGCCAAGCGCCACTCGGACTAGCCGGGGTGAAGGGGACCTTCTTTTTAACCCCCGGGCTGGCTGTGTCTCGAGTGTCTACGACATATCGAGAGTGGTCGACCAGCGTTGAACCCTCTTAAGCTCCCTATGGCACCAAGACTGTCAGAACAGAGGCCCTCGCTATGCATGTAGCGAATCAGAATAGGAACTGAGGGGCTTGTGGAGGTGAGGAAATGAGGGTATTCTGGAGGTCGTGGGTTCCAAATCGTTTATATATATAATATATAATATATAATATATATATAATATATTATATATATATATTATAGTAAGTAAATGAGGGGCTCGTTGAGGAAATACAGAAACATAGGTCGGCAGTCTACAACGCCAAAGGAGGCATAGGGGTGTGTTAGGCTCTATTTTTTATTATGGTTAATGAAGTTAAGATTTTTTTTAATATAAGGAAGAAGAAAAAAGAAAAACACGCGCCCGAGTGGGAGACCGAACCCACGCCTTTCGATTAGATCTCGAATGGCTTACCAATTCGGCTATCTGGGCGACTGTGTTCTCCTTCGCTTTCTGGGCTATTTATATTACTAGAAGTATATCTGACGCTTGAGGGTGGTAGCCAGCGCCGCCACCCTCAAGCGTCAGATATACTTCTAGTAAATATAAATAGCCCAGAAAGTGAAGGAGAACACAGTCGCCCAGATAGCCGAATTGGTAAGGCATTCGAGATCTAATCGAAAGGCGTGGGGTCGGTCCCCACTCTGGGCGCGTGTTTTTCTTCTTTCTTTCTTCCTTATATTAAAAAAATCTTAACTTCATTAACCATAGTAAAAAATAGAGCCTAACCACACCCCTATGCCTCCTTTGGCGTTGTAGACTGCGACCTATGTTCTGTATATATATATATATATATATATATATATAATATAATATATTATATATATATATATATATATATATATATATATATATATATATATATTGATAGAACTGAGCCCGAATTGTTTCCACGACGATGCTCGTAAGAGTCCGGAGCAGTACTATCAAATGTAAAAGATAGCATAACTTCCGTTACTTCAGTTTGTCGCTGCCTCGTCATTTCCCCTGCGACTCTGCACACAGGCAACTGCCAGCTTTCCAGCAAATGAAGCGCTTTAGTTTCACAACAGCTGGGCAGCTATGCATACGTGGCTCCGGTGAGTTTTTCACGCACCTGTTAGAGCTCGGAGAGCAGGGAAATGCGCATTTGCGGCCTATAACAGGTCCATTGTGGAAGCAAGGGTATCTGCGGTGAGGGTAAATATAATGCAATTCGTATATTTTAGACATTGATTTTCATAGCTGGCAAATGTGATGGCGGAGTTATTTCACGTGTGCGGTGAGGTATGCACCGGAACTGTGTTGCAGCAACATACCTGCAGAGAGGAATGTTTCTCATGTTCCGAAGTTCCGGTTCAAGTGGCGATAAGGAGTCATAGGTTCTATTTTGTAAAGACATGTTCCAACAAACTCGTTATTCTAAGAAAAATGTCGCTTTTATTTTGTGTACCGTCAACGGGGATTTGTTGTGTGCGTGTAATTTTCTTCGCTGTGGCAACAAATTTTACCGTTGATGATGGGATTTAGTCTTTCCTGCCAACAATCCGTACGTTGTGTCGACTTTGTTTCAGATGGCATCGGCAATTGATGTGCAGATCCATATCTTTGCGAACCTGGGAAGGGGAGTTGCAGAGGCGTCGATCTTCTTGAAGGCCATTTTAGCTCAGCGGTCCACGAAATTAAATTCAGGAATGCCACAATCCGTCTAATGGTTCTGTCGTCCGCTCACGACGTCACACTAAATGTAATTTAAAAAATAAGACATTACCTCTCGGGGATTTTCTTCGCCGAATCTACACCTGTATTTGAGGCGTTCTGCAGTAGAGGGCTACGAATAATTCAGATCTACAGAGGATCTTAACCCGCTCCATGGTCTCGACATGCTGGATGCTGTTATTTGCTTTTGGCCTCCAACACAAAAAAGGCCGCCGCGGCAGGGTTGGAATCCGTGTCAAAGCCTGGGCCACTGCATCAGGTATAGACGGCCCCTTGGCGAGATGGCACATGCCATCAGCCCTATTCGAAGGGGATGTCAATCAATCAATCAATCAATCAATCAATCAATCAATCAATCAATCAATCAATCAATCAATCAATCAATCAATCAATCAATCAATCAATCAATCAATCAATCAATCAATCAATCAATCAATCAATCAATCAAATATTAATAATTAATTGCCTACTTGTGGAATGGAATGGTCGCAGTACATAGGTAGGAAAACCTTTGAAAGCGAGATTGCAGGCCAAGGCGCATGGAGCTAAAGGTAGAAGACAGGAATGGGAAATCGCCTGCTTAGAAATGTGTGTGAATTGGAAGAAGTATACATTTCATATTGTCGTACGCAGAGCAATAAAATTTTGACAGCTGCATTAGTAGATGTTTTAGCACTGCGGGCTTCATTGGCCCCGAAGAAAGGCGCACGGGGAATATAATCTTTTTCCGATGCTGCTGTTTTCCTGTCGGAAGGGTGTATACATGGCTAACGTACGGGCGCGCGGTTTCCATTTACAGTTTCGGAGGTAAAGCATCGCTGTACAGCTCCTCCGCTTTCGGTGGTGAGCGGCTGTGGAGGCCGTCTCTGAGTGCGCAGAAATCTCGGACATCTAAGTTTAAATTCTGCAGGACAACAAAACCGGTGAAAGAAAGGAGCAACGCTAGAACCTTCGGCATGATCTAACTGATTCAGTCAAGAATGCTGCAAAGACGAATCAACAACGCCGACGATGAAAGGATTTCCCCGACGACTCAGGTAAGAACGAGAATTTTGTACCTAGGCAATTTTTCCCCCATCCCAGCTTACAAAAAACTTTTCGCGCGGCACCGTTGGCTCTTCGCCATGTACCACAGTAGTTCCGGGCCACCATACCTAGCCGATACAAGAGCGCTTACTGCTTGTAAATAATAAAAGTCGGAGAATCACACACGTGTGGGTAGGCGAAAGACTCATATCTTAGTTCAGGCAGTGCTATCCTCTCTGAGTAAGTGACTGCACGTTTGTCGTGATTATGTCATCTTCTGCTGCGCACATTGCCTTCGTCATCGCAGGGGTTTATTGGTTTGTTTATTTGTTCATTTACAAACTGCTAGCCTTAGTGCCAGTATTTAGGCTGAAGTGCGTGTACATTTTGGCAACATCGAAGACATTCGCCACGTACCAACGCGGAGAAAGAGAGTTAAATTGACTATCAAACAGAAAAAAAGTAAAATACTATACAATATCTAGGTACGTTTACATAGAGAGAGAGACAAAGAGTGAGAGAGAAAGAGAGGAAGATCTTCAATCTGGAATGGAGAGGTCAGGGTCTCCTAGCTGCAGTGCTTGCTACGCCAGATGCGGATAATTACAATGCAGTCAGGTAGTCGTTAGACATTTGGAAGGCAACAATGAGAGAGGGAAAAATTGAATATGAAAACCACACGCAATGAAATGCAAGAAACAAAACTCAAAACAAACCTGAGTAAGAACTCGAGAAAATGGTGGCGAAGATGCAAAAAGCGTCAAACCAACAGAAAGGAGATAAAAATGTGAATGACGACGCAAACGCGTACAGGTGTAGTCTCGCCCACAGTTCAAGAATTACAAAATTCTCCTGAGCACACAGACCGCAAAAAGCACAGACCAGTTTATGTCACCAAAGATGAGTCATTATCGTTGGCCCAGGGTCCAAGAAAGTGACACAACTGAAGCCTTGCTCCACGCCATACACGAGACCGACAGCTAGCCGTGGTTGCTAACGCAGCGGCAAATCGGGGGCATATGCACAACAAGTGCTCGGTAGCTTCGCGCACAGCGCACCTGGGCACAGTGGTGAATCCTCCCACTCTATTCCGAACTTGAAGCTTCGAGTGCAAGCCTCGTTGATGCGCAGACGACGCAGTACTCCTTCAGACCCTTTGTTTAGGCAGGGTGGAAAACGGAATTTACAGAGAGGGTAAATGGCATCCAGAGGTAGATGTCCACTGTGAGAGTACTGTCACTTCGACATTTGATCATTCCATCCATTTCGAGAGAAAAGGGCACAAACTTGTATGCACGCAATATCTAAGTGCAAAACCTAGTAGTGAAAAACTGATACAAATAATACAAACATCAGTGCCATTACGCGGTCGTTACAAAAAAGACAACATAGAAATGGGCAACATTTTTTCCGCAAGAAGAATAGAAAAAAAATTATGCGATGTTTATGTCTGGGGCGTAACCTTCGCACCATAACGGCTGCACTGGTGTCTCGGCTGGTTTTGCCTTAGTGGCAGCGAGTCTCTTTTTTCGCCGTGTTCCCTTGAATCTTCTTGTAAGACATACTTCCGCAGGTGACCAGCTTCACAGCTTCAGCTGAGGTAGACACTCAGGAGTACAACGCAGTAGAGACAATGCCGACAAGCAGAGAGGTGCTGCAATTTTTCCCTCTCGTTATCATTGTCAAAATAATTTTCCTGTTGCTTCGTTTTGTTTTTCTCCCTATTCACTAAGACTGATAGCCTTGGCCAATCACCCTCGTTCGCCCTACATGTACGCTGTTACTTATGAAATGTCCACCCAGGATGCCTTTTTACAGTTAAAACACGATATCGTACACGGCGATAACGACCAAGATCAAATAATCCTTGCACTGGACATCAAAGGTGCCTTCGACAATGTGTCGCACGATTCCATCCTCAAGGCAGCCGAGGAGATACACTAGGGGAAAAACATACAATTACATCAGAAACTTCATATGATACAGAACAGCAACAATCAGCATAGGCAACACTCAATCCGGCTCCTAAGGCACCAAACAGGGGCATGCCCCAGGGATAAATTATCTCACCTCTTCGGTTCAACTTAACAATGATCAATAGCGCGCAGAAAGTGAAAGAACGTGAATAAATTGGGCAACATATATGCTGACGACATTACCATATCGATGAAAAGTGGAATGGTACAATCAAAATTAAATATGCTGCAGAATGCTTTCAACGACCTTCAAGAGCCGATTATATAAAATGGCTTGAAATGTGGCCCTGAAAAATATGAGCTCATCAGATTAAGATCGACAGGAAATAAAATTAACATCACTCCAGCCAACATAAAACTGGATGAATAGAACATTTTTGTCATGCGTCCCCCGTCACTTCAACCTCAGACGATCTTCCACCATGGCGGTACACGACAATGACAACGAATAAGACGACGAAGCTTCGTCGCCGTGACCAGCCAGCGCCAACATCCGATACCACAGTCCCTGAAGGCCACTGCGTACTGTACACAGACGCAGCTCTTCTGCCAGACGGAGGACGGACTGCTTTCGTCAGTGCCACGCACCCGGAAATCAAAGGCTCGCGCTGTTACGCTACCGACACTCCGGACCCGCTGCTACTGGAGCTCCAGGCTGTTCATGACGCAGTCAATGCTGCAAGTGCACTCCATAACATCACGGAGGTGCATATATATACAGACTCGCTCAGTGCTGTGAAGCATCTGAAGCAAGTAAAGAAGACACCTCTGATCTGCCAGCAGATTCACAGCCTCCACAGAACATCAGAGCTAACGATCCGTGTACATTGGGTACAGGGGCACGGTCGCAATATACTGAATCAATTAGCGGACCATATTTCCCACTCTTCTTCCCCCCCTGAGTCCTCCCCTAGCCCCCTTCCTTGTGATCCGCGCTCCCGTCTTTTAGCCCGGAAATCTCTCCTGAGAAGGGACACACGTGCCCTAATTCCCCCGTGTGTCTGCTCCCTGCCCCCTAATCTTTCCCGGGTGGAGGAAGTTTCTCTCAGGAGGCTTCGGGCTGGGGTGGCCCTCACACCTTCAGTCACTTGGACTTGGGGGCACTCACAAGACGACCCAGGAACGTGTCCCAAGTGTCCGTCTCCGGCGGTTGAAGCTGACGCCAAGCATCTTTTGTGGACGTGCGCGGGAACGAGGACAGCTCGAGACCATGCGCTCAGAAAGGTTGGTCTCCGGTGGGATAAACCGGATGACTACAACCGCTGGGTGCAGGACGATAAATACTGCAGGTCGCTGATGGACTTTCTGCACGCCACTGGACTGCATGCATACCTGTAGATTTGAACACCTGTCGGTTTCGTGACCTTCTGTGCTCTTGGCAGCCCCTCTCTCCCTATTTTCTTCTCTTTCTCTTTCCTTCCTACTTTTTTTCTCTACTCCCATTTTTAAAACGCCTCTCTTTCTCTTTCCTTCCTACTTTCTTCTCTACCTCTATCTTTAAAACGCCTTCCATATGCCGCGCGGCAAACACTCGTAATAAAAAAAAAAAAAAAGAACATCCCTTTCCGCCCCGCAATGATAATACTAGGCATGGTTATTCAAGATGACAACGAAGCTACACATACTCTAAGCAAGCTTGGCAAGATGGCTAAACAGCTGGAAAGTGTATTAAGAATAATCACAAGAGCTATGAAGGGCAGAACAGGGGAGGATCACTAACAGAGTGGACAGTGGCTCTGGGTCACATGAGGAAGACGGCAGAGGGGGAGGAGACACCCTCCGCCTTGTTCAAGCCCACATAATGAGCCGCATTGCATATAGCCTCGCCTCCAACCAGTTGGATTACAAACAAGATAAAAGGGTCAATGCATTAATAAGAACATCACACAAGACTGCTCTAGGCCTACCAATGTACACGTCCAACGAAACATTCCTAAAGCTGGGCGTACACAACACCTTCAGCGAAATCAAGAACACGCTATTAGACGCCCAGAAAGAAGGTCTTCTCAAAACCAGAAAGCGCAAAGAAATTCTCAGAAGATTCGTACAGCCTACATTAATAGAATGATCGACTTAACACCCGATCAAAGAAGCTGTACCAAGACCTCTTCCATTCCCAAGAAAATGGACCCCCCTCACAATAAGGGCAAAAGATTAGCAAGAATTCGATACATTCCACAAACATACCCGGACAACCCAAACGCAATCTACACTGATGCGGACGTAAACAAGCAAGGCAATGTATCAGCCGCAGCTACCAACGGACATGGGAAATAGCTTTACTTTATGATTACCAAAAAACAGAATATTCAAGAAGCATTAACCACTGCCTTTATACTAGCGATCAAATGGGCTGAATTCAAGAACAAGGACTCCATAATTATCACTGACTCAACTAGGGTCATAAGAAACGTCATCTGCGGCACCGTCCCAAAAGATGTTGAAATACTACTTCCGAAATTCCTCAAACACAAACACACACTTGTCTGCACTCCCGCCCATCAGGGGCTAGAGGGTAACGACGAGGCAGATTCTCTTGCGATGACTACCATACACCGCACACAGCCGGAGCATTCATACGCCCTCCCTGCTTACTGTCAGTGCACAGACAAATTAACATCGTAGACCTCACCGAAGAGCAGTGCTTACACCCCACCCCAGCCTAAGTGATGAAGAAGCGAGAAATTTTCGAGAAATGCAGAGTAACACCTACTGACATAATTCCAAACTCTCACTTATGCTCCCAGAAAAGTATAATGAAAACCGCAAACGTCACCAGAAGGCCGAATCATTCTATAAAGTCTGGGATTGCCCAATCATTTGGGACGAAAATAGCCTGAAACCCCATTAGACTCCTCGGAGGAATCCCTGTCCAGCTCGGACCCTGCATAGCAGCTTCCGCTGCTTAGTAGGTCCAGGGATGGCCAAATAGCTTCTGGGGGACTGAAATTTGGATCCCACCCTTTATCTCTCCCCCTTTCCCTTCCAACTTTTACAAAATAGAGAGAGAGAGAGAGAGAGAGAGAGAGAGAGAGAGAGAGAGAGAGAGGAGGGAGAGGGAGAGAAGGCTCTTTATTGAAAAAGCAGACAGGTTTGCCGCGTTTACAGTCGCCCACATGCTTCTCTGCAGTGGGCTGGGGACGGAGGAAGAAAGGCTCAAGAAAGAGCTGGGCAGGAAAGAAGAAGAAAAAAACTGTCGTGGACTTGGCGCGATAACGCAGTTACACGCATTTGATTTTGTTCTGAGCTTGGGCCGAATGATTTACAAGTTTGAAATTAAGGCAACGTCATCCAAATAAGACTTCAAATTCAGTGCAGCTTTGCGCTGCTTCGAGGGGCAAATCCATGTGCCTAAAATAGTCCTGAGAGTTGTTGGTTCCTGTTCTAGGCGTTCAATCTTTCAAGGAAGTGGGATCTTGGTTTAATGTTGGCCGCACATTCTAATAAAGTGTGTTCAACTGTTTTGACTCAAGAGCAATTACCACTGTGCGTACTTGGCATCGCTTCAAGTAGAAATAGGTAACTATTTGTGTATGCAAAGTTCAGTCGTAGACGATGGTATAACGTTTCCAGGTTACGAGGGAGCTGTCTCTGGAGTCTCGACTTTAATTATGGGTCAATAGTGTTCAAAAAGCAGCGAGTATTTTGCGAGTTACTCCATAGACGGTTTCTTTCAGTAGCCGCAAAGTGGTGAGCCATGGCAGAAGTTTCTGTTTTCGTAAAATGTACCTTGCGGTGTTTCTGGCTCAGAAGGCCTTTACGGGCCGCTTCGTCGGCTTTTTGGTTCTCTTTGATGCCGTTTTATCCAGGTATCAAATGCAATTTAATGTTGTGTCCAGCAGAGCAGGCACGGTGGTAAAGGTATGAGATGTCACAGGCTGTGATTTGGGGGGGGGGGGGGGGGGGGCGGCGGAATCTACTTCTCTTTGACAGAATTTGCGGAGGTGCCTTGGAGTCCGTGAATATGCTCCATTGGTGCGGCACTTGGCGCAGCATGTAAATGACTGCCTCCTTTGGAGCATAGTGCTCTGTCGCTGTCGAAGATGTTTGTCTCTCCAAACGAAATTAAAGCATTTCAACAGTTGGTGGTATGTATGGTCCAGAAGAAGAGCTTTGCATGGTTGATGAACCATCGCTGAATATGAATGTTCTGCTGAATGCGCTCTATACGTGTAGTCTAGAACGATGTGAAGGATTTCTTACTGGGGCATAGTCTTTTTGGGGCCAATTCTTGGGATACCACATTAAAGGTGTAGGGGAGCAAGGTTCCACGGATGGAAATGCGGCGGCATTATTTGTGAGGGCTGAATTGGAGCAGACAGCGGTATGCTATGGATCTTCTGGGCGAATCCGGACCTGTTGCATTTGGAGGCGACGTGACTTAGGAAGTGGTTTCTTGCGTGTAGCCATTGTATCAAGTGCAATCGAAGGGTCTCGTGTTGTCTAATCACTTCAAAAGGCAAACAATGTGCCTCTGCTACGGTTCCAACGCTCGAAGATCCGTTAGAAAGTCCAATACAGGTGCGTAGGTTGTTGTTTCTTGCCTTCTCAATGCTTTTCGTGCTTGTCTGAGATATTTTATGCAGGATCGCGAGGCTGAAACGCAGCACCCCATCCACATAGCCCTTGTGCAGCATAACAATTGAATGACAATCACCGGCTCCGCGCGAACCTGTAAGACATTTAAAAACTCGAGCGGCCGAATTAATGCGGCTCCGTATCTGTTTGACTTCCGGTGAACAGGTCAAGTTGCGGCCTATTAAAACTCCTGGAAATTTTGGGCTCGTGCATACGAAAGTATGTACCCGCCCACTATCAATGGATAGCGATCGATATTTTGCCGTGTGAAGGCCATGGCCACGCTCTTATATGGAGAAAGTTGAAGGCAGTGGGCTGCGAGGTAGTTGTAAATGTTGTATAGGGCTCTCTGTAATCGCTGCTGTGTTCATCGTAATGAACGAATAGCACATTACACACAGATATCATCTGCGTACAGCGTGATCTTCCCTCCACGCGGCAGGATTCTCTTGAGTGAAAAGAGGCTCAGGTTGAACAGCAACGGTGTTAGTTCGGCACCTTGAAGTACACCCTTTTCCAACGCTGTAATGAGAAATTGAGCCTTCCGGAGTGGTCATGAAAATGTGTCTTCCGTAAAGGTAGTACGCTATCCATGTGTATAGCTTGCCCCCAAAGCCATAATCTTCAAAAGCGGCAAGAATTGCTGTGTGGAGGTCCGAATCAAGCGTGGCCTTTAAGTTCAGGAAAATTGCGGTTGGTGTGCAGCCAGAACTAAGTGATACTTAGAGTGAGGATGCTAGAGCTATGATATTTTCTATCGCTGATCTGTTCTGACGAAAATCATTCATTTCCGGGAGATAAACCTTCCGTTCTCAAGAAACCATGACATCTCGGTATGTATAACCTTTGGCGTTATATTTTCGGTACAGCAGAGCATGGCGATAGGCCGGAAGGTTTGCGCTTTTCCAGGTTTTAAAAGTGAAAATTCTTTTTTCTTTAAAAGTGAAAATTCTTTCCGCAATTTACCTTTTTGCAATGTTGAATTGCGGAATTGTAGTAGACGTAGTTTAGAGGGCCGAGATAGATGGACTATGGCTACGTAGATGACGCCGTCATGGCCTGATGTAGCGCGCTTTTTCACATCAAAGGTAGCCGAAAAAAGCTCTTCTATAGTAAAGGAAAAATCAAGGGCTGGCTCCGACACTTTCGAGGCAATCGAGGAGGAGGCACGCACGAATCGTTGAGGAGGCATTGCTGGCGATGAAAGAAGCTTACAGTATTCTTCGGTCACTTCCTTCAAAGATGCGAGCTCGTGCAGGGAGAGGGCACCTAACAGGTGCAGCTGCTGCGTGCAATTTCGCATTCCATTCATCATTCGCCATATGCGTCTGAAAGGCTGCCTGACGTTCAGCGTAGCAGGGAAGCTCCTCCAACGTTGCTGGGGTAGCTAGTTAAGGTGCTGTCGGATATGTCTTTGCGCTCGCTTAGAAGCTCGCAGGTGTTCGATGGTCTTGGTGCGCAACGCCTTCCTCTCCACCCGCCTTCGTATGGCACATAACCTGTGATAACCTGGATCATTTTCTGGTATGTCATGGCATTTCGTTATGCAGCGCGTGGTGTCCCGCAAACAAGATGCAATTGAATCAACTAGTTCGTCATCCCCAGTCACAACTGACACAAATCTACTCGAAGCACTCGTAAATGCATTCAAGCTCGTACACTTCACTTTCATACAGCGAGATGACTCCGAGGCGTCGAGGGCGGGTATCAAAATGGAGTAATGGTCATGTCTCCTCGTTTCTACGTTAGTGGTCCATGTAAATCATCGAGAAAATGTAGCGGAGATGAATGATAGATCAATGCAGCTGGTGACGGTGATGGCATAGCTTGAGGTAAATTATGCCATCAGTTAGTGGTTCAATACGGTAGCTAATTAGCAAGTCAGCAAGCTTCTGCCCTCTTGCGCTCGTGTGTGTGCGCTCACCCCGCATTACACTGTGTGTATTGAAATCCCCACGAGTAATGTAGGAGCGACGTATTCTTTTTGATATTTTCCAGCCGCGACACATCAAAGGCGCCACCTGGCTCGAGGTAGCCGGATATTAAAGGGACACTGAAGTGAATTTGTCAAGCTCCCGTTTTTGCTTGCACTGCGTAGACTGGCTCAAATTAGCACACTTTTCATCGTTTATCCGGTTGAAAAATCGGTAATTATTTTACAAAGCGCGAAAGAAGAAAAACTACCATGCGCGGTTTGCGGCGGCCGCACCAACTAAGGCTGTGGCGTTGGGAGGAGGGGGCACTGTGATTGGACGATGCCCAAGGTTAGCAATCAAACAAGTTTCGATTTCGGTTTCGGCTTCGGTTCTGTAAAACACAACCAATGGCATTGTTGGATGGGCATTCTCAATATCTCAGTAATCATCGTACTGCGCTTCTGCTATGTTGTCGGTTGTAAAATGCATAAGATAAGCCTGCCAGGACGGCTTGGAATCGTAGCATTCACTAGCCGAAGCCTACGCAGTGCATGAACGCCCTCCGCGTCCCCGCAGACGCTCAAATGCGATGCGCTTTTCTTCTATATTTGGAGCTTGCCTCACTCATGCCTGTATCGTAAAAAGCGTGTTCGCACCAGGCCAAGGGTCTGTTGATTCTGGCCTGTGCCCACTGCCCGCAAGCAGTCGGTGCTTATGGAAACAGCACGCCAAGAAGAACTCGCTAGCGCGCCAGTGCCAGCCTGCGCGCGTTCTGTGAACTACTTCGTGGAGCAATGAACGTTGCGGCCCAAAAAAAGGTGAACTCAGTATAGAAAACATCGGCGGAAAACAAAAAAGTTAGCTTATAAAAAACAAAGTACGTACCCGCGGGGATTCGAACTTGTGACTTGCAAAACACTTGCGCTGGACATACCTAGCGCTCCAAACAACTCGGCCACGGGCGCATGCTGCCAACCTTGGAAATATATAGTATAAAATGTATAACCAGTTTACACTTTATTTAGTTTTAGCATTCCAAGCAGCTTAGGTGACTATTTGTTGTTTTGCGCTCGTGCAGTAAGCGTCTCCCCAAGTTTCCACAATATCTCACGTCTAGCAATTGCATTTCTTAGACGGAAAAGCGTTCGCAGATGCGTAGTCGTGCTGCTGACCACTCTGCTTGTTCGCCCAGCGCAAAAAAGTGCTTCCCGCACCGTAGTTTTACGCTGTACGGTAAAAATATCAGTTGATTTTATTTCCTTAGTACCTATATTGACTTCGCTGACTCTTCTCTCGCCTTCAAGAGTCCTTATATTTTCCTACTGGCGTACCGGTCAGCGAAGCGTCGCATGTGCGCTTGCGCAGCGCTTGTGTGACGTGACCTTGACTTGGAGCTAGATACAGTGTACAAACTAACGAATTAAAGAAAGGCACATTCTTCCATTCACAAACGTGTCCTGGCTTCGTTTCAACTGAGCGAACGAATTGCGACGACCCGTCGGCGGCCGGCGGACGAAACGCTGGGCCGACTGCACTGTCTGAAGGCCGGGGAGCCGTGCAGTAGCGCAGCCAATTGCGAGCTCGGCTCCTCCCGACGTCACACGAAAATGCCACAGAAAACGGGCGAGCGTAAAGAGAGGAGGACAGGATTTTTGAATTAATTTTTCTACTAAATAAAATCGCGTAAACGCGCCCAGATTGGTCGAAACATGGCCTTGGAACTCCGGACTACAATTTGCGCTAGTAATCACGCAATGTTTACATATCACTTCAGTGTCCCTTTAAAGTAAAACGTTGACGGCCGATAACAATAGCCCCACAAACATACTCATTTGTGTCGTGCGGTGTGACGGCAACTTTAACAAAGAGCATGCCATCACTAAAAGCGACAAGTAGCCTGCTCGGCCCAATATATCCCAATATATCGCCGGGAGTACAAAAGTTGATAACCGTCCATACGAAATTTACCTCCCACACCAGACTCTGAGATGACAATGAAAGGAAAGAGGTATGTGGTAATAAGGTAACCAAAGCCCGCAAGCTTAGACGCAAGGAACGAGCGTTCCACTGAAAAATTGTAGAGTTCCTGTAATTGGTGTGAAGTGACAGTCCAGGGCCCACAGCTTGCATTCTTAGGGTGGGCCTCCAAACGAACACCCCTGCGCTGAGAACGAGGCGTTCACCAACGGCTCCAATTCCAAGACAGCTTCGACATCGGAGAGGCTTCCGGAAGACGGAAGTACACGGCGGATAGCCTTGACAGCAGCGAACAACATAGGTATTAGAACCTGCCCGAGGTCAGTAATGGGAGAGCTGACCTGTCGTCAGGTTTCGATGGTCGTTCCGTGTGCGAAGGGTCTGGGAGGTAGTGACATGTTCAGAGTGTGTCGCGGTCTTGAATTGTATGTTTTCTGACGGCACCAACTTGAGGTTCGCCTAAACCGACATTGCGTATGACTTGTCAGGTGGCGACTTCATTACCGACGACTGTTCTGCTCGAAGAGAGTTGCTTAACTTGTTAGGTGCCGGCTTCGTTTGCAATGACTGACCTGTTTGAAGAGAGTTCGTTGACGTAAACACCATTTCCAGGTTTTGGGGCGGGTCCTGTCGACCCGGGTGTTTACCTTACGCTTGCTCTATGGCTGAAGCGAGGGTCGCAGATTTTGTTTTTAGACGCGATCCACATGATGCTGGATGCGATCCATTACAATTTGCACACAGTGGATGTGACCTTGATGTGCAATCCATGTGAGAATGCGGCCCAGCCACACTTTGCACCGCACAGGACCACTGCAGCGTTTGGCAACGTGTCCGGGTCGCTTGCACTTAAAGCACTGCGTAGCTGCACCCATATATGACTCTATGGGGTAGCTACTAAACTCAAGGTATACCCGCTTAGGCAACCGGGAGTCACTCGCAAATTCCAGAATCATTGTGCCACGCCGTGACCCTGTGACTGTACTGTTTTCATCGGGGACGTAGGACACCTCTCGCCTAGCAAATATTACGCCCTGGCCCTGTAGATACTCGAGCAGTACATTGCCGGTGTACCCTCGAGGCATACCGTGAATCTTGCCAAACGTCGCTGAAAAAGAGAAACTCGGACGACCATACCAACGACTTTCGTGATTTCTAATGGCCTATTGACCGCAGAAAGTGTTGGTACCGTGACGATGAGGCTGCTGCAGCTAGAAGGTTTGGATTCACCCTTGTTCCGAATCACCCCACCGCTGTGCTTCGTGCAACAATCCTCGGCTGTGTGGAGAAGCCTCCACTGCGTGCGCCTTTCAAGCACGCCTACCTGTGAGTGACTCACGCTTGCAGCCGACGGAGCCAAGCGCGTCGCTACATGTCTGGATCACTGGTGCCTCGCTATTGGCATGGTTCAAACTTTGGCGGTGGCAGATGAGTCATGCTTCAACTTGTCCGAAGGACGCGGAAGGTGCTGCGGGGACCTCCTCTCTCCTCTCTCTCGGACTCAGCGTGCGCCGCTACTACCGGCCGCTCACGAACTCTGGAAAGAGCGTTGTGTGTGTTTGTGCCGTTGGTGTCGTGTCCACAATCTAGAGGGAACGCTTGTTTGACCGTTGGCGCTTTGGGCATAAATAAGATCCCCCAAGCGCTTTAGTTCATTCCTGTTTGAGCAGTGAATCAATGCTGTCACTCTGCTCGAGTCCTGTACTGTAACCTCGCCCGTCGGGGTATTGTTGTTGTCTGGCTTCGGCCATCTCTCGCCTTGAAGTAAACAAGTCAAGTGTTCCTTCGGCTTCTGGTCATCTTCAAGGCTGCAACGTTGGCTGGCCGCTCGCTTCACTACGCTACCATACGCATGTCGGAGGCGACGGAGCTCGTCTCGGGTACGCCTTCCCGTACGCAACACCCTCCAAAGGGAGCGTCCAGGGGCCCGATTCTCTAGGGAAACGGCGCGCGCCACTTGCCCATCGTTTAGAAACGGCGGCCTTCTTCTTCTTAGGTGGTTCGGGTGAAAAGGAAAAGGAAGTGCACTGGGGATATTATTGAGCCCAACTGGGGGCTCACCTGCATACAACCCAGTGCGGTGGGGACGGGGAGGAGGGGGATATAAAGATTAGAGGAGAAAGGGGGTGATAGAGAGATAGGTAGGCCTTGGGGACGCACTTGATTGGCCGTGTGCAAAATGTCGTCACGCGTTGTGTTATACGGAAAAATTGGGCCCATCTCCCCGCGAGGGGGACTCGAGTAAATGCGTCGCATAGGGGGTGGGTGTATTGCGTTAACGTTTAGTGTTTGGGGAGTTGGTGGTAGTGAATGCGTTGTATCAGCAGTTTCTTGACGTAGTTTGAATGAGTCAAGGATATAAGGTGCGTTCGTAGCCTCCCATTCTGTGTCGGCTTTGTGGCGCAGTGGGTAGAGCACCATGTACATTGCGTTCCGCCCGCAGGGTCGAGGAATCGAAACCAGGTGCCGGATAGTATTTTTTTATATAGTGTAGGGGGAGGGGTGCGGACAACGACGGTGCGGACTACGACGGACGTCAACGCGGGTGACATCGTGAGTTACTGAAATGCTCTGCATTTAAAAGTACCGCGGAGCAGTCGCTCATGGCCCGTGACCTACTTAGTGTGCCGTTTTATGTGGTTTGAAAGACAACAGGCCGTAATTGATTACGTCGATTATCAATCAACCGCACGCCAAACGCCGGCCAGAAACGATGTGGGGGAAAGTGCGTCGTTTCAAACTGCGCTCGCTTACGGCGAAAGCGTCCGTGGTTCCTGCGCGGTGCACAGGCGGTTCCGTTCGTGCCTTGTCGTCTGCTAATTGTTTTTACCTCTGTGGTTTGTAAAACTCGAAGCTCGTTCGCGCCAAATACTTCGGCGACGTACCTCAGCGTTATTTCAGCGAACATTTTCACGCTGTCGCCGATGAACGTACCTGTCTATCAACTCCGACGCTCCAATATCAACGCAGGCGCACGGAACAAACATATGCCGCACATTTTTCCGCCAGGCGCACTTTGGTTGCACCAGTGCGGCAGTACGCGGCTGCACCAGTACGGACAGTACGCGGTAAATAGAACACTGCCGTAAACCGCGCCTAAAATGGTGTATCTCGACATGGCGGTGAATTCGCCTCTTCGTTAGCGGCACAGCAATCTCCGCAATCTCCGAGACGACAAATGCGATGGCCAAGGCGACAACACACGCCGCGCGACGCGTTCGCCCTCAGCGACGAGGAGTTTGCGCACAAATTTCGCCTTTCCAAGGTCGCGGCGCGCACTCTCTGTGGCGAGTTGCGGCTCCGTCTCGAACCTCAACGGGCAACGTTCCCTAGAAGTCTCAAAAGGGACAACGCTAGGGAACGTAGCTTGCTCTTTGATTGGCTAGTTCCTCTCCTCCGTTCTCCCCGACACCTTGGAAGCAACGCCACCTAGAGTCTAGGTGGCGTTGTTGGAAGGCCGGGGTCTTGCTCCAATTTTACGTCAAAATGACGTCACACGCGAAACGACGGCGCCGTTTTGGAGAATGGGGCCCCAGGTTGCGTTGGATGAAATGTCACTGGTATTCCTACCAGTCGCGCTTTTTTGCACTTAACTGCAGTAAATAGAGTCGCGTCCTTTGCCTCGATTTCTTCTGCCACCGTAGCAGCGTCCTCTTGACCCTCGCTGATAGCCCGCTTCTTCTGGGGAGGTTGGTCTTGTGAAGGTCCAGAAGCCGCGACGCGGGGCAGTGATGGCGGGACCTGTTGGTGGCTATCTGATGACGTCATTTTTACGCCGATGCCTTCCCTAATGGCACCATGGAGAAAAGTCGATGACAGGCACCCATCAGACAGCGGGGCCTGCTCGCAGCGTTGAAGGAGCGGTTTGACGTGCGGCACTTGCCTCGCAGGCGTATTCAGGCGAATAAAAGGCGACAGCACGTAGCAATATAGTGCACTGTGCGGTTAAAGAAGAGCAAAAAAATGAAAACTCAGAAAGAAGATTAAACAGACTGCCTATTTTTATCGTCGTACTACTTACGGAATTAGAGTGCTCAAATTACTCCTGTATTACCCAATTCTTCCCATTCTTTTTCCATGTCCCTCCCCCCCTCCCCAAACAAAAATAAAAAGAATGACCTGGGGAACAACACCCGCTCCAGCAACTGCATGGCAGGTTTGCAGCCAAGCAAAAATAAATGAACAGGGGTTATAAATCAAACATACTTTTTGCTGAAAAAGCCAATCTTTAGAATGCAAAAATGAATGCCCCCACATATTTCTTCCCTTTAGGCCACTTCCCAGCTGTTCGGCCATTTCGTACCCGCACGGCCACGTACATGCAGCTGCCCGTCCACATGCGTACGGAAGGCGACGTGAGCGTACAGGATACTAAAATACCTTTAAGCATGCCACTAGAACACGAGACCGTCACCGATCCTGCCATGCACACCCTAATTCACGGGAACACCACTTTCATAAAGAAGAACGGCACACACTGCTTGACCACATGGCAACTGGAGCACAGCACTCAGGAGCAGCGGCCAGAAGAACCCCGCAGCGGATGAGTGTACAGTCACGGCAACCACATAAACATCACAGAAGTTGTAGGAGAACATGCGTTTACTCATCACCACAGGCTTTGCCTCCTGGCTTCGCTGAAAGGTCGTAGGGGAAGGCAGATGTCATGTGCGGAGAATGCAGGCACCGTCTACTTGAATGCCAGATTAACTGCCGCGAAAAGTCCGGCATACTATCTGCACCAGTCCTACTGAAATTTTGATCGCTTCAGCATTGTTTAGTGCCTGACGCAAATAACGAAGGCCCACTAAGAGGAGGACGACGCGCATTAATCGGGACACAAGGAGAACTGTTTTTGCACAATACAGGAGATAGTGGCTAGCGGAAGGAGCAATGTGCCCGCAGAAGCACGTGTTATTGTGCAGCAGATCAACCCAGTGGAAATAACAAGGAAACCGTCAATGTCCGGTAAATAGTTGGGCATAGTCTTCGGGGCCGAAGGAAGAATGGAGGTCTCTGACACGGGTTTTGATGTCTAAGGTTTTAGAACCAAAGTTATCGCGCGCCGAGATATGTGCGCTCGAGAAATCGCGGTGTAATTTAAACTAATTTGTAGCCTTCCACTACGGTGTGCTTCACATCCCACGTGTAGTTTGCGGCGGGTAAACCCCCGTACCCCCCACTTTTTTTAGACTTTTTAGACTTGGTCCATCATTAGCTAGCTTGATACAACAATCGCCAGTGTGTAGGGGTTGCGAGATAAACTCGCATTCGGTAGGAAATGGGTTTGTAAATTAAAGCCGAATACAGTCATTTAAAAAATGTTCTCTTCGTGTCGCTGGCCATTTTTGGAACTGTCGCTTGGTAACGCCGACGCAGGATTCTCGTGTAACGGGGTATTTAATCCTTTCGCATTAAAAGTAATTTAAACACTAGAATAAGCATTTTTACAACTTTAAAACTTGAAATAAGCGATTTGAAAAACAAATTTCCACTGAACACGCTAAATTAATGTCTAGCCTGACTCAACGCTCACGTGATAGGTGACACATAGCGCTGGCAGATCTGAATGCCACCTGCTGCTGCCTTTGCAAATGTCAGGGGCCCTATATAGAAGGGGTATATTCACCATACCTTTTCTTCTCCTCCAGCCGAGGCATATCTCTTTAGGCAAGCTCCTAATTTTTCGATACATTCCAAGGTCGACAAAACTCTGCCCGCATCGCTGTCAACGCTTTCTGTCTTTTTGAGGCAGTTTTCAGCCTGTGTGTTGCTTTCATGTATATAAGGGTGCCTGCTCACGTGAACAATTATTGTCTTCACAAAAGCACACGTCGCTGTTCCATGTACAGGCTAAATATTGGTAACACGCAGTACATGGGTACGACAAATAATGCACTGTTGGAAAATTTCTTTATTGGCCAATTTCAACGTCAGATACTGAGCAGGACGCATTTGTCCCGGCAACCAAGTTCTCGTTAACACACCCCACTGGGTTTGTTTACGGATGCTCTGCATCGTGCAGCTGCGCTTTCGCCCGCGAGTTTCGCTGCAGACTACGCCAAGTCTCGCACAACAGCAGTTGCAAAAGCAGATCCCTCATTTCACGGCTCGTTGGCCGCGCCGTGCAAAAGCCGTCGCCGCTTCAAGCGTTTGTCGCAGGTAAGCGTCGGATAAGTACAACGTAGAAAAACGTGGGAACACGCCGTAAATTAGCGGATGAAAGTGAAGTTTTTATTGGAAAACAGCAAAGGCAGCGCTAACCTTTTGAAATATAGGTGATTACCCCACATTTCAATGAAGGCTTTACGATGACCTTTTGGCGACCTTTGCCGCCTTGCAGTCTGTGTAGCTGGGTTTCGGGAATGCCAGAAAAGTTAGAAAGGAAAATTCACGTTACAACTGTTTTTTTACAATGTTAGCCGCTGCGGCATTACTGATAAATGAACGGGGTAATGCATGCATACCGCAATGATGGAACCGTGGACTGGCATGCGGCGCAGCCCAGTATTCGTCTCCGACATGTTTCCTTGCAGAAAAAAGGGTCCTCTCTTCAGTGGAAGAGTGGAAGTGATTAATTATATCCAATCAATCAATAATTCCAACTGACGCTGCAATTTGTGGTGCCCTTGTTTGTTAACTTTTCATTTGGAGGACGAAGCAGAAAGGTTGCAATAGTAGCCGGTGGTGGATATATAGCGCGCGCGCCGCCCGATCGGTTAATTGATTGAAACTTTTATTGGAGCAAGGAGGGCGTTTGCCGTACGGTGGAGAGAGGGATGGAAGGAAGGCGACCGCCCGAAAAATAGACTTTGCGCTGCACTAGATCTAGAATAGAATATATATTCATACATCCATCCTCGTCACCTATCACGACAGCAGTGCACTTCTGGGGCCATTTGTAGGACTGATGGGTTGAGGTGTTTCGACCGGAGCGTTCATTCCCTGAATTGTTTCGTCTTCGAAAATAGTTTTATATTTACCAACCGTGCCGAAAACTCCGACACACATGTGACGCTGTTTACGTGCGTGAATGGTAAAGCCTTATATTTCAATCTATTAGGTCCTCTATGTGTATAATGGTAGGACTGTCGTGATTACGCCATCTTCTGTTGCGACAATGCCTTCGTGATCAAAGGTGTGTATCTATGACGCGTAACCTTCACGTCGAACAGGTTGCGCTGGGGCCGGCTATTGTTTTTCCCCTGCCTCTTTGCTCGCCATGTTCCAATGCACATTTTTGTAAAGCTCGCGGTTTTGTGGGTGACCCGTTTCACAGCTGTTGCTAGCTAGACACTTATTAGTTAGTCCATCACCGTAGGGACATCACCGACAGCAGGAATGTTTTCAGTCATGGGATACTGTTCTTTCATTATCATTGTGGTAATTCTTTTTTCTTTATGTCGTTTCCTTGCCTGCATACGAATTTGCCAATAGGCCTTGTTACCCCTACATACACGCCATTACCGTAAACGTGCTTTAGGGCATGGCAAAATTTTTTCTGCACCTGCCTCTAGTGTGCGATTATGTCCCCTAATTGCATCGTCATGAATTTTTCCCTTTGAGTCCATTTTTCTTCCCTCTTGTTTTGTATTCCCCCTTCTTATCACTACACAAACGCTATTAGCGTAACCGTGTTTTTCTTTTGATGGAATTATTGTGCTCAGACAAATTATCCCTGTAGACCCCAGTACACGTCCCTAACTCCGGCTTATGAGTTGCAGCTACACCGCATTAAGTTGGTCTGCCTTCACTAATCTAGACCCAAAAGCTGGCCTCGGTGCAGGGGTTGAATGATAGAATTGCATTTCGTTAACCCCTTGAGCCATTTTTTATCTACTTACATTCTTTTCGCATGACCGGCAATTGTTAAACCATCGCTCCAGCTTTCTAAATAATTGGGCATCTAATACTTTTTTTATTAAAGAAATAGGGCCATGGCCTTGCTGGAGAATTGCCGGCGTTTTTTCCCCCAGCCTCGTTTCAATCACATGCCTCTTGAAATGGTTAAATTAACTCAGGCCTATGTTTACAAAGAACGTCTGGAAGGAGGCCTGAACAAAAAGTGGAGGCTAGTTCATTTGGCGAGGGTTCGTGCCCGGTGCTACAAACCACAGTTACGGTGACCAATAGACAAGAAGATAATAGAATCAAGTATACACTGCAAAATACAAACTAACTCACTAGAGCGCATACGAATGAAGAGAAACAATTTGACCAATAGGTGAATAATAACTAATTTTTTGTAAAATTTTACTCGGCATGTCCTCGCTAGCGCCTGAATTCTAGCGATCGTTTATTAGAAGTTATAGTTTCCATGGGCAGATACGTGCACAAAATCTGTTCTCAGATGAGCGTTTACTCGCTAAGCAAAAAAAAAAAAAAAAAAGAAAACACATTTTCCCCGGAGGCAGATCTCGAGAGAAACACTGTGCCTCTTAATCATAATTCTCGGATGTGCATATATGGTAAATCATACAGGCTAAAGCAAATCAGATGTGCATGAGTAATAGAATACTACAACGTCAGTAAACTTTCACAGCTGCATAAAACAGGCAGAAGTGTAATGTTTACAATTATTGTTTGTAGCCTGCCATACAAATCAAGCTAATTCGTTTGGAAGAAAGACTAGCAGAGTATTGAGATATAATCTAATACAGCAAAAAGGACGGCAGTAGGCCTGAGTTCATCATCACCATCGTCATCATCGTAATGTTTGTGTCTACTGCAGACGTAGGCCTCTCCCAAAGATTTCAGGGCCGTTCTATTGAGAGTTTGCTGAGTCGAATTTTCTTAGTTCCCCAATTTATCGAATCACTGGTGTTCCCTGTTCTGTTTATCTTCCCTTGGCAACTGCTCCGTTGAACGGATGGCCAATGGTTTCCTAACGTATAATATATCACGAGGAAGTTCTTATGATGCAGTGAATGCAAAAGCATTCGCGTCCCACCCCAGAACGTTAGTGTCTAGTGTCTAGTGCATTAGCACCTGCCACTAATTCTCACTGACGTAAGCAACGGATGACATGCTGTCGTCTGCCTAGAGGGGAGCAGTTCTGGCTCCTCGTCTGAACAAGAGAGGAGGGATGCCGTTAGCGAGCAAGGTACATGACGCGCCTACGATTTGCCGATCGAACGGCGCAATTCTGCGATTAAATGAAGGTTAGGTTCGTCTCACTATCATGTGATCATAAATCAATGCCTTACTGTGTTTTTCAGCGCCGCCACTGCACCGAAAAATTGACTGAAAGCAACGAGCTGCACTTAAACTTTTAGGGGCGAAGCACCTTAAGGCCGAGGCTTGTCCGGCGTCAGGCGTCCGTGCTCACGGCACAGCACCGTGTAAATCGAAACACTGTGAACAAAATGGTTCGCAAAAGGTTAACATGAACAAAATAAAAGGTTTGCAAAAGGTTAGAGAGAGAGAGTGGGATAGAGAGGAGAGAGTGGAGATGGAGAGAGAAGAGAGACGCACAGCCACCGTGTACATCGAAACATCTGTGACCAAAGGTTTACAAAAGGTTAACAAGAACAAAATAAAAGGTTCACAAAAGGTTAGAGAGAGAGAGAGAGAGAGAGAGAGAGAGAGAGAGAGAGAGAGAGAGAGAGAGAGAGAGAGAGAGAGAGAGAGAGCTCCTGGAGAGCCGTGCTGTGCATGCGCGTGGAGCATTGAATTGGATTGGATTGGATAGAATTAGATTGAAATGAATTGGGATTGGATTCGATTGGATTAGAATAAATTGATTGCATTGTATTGAATTGGATTGGATTGGAAATTTTTTAGCAGCAGTAAGCACTCTCACGGGTGATTTGCGGTAAGAACGATCTCCAGTGCTTCGCCCACTCGTCATGATTCACTTCGTGGAGATGCGTGAATTTTTTCAGGATGCCTCTTTGGTCAGTTTAAAGAAGTGATGTGTGTCGCGGCGGCCAACCTAACAAAAACATGCCCAGGAGTAGCGACCAGTAGATTGCAGCCACTACAATTCCTCCGCTTACCTTGCCTCTTCATTCGACGGAACCTTCGTAGAAAATGGCTCCAAATTGGCTCTGATACGGTGTCCTGCGGCGTAGAGTGCCGTTTTAGGGGAGGAGCCCCTTAGGGGATCGGGCTGTCGGCGTCTCATGTCGTCGTCGTCTCATGTAGTCATTGTACTAAAACACCGGGATACTCGTTTTCCAACGCCTCGCACTAGAACAGTTCGTGCTTCAAAGACACGAGACGTACAGCAAAGCTGTATACCTCTACCCACCAATGGTTTCATCTCCATGGGCAAAAACGCCAAGGCGCCGAAGCGCCAAGAATACATTTATACACTGCATGCTTCCCGCCTTCTCATGTTTCACGTTATCATTTCATCTCCGTAAGCAAAAGCACCAATGCGCCAAGGATACACTTTTCTACACAGCAAGCTTCGCTCCTCCTCAGGTTTCGCGTTAGTGGAGGCCACCCGAGATTTTTTTTTTACTTGTGTGTGGAGCACCACTTGCCTGCGCATGTCTCTTTCGGCATCAGATGTTAGTATAAGGTTACCCAAGTTGTAACTGTACGTCATATTTCTGCGTAGAGTTAGGGATGTGGCGTTGGACTGGAAACGAGCTATCCGTTCGGATGGCATTTCGTAACGTATTTTTACGGAAACCTGGCCCGACTCCCAGGCCTAGGTGATCCTAGGACTCTTTATTGCGGAACTGGCCGGTGACGTAGTACAAAAGAGGCAGGGACACGGAAGACACACGATCAACCCACTGTCCGGTTTATTGCTATCTCAATAAACTTAACTGGCCCGCCAATGGCCTACAGAGAAAGACCAACTGGTAATGTGTAGCAAGGGCCGACAGGGGAAGATAGGCCCGGTGCAGAGGTGGGTGGTTAGTTGCTGTCGCATGCTGACCCTCGGTGCACACCGTACAAAATTGATCGGCAGCGAGCACTAATAATACAAATCATGGCAGATTGCATAAATGATGACCTGTGCATTGACACGACGAAATTGGACATCTTGCCCCTCTTAGTCTCTCCTCACAAAGCAACTACGATGTTCCGTCTTTTAAATGTTTCCGTCGGTCAGTTACAGCGCTAAAGCCTAAAACGGGATACGGCATAATTGTTTTTAGACCAATTTTGTCTCTTTGTCATTTCAGCTTCTCAGCGGCACAATACACGGGGAGTGTACATCGTTCCACAGCAATTCCCGCTGACACATGGAGTTCGAAGAGGTGCTAATCAAAGCCGGCGGGTTCGGCTTGTTCAACAAGACTGTCCTGGTGCTCGCGTTGATATTGAGCGGCGTTCACACGAGTCTGTACAGTTTCGGGCACTTCCTCATACTGGTCGCGCCGTCGAGTCAGTGGTGCTTTCTCAACGGCACCCTGCCTTCGCCGGAGGGCATGACAAAGTGTCCGAGAGGAAAATGTCGGGGTGCTCTCGCGCCCTCTGGAGAAATGTATAGTTGTAATGAAACTATATTTTTGGAGGGGCTCAAGACATGTCCAACTGGATGGCAGTATGATTACGACGAGTACTTTCCGACAGTAACAGCGGAGGTAAGTGGTATAAAACAAATGCATTCAGTATGACTATGCCTCATTAGAAGGCAGCCAAATTACTTTAAACGATGTTAAATTGTGGAGCACGCTAAGCATTGCAATCGTACGTTAAAGAATCGCCAAAATCTATTCCTTGGCGTCATCAAATATATCATGCATGTATAAAAATTGTATCTATTGACAGGCGGAGAAAGTTATCGGTGACCTCGGAATTCGAAGCGATACGCCCGCCAATGGTAGTTCAGCGGCTGAGGCGCTGTGCTGAGAGGCCCGAGGGTATGGGCGCGGTCCCGGAAGTGGAGACTGCGATTTGATGAAGTGAAAATAAAAAAAAAATGCCAATGTGTCGAGGTTCCGGTGCACGTCAAGGATCCCCAGGTGGCCTAAATCAATCCGTATAGCTCCGCCGAGCCCACCTGATGTCCCAGGCGCAGCGGAGCGCTTGAAACCTTAAAATTCAAAACTTGGAATTTTGAGGGTTATACTATTTCTGTCAGAAATGTCTTGCCTACATTCACTGTGAGGACGAGAATAACGGTGGAGCCGGCATCTTAACTAAACAGCTCACTTGCCAAACGAATTTTTTCACAGCACGCTGAGAACTACGTGCCGACATATATGCTTCCTACCAATAGAAGCTAGAGCTTTTTTCTAAAAGAAAAAAATAAACGGACATAAGGGAAAGTACGTGAGCATAAATTTTAGAAGGTTGGATATCGTGCCATCGCATTGCAAGAAAACTTTTTGCACCACTACTCTAATTATTGCTGCCGCCTGAGACGTCGGGTACAGTTTCTTTCTCTCGAGGCCTCATAAATTAAATACTTCTTTAGCGGCCAGAAAAAACGAGAAAAAGAACGTCTATTAGATCCTGTCTATGCGACTCATACACAAACGGAAGTTTGAAAAATTAAAGTTAACGGGGAGCGCTGGTCTCATGATAGGTTACTAGCTATAATTGCCCACCCATGCATACTGTGACACTATTTTTGTTCTCCACAGAATCACTGGGTTTGCGGTGACAGCTGGAAGCTGTACACGGTTCACTCGACATTCTGGCTTGGTTCTATGGCTGGGTACCTGGTCTGTGGACTGCTGGCGGATAGGTAAAATACTGAACTTCTGGGCTTGATTTTAAAATAACGCTTAGTGACGCGCTGAGTCAAGGTCCTTGGTGAACACATGTTATTGTAAGGGGCAACGCTTTAGGGAGTGCTAGCTTATCGTGATGGTTCTCCATATTGCGCCATCTCGCGTGCCTCACGTCATGGGCATGCTTACCTATCCTCTCGGGAAACAAGCGCCTAAACCGCATCATCACCTGAAAGATCTCACCCTCATCATTCTAGGTGCCCTAACTGACACAGCGCCCTCCCTAAAAAAATGTGCCGCCTAGCGAACGCTACATTGTCCGGGTTCGATGCACTGCACCCCTAGACACTAAGGCAGGGGCCATGCGCCGGGGGCGGTTTCATAACGAAGTGTCGTCTCTCTCTCTCTCTCTCTCTCTCTCTCTCTCTCTCTCTCTCTCTCTCTCTCTCTCTCTCTCTCTCTCTCTCTCTCTCTCTCTCTCTCACACACACACACACATACACACACACACTGATTATATACGTAAAAGTTATTTTGGGGGGATAGTGCTTGGTCATGGTACGACCCACACCAATGCAGACAGCTACAGGCAATGCCGTATAATACAACTGTCTGTATTAAAGGAGTTATAGCCTACTAGTGGACATGTTCTGATCGCGCCATGCGGATGAGGGACAACAGGTGGGCCATCCGTTTAAGGGAATGGCTGCCAATAGACCGCAAATGAAATGGTGTCGGCCAAGGACTCGACCGGGAGACGAGCTACGAAACTTTTTTGGGGAAAGGATGGACTCAGGTAGCGCTCGATAGGCAATGCTGGAGATTTTTAGGAGGAACCATTGTCCTGCAGTCAACACAACCAAGCTGATGATGAATTTGACACTGCGTCATACGCCTTCGAGCATGCATGCACGCCACTATGCATACTGAACAAAGTTGCAGAGTGGTGGCTCTAGTAAGGAATTGGAGCTTCGTTTCTTCTGTGATAAAGATTTCAACGCATTGATGAATCTCTGACGCTGTGGAGGAGCGGGATGTTTACAAAGCTGTGCGCTTTTGGAATCTTCCGTTTGTTCCCCTTTTTTATTATCAGCGATTTTAGTGCGTTGTGTTGGTATACTCTAGTTATCACACCACGAACTCATAAACAGAGAAATGAGGGGCAAGAAGACAGAGCGATGAGGTCACGCAAGCCGAGGCAGAGCCTGACTTACACGAGCATGCGTGGAATTGTTGCACCCGGCGGCTACCATTAAAAAGGGTTTTTTGCGTATCACTAAATGTACCCAATGTTATTGATCTGAAAATACCCGAAGAGTGGATGCATAATCTTTTCTAAATATCCTATGTGCACTTGGAATGTCTTCTGCCGCGGCATGCGGGCCGCTCTGCTTCAGAAAACAACTGAACAAAGCTGCTTACTCCACCACGAAATCTCACAGTACAGGATAAATTCTTGAACTGTCACCCGGAACATCACAAATTGTGAACGTAGAGGTGATAAGTCGGGGCAGCACCTAAACATCTACGTGGAACTTGTGACCGAATTTGTCCGTGAGTAGAATAGGGGGTCTCCACTAACTCTAGTCCCCTTGTCACGCAGCCTTGACAATGTGGGTACCACAGTGACGTAAAAGGCGTCTGAATAGAACGTCTTCTTTAAAAACAGCTGCTTTTTCTTCGACAAGATCTTGCTCGACCAACTAGATGACTGTGCCACTCCGCTAAACAGGCCGGTGGCTTCATTTCGTACCTGTATGTATAGGAAGCCCCTAAATATGCGCATTATTAAAACAAAAAAATATGCATGAGGTTTTCCAGGCTTGAGAAGCGTTGGATGGTCCTGTCTAAGGACCATTTCATGCTGCAAAACATGTGGGTGTTCACTCGTAGTCTGTGCTAATTTATGCTCTTACACTCTGTGATACAGGTTTTATTAAAGCTGCCTCTACGCTGCTGTTGGGATAGTTGGTACTAAAACGTGCTGTTGGGCTAGTTGGTGCTAGTTGGTACAGCCCGACAGCATGTTTTATTGAAGTACTTTTCTAATACCCTGAATGCTTTTGTTCCTGGGTCTTCTTCTCGTCCTCAACCATCTGTCGTCGTAAGCCACATCACCAGGCGGACTGCCGCGCCAGAATCATGTGTTTTTCATTAAGAAAGTTTTGGTAACGCCTGTCTCGTCTCCACGATCGTGTTTTTTTGCGCTGTCTCCCATTCCGTATACACCAACTAGCCCAACACAGCGATTTATCAACTTGGCAAGTAATACTCTCAAGTGTGGTGTATGGTCTGTCACAGTACTTTGTTCCCCAAATGTCGTCTTTTTCGCAGAGTGGATACCCGCATTCGTGGACCAATGTTCCATTCCTTTGTTTTAGTGCAGAATCGGACGAAAAAAGACCGCCATGATACTGACGGCAATCGGTACGACTGCCAATCTGGCTGGGGCCTACTTCAGCGGCTTCTTGGGGTTCAGCATACTTCGATTCGTCGCAGGGATGGGTGCACTGACCATCAACAGCGTCGTATTTGTACTGGGTGAGTCGCTTAAATAGGCAGGCGTCAGCGCGGAATTGTCCGCTTCTCTTATTGTACATAATTTCTCGTGGATAGTAACCAGGGGTTGTGGGAAGTTGTGCCCAAGTGTTCATCTGCGGTTCTCGTGCTGCATTGTTTTTTAGGGTGAGGAAAAACACTTGCGCCTTCTAACTGCCTTCCGTGATAGCGATCTTTTAGACGAAGTATATATCGGTAACATCTTTTTAATCATTTACGGCCGGTGGAACGGTTATTATATTTCAACGTTACCTCACAGGTATCGTCGGGTAGATCTAAGGCAAAATACAAGTACTTGAACAAAAATTCCAGCGTGGTTATAATAAAAAATTTACACCATCTTCCCGCGAGGGGAACCATGGGGTAGATGCGACGCATCGGGGGTTTCCGTTGCGTTTCCGTTATGTTAGCGTGTCCATTAATGTTGTGTGTCCACATTTTACGCCGCATGTTCACCCCCGATGCGTCGCATCTACCCCATGGTTCCCCTCGCGGGAAGATGGTGTAAATTTTTATCGGGGTGGCCGGTGCTTGTTACAGTTGCGCCAACCATCGCAATAGCAGGCCTGTTAGTCTCCATTCAAGTCATCGGTGGTCATCGGAGGATGTCATCGGTGGAGCGGCGGCGGAACGACTGAGCGGAGCGGTGCAGTTACCACGTTTATATGCAGCGGAATGAGAAAGAGCAGCGCATAGCAGCGCATAGCAGCGCATGCGCATGTGTTAACCGAGCGCAAGCTGCGCGCTAACCCGCACCCACGCACAGCTGGCACGGCGATGGAGCGAGCGCCGGCGAGCGCTAACACGCAGATGGCGCTGCGGTGAGAGCGGCGCTAGCGCGCAGCTGGCGAAGCGAGGAGAATGGGCGAGGGATGCGCACTACGCCTGATGACGCCGGAGGGACAAGGCGAGTGAAAGAGATGCGTCGCATCTAAAAAATTATGTTCGATTTTTACGAGCGCCTCAGCGAAAGGTGTATAGGAGCTGAAGAGAAAAAGATCAAACAAAAAGAAAGGTGGGTGAACTCTTCTCAATTCAAAAAACCTCTGCCTGTCGGAGCTGCCGAATAACAAATAAAAAATCCAAGTCAGAAAACAATATTTAAGAGAGGCGAGACAAGAGCAGAACAGAAATAGAAATTAGATAGAAGGGCTGAGCTTCGCACTGTCGTGAGCGGCGACCCGATAAACACAACACATACAGAAAAAAGTTGCCGTCTGGGTAAAAAACGGAATAGAAATAGAGGCTAGATAAAGGCGCGTGAAAAGCAGAAGATACAAAAAATATTCGGCCTCCCGCTGTCACGAGCGGTGCCACATACAACAAAAACATTACATTAAGAAACTCGGTTCGACCGGCGGGAATAACAGAACAGATCCAGTGAACTCCGTCCATTCACATACAAAGAGGCGCGAAGAACATTATTCAG
This sequence comes from Haemaphysalis longicornis, assembly GCA_013339765.2. Lineage (NCBI taxonomy): Eukaryota > Metazoa > Arthropoda > Arachnida > Ixodida > Ixodidae > Haemaphysalis > Haemaphysalis longicornis. Next base: position 109,546,347 of record CM023450.1, on the reverse strand, counting down.
CTATTAATGCTACGCACAGCACGAGAACTTCCCAAAAAGACATAAAAATTCGGCACAAGCTTCTTTAAACTTAGAATGTATTCATTAGAGGCTATGTAAAAATGTGTCTACGTATTTATGTATGAACGCTTTTTGTTAAAGCCAGACATGAACGGGCAGTGAAATTCATTGAATTTTGAACAGAATTACCTTGAATGCCATGATGAAGCTTCAATTTTTCTAACACTGTAGTCAACGAGAAAGAGCAGGAAAGCGAATGGAAAGACATAAAGGTTAAAGAGTTGCGGAACCAAGTTTTGCTAGTCTGTACTGGGGGAGTTTCACTAAAAGGATTCAACTTGAACTCAGGACGACTCAGAGAGCGATGTCACGGAAGATCATAGGTGTAACGTTAAGGGACAAGAAGAGAGCGGAGCGTGTCAGGGAACAAACGTGTGTTAAGGACATATTAGTACGAAACAAGAAGAATAAATTGGTGTGGGCAGTTCATTTAATGCGAAGACAAGATAACTATTGGTCATTAAAAGCAACAGGGTGGATCCCTAGAGAAGGCAAGCCTGGCAGGGGCCGGAAGAAAGTTACGGGGCAGATGAGATCAGGAAGTTTGCAGCGATAAATCAGTCGCAGTTAGCACAGGACCGGGATAATTGGAGATATATGGGAGAGGCCTTTGCCCTGCTGTGGGCGTAGACAGGCTGATGATGATGATGATGATGACTGGGGGAGTAGCGGAGATGAGATCATAAAATCAGACCTGTGAAAACGAGAGACAGGATGGGGAAAGCCCTCATGCAGTTCCCTCCTCTGGTACTATATAATACGTTCATGCAAACCTGTATCACTTCAGGAAACGCAGAAGAGGTTTGATCCACTTATGTGAAATTGGTGGTATGGATGGATGTCCTAAGAATGTCTCTACCTTTAGCGGCGGATCGTATAAGTGACAGAGTTCAGTGGCAGACACGCTTCTTTCCGTCGAATACTGGGGCCAAGGACAAAGTGCATCGCCTCTTCAGCCCCAGAGGCGTCTAAGCGGGCGAGTCTGGCCACCCGTATGAGGAAGGACTACGTTTTTGCAAAGAGTACTTCCAATCAGTTCATACAAAACAAAGTCTACAGAAAACTATAGAACCCGCACAGATGACGGCTTTGTGATAGAGCATTTCACGTAAATAGGCAGAGAGTCACAAAGTCCGGTGAATTACATTGGCTCATGGTATTCACTCGTGCAAAAGTTCGAAGAGTAGTGGCGGCATCAGTCCTCGACAGCGGAAGCAAGATGCCGTGTTCAGTGTAGTGACCTGTCCGGTTACTTTCCACACCCAAACATTGCCGATGATTTGAGGCTACGGAAAAGTGCGAATGGTGATGCTGAAAGATAGGCTCCCCTTTACTGGGAGTTCGGGCATGACGGAATTACGTATAAGTTAATTCAGAGCGTTCTTTCCGTGGGCGGAGAGAACATGCCGTAGTCCGGTTAAAAATGAGATACGTCTGTCTGTCTGTCTGTCTGTCTGTCTGTCTGTCTGTCTGTCTGTCTGTCTGTCTGTCGGTCTGTCTCTCTGACTGTCTGTCTGTCTGTCACGCACGCACGCACGTAGACAGACACACAAACATACCCGGCTGACGGATTTACCGACCAACAAATTCCAACCGATGTAACCGATCCGTATCGGTAGCTCAGGTCACGCCGGATACCACGCTACTGCCACGAAGGTTTGCGGGGCGTTCTGAATTCCTTTGCCAGTACGCCTATCGAGGCGGTGCGGTCGTGGTATTTTCGAACGCCACAAATGCATCGGAGGCGGTGGCTGCTGTGGGTGCGACTAATGCAAAACTCTTTCGTGTCGCAGTGGTCGAGCAGACGGTGTCCGGGAAGCGGACGCTGATGGCGTTCCTGTGGGGTGGCATGTGGTGCCTGCGTGGGGACTGCTCTGCCCTGGTACTGCTACCTTACCCAGAGCTGGCGGTCGGTGCTCTACGCCGCCTTTGTTGCCGACCTCGCCATGCTTCTCTGCCTTGTGTACGTTAGAAAGCGACACCTCCGTGAGGCTGCTAAATTAGGCGACTTGATTTGCCTTTATGCGTTAAAGTTGATTGATTGATTGTGGGGTTTAACGCGCCGACGCAACGCAGGCGATGAGGCGCGCCGTAGTGGAGGGCTCCGGATTAATTTTGACCACCTGGGGATCTTTATCGTGCGCCGAAATCTCGTACACACCGGCGTTTTTGCTTTTCGCCTCCATCAGAAAAGCGGCCGCCGCAGCCGGGAATCGAACCCGCGACCTCGTGCTCAGCAGCGCAACGCCTTAGCCACTGAACCACCGCGGCGGGTTTTATGCGTTAAAGTAAGCATCGCGTAAGGAAGTGGCAACCTTTAAAGGATGGCTTCTCCGGATTTGTAGGTGTGCTATCGAATATTTCCGCTTGAATTTCGCTGTTAAATTTCCTTTGCTGGCATTGTGGCTCCTGCCAGACGCGTGACTTGTACCTGGCCCAAGCTTTTCCTAACATGAACAGAGATCAGTGACGACAAGAACCATAGGAACGTGGATTCCTCTACAGGTTTTTCTTCTTGTGTGCCTGAACGCACAGGTGTGAAGCTGCGGGCCCGATATCCCAGCGGCTTCCTCAAACATGTAGCGTCCACCTCTCGCTACCATGTCATGTCCCCTGCAGCTACTGCTGTCGGAGCTTCTCCCAAATATTTAGGGACGTTTGGGGTGCAAATCATCCTGCAGCTGCCATCAATGACGCACCTCATATCCCACGTGCACTACTTCGACGTTTAAAAACAACAAACTGGACTTGCGCGCCTCCTTGAATGGGAAATGGGAGAGTGGTTATTGACCAGCAAGAACCTCAGAAGTGATGCGCCAGCACTTTACAACATTCAGGTATGACTTCTCCTATTGTTCGAACTGGGCTCTCTCGGAGCTTACTTCACTTATAAGCATTACACACACAGTTAACTAAGGCTCCCATGTTTTATGCTGTAAGAGATAAAAATAAAAAGGAATCAAAGGAAAACTGTGAAAAAAAGCGAGAGTATCAAACATCTTGAAGGGCAGCGTAGAAGACGATACGACGACGCCGTACTCCCCTTAGTACAGCGTCGTCCTGTCGTCTTCTTTCTCTCATGTTGCATCTACCATGCTATCCTTCAAGATTTAAAATTAATACCAACTTGCCTTTTTAGGAAATAAACACAATGATATCCTCGCACACATCTTTCCCGGCCCGCTTTGCCACAGTTGCCTGATAAGCGTTCATTGTGCGCGAGAAGCGAATTGGAGAATAACACCGCCCTGCTATGTCACTAAACTGCATTGAGAGCAAGCGCACCTCTGACAGTTTTACTTCGGTGGGCCTGAATAATAGAGCCTGTTGTCTTTTGTCTCTGTTTAAGACCATGCTTTAATAACACCGAACCTTCTATACATGCAGCATACCAAGGCTTGATTGGGTTTTTTAGAATACTTAACGGGAACACTGTAGACAAAAGTAATGGTCTCCTAAACAACTCCCGGTGGCTGATCCGACACTGCAGCTCACGAGCCCAACAGGACGACCCAACGGACAATGACATCGCGCCAAGCGACCGACGCTAGGCAACGCAATGAACAACGAAGCGTGCCCCTCCAAAGCATCGAGAAGTTTCGAATGGGTTGCCAAGGGAAGTGCAATCGCTTAGCTTAAGAGTTGTGCTTAAGCTATTTACGCGTACATAGTTTTAAAGCGAAACGTTTACCTCTACTACCCAAAGGGTTCTGTCCCACCTGTGGTGTGTACAGAAAAACTCCCGCGAACAAATAAAAGAAGTTACTGGCACCGCCAGGAATCGACCCTGTAACGGATTGAGAAACTGATGTCTTACCGATTGATCGAGCCCACGCGGAGACGGGGAAGACAGACAGTGCACACACCTATCACGTCTGCTGGTTTACCTCCTGGGCTCTCGGCGAGTGAGACGTGATAGAGCCACTCGACTTCTCCTGCCCACATAAAGTGATGTGGTCGTGTGCGTGCCTTACGCATGCGCTAGGAGTTATGAAAGTTAAAGGAAGGTCACACCAACACATGGCACGTCACTTCTCCTTCGTCTCTTCCGCCGATCTCCTCGTTTCCGTCGGTGGCGGCAGAGACGGAGCAGAAGTGAGATTGTCTGACACTTGGTTTGAGCTTCCTTTAGTTTTGTAAAAAACGAGTTTTCACTCATTTTCCTCCCCCAAACAACTCAACCAACCACAGTTTATGAATCATGCATTGATTTAAACTTAGCAAAGAATATCGCGTTGAAGTAATAAAAGGTGTGGTTAAGTGCATTTCACCTGACTCTGGTTTCACTCTGTACAGAGCCACGTGTGCGAATTAAAGTGACGTCGCATGGGTAATCGTTGTGGGTGTCATTACCAGTTTCGCTTTCAAACCCCCTTCACAGGGTGGACTGGCGCGCATTTTTTTTTTAGTCAGAGGTTTACGCTCCGTGGGAGGCAAACGGGACAGATCAATGCAGGAGCTATATGTTCGAAATGCTGCGCAAGGCGGTATTTTTGAACCATTTCGATGCATCAAAGGGAACGGCCGAAGAGTGGGCGCATTCATACCACTCTATTAAGCCGTAAATCGTAACTATTTAGGCACGCCCGGTAATAACGTGGTGGAAGACAGTTTCCCCAGAACGCGATTGCCTTGAAGATGATAACAAGCGTTCGTATTTTCTGGTTAAAATTTATTAATGATGGCGAACCAAATTACCAGAACTTTATGGTTGAACTATCAAAGCAATATTACTCATTGAGAATAATCTGCCCGAGGAAGTTTCACGTGTGCTTGTTTATAAGCTCTTCCTTCCTCATTTCTGCAGGTGGATTCCGGAGTCGTCCAGTTGGCTTTTGTCGGTGGGCCGTGCCGCCGAAGCGGGAAAATCACTCGAGCGCCTTGCTTCCCGGAACGGGAAACGTGTTACTCGAGAGGAATTCATGGAGCTTATGCTTGTAAGTGCCCGCATATGTAACGAAGGCCCATGCTAATTCTTTGTGATGGGATTCATAATGAGCGCATCTGTCTAGACATCTATTTATCCAGTGTATGCTCGGGATAGATTCGCATTCTTCTTCGTTAATGTATATATATATAGCACCGCACGCGTTATGCGGAGGTTGTGGGTTCGATTCCCGCTTCCGGAAAAAACGGCGCATTTTTTCTCGACTTGAATTTTCAATTATTTATTCCTCCAAAAAGAAAAAGAAAAAAAATGCAATCATACCTCATTCGGCACTATAAAAACACTGTTAAAACGCCAAACAGCACTGGCAATAAGGACTGCAACTTTGATATATATATATATATATATATATATATATATATATATATATATATATATTATATATTATATATATATATATATATATATATATATATATATATTATATATAATGCGGGTTTGCAATTTACCGCCAACATGGTGATGATGACAGAGGCGCCGAGAAGGAAGTGGGAAGTGGCACGTTTGCACGCACGACTGCGAGGAGCACGCGGATGAGTTCGGAACGCTGCGCTTGGACTACCGTGCACGGCTTTGCACCGCTGTCTTCACGGCGCCAATAAGCACTGAATTTCGGCTTTCCCTTTTAGTAACAATATATATATATATATATATTATATATATATATATATATATATATATATATATATATATATATATATATATATATATTTTATATATATATATATATATTCGACCCTACGCGAGAATTGATTTTCCCGCGTACGGAACACGGCTGATATTTTCTCGACTTTCTTTTCATTATCGATTTACCAAGAAAACACAACTTCACCATAAGTCCACCATATCAAAAGCTTTTTGAAGCGCCTGATTTGCAATGTGTTATAGCGCCGAATGAGGTACGACTGTCTTTTTTGTCAGACAGGTGTAAAGGATGAAAGCCGAGAAACATCCACCGTGATCCGGAAGCGGGAATCGAACCCACAACCTCCGCCTAACACGCGGGTTCATGTACCATTTGAACTATTCCGGATTTTTCTTCCTTTATTGATTAAGCAATTTCGGCGGTGACACTCTTTCGACTTTCGACGGGTGCATATATGCGCACGTGTGTGTATATAATTACAACGAGATTGTGACAGTGGCACATAGCAGTGCTCGTGTTAATATTACTTACACCAATTAAATTCATCCTGCCATTCACCCACCATGTATCGTGTCCCTTGGTCTGCCACCGCAATCGACATTACATGTTTGGTGGAGTCTGCGGCGTGCCGCTCATCCTGGCTCCAGTTTGGCCTTGTCGGGAAGCCCCGAGCCCGCCGAGGCGCCAACTCTATTTTGTCCTCTGCCCCGTGTCCCCAGCCCATGAGCTGCCGTTCAAGACCAGCCAAGACGAATCGTCATGAGAGAAGCCGAAGGTGCTGTGTGCCCCGCCCACTCCTCCCACATGGGTCCTTGATACTTAACACTTCGGTGTGGCCTTTAAGGCGTCTCTGCTGCAGAAGAAATTATCACCAAGGCGATGGTTGCCCTTCATGACGGCAAGGAGTTCTGTACTGTAATTTACGGACATTGCTATGGTCATCCTTGCCGCACTCTGTGTCTTACCGCGGTCACAAACGGGGGGTGGATATATTCCAAGACAATTATGGTGTTGACAGGGGCCACGCCTCTTCATGCTTCCGGTCCCCGAAGAAAACGATGCACATGGTAGCATATAACTGTGTTCATCCGAAGCTTCTTGACAGCAATTAAATTCATCACGTCAGGTACCTACCATTCTCCGTTCCACAGGTCCATCGCTCTCTCTTTCTCTCTCTCTCTCTCTCTCTCCTTCTCGCTCTCTCTCTCACCGTGAAGTCGTACACAATTACAAACTACCACGTGCTGTCAGTAGATGAGCTCCTGCCGGAAGTATGTGATAATGGGAAAAAGGTGGAACTCGTGTTTTACTGGCACTCTACCAAAAGAAATTGTACCAAGATGGTGCGCTCAAACGACTACTTACCCATGGGAAGTGTTATCTCAGGATATGAAGGGTACTCAGCAGTCATAGTTTTATGATAAAGAGCAAGGGCAGGTACGGGGAGGCGCGTGGTTGCAGAAACTACTAACAGATGGCGAGAGCTATGCGAACGCAGGAAAGTTAACCTGAATTCCACGTCCCGAGAGGTATAAGTTAAAAAATCGAGCTCGCGTTTTTATACGCGTGTTACGACAAAATCCTGAAATTGGTTTTTGGACAACAGTATGGGCAGCATTTACAAGCAAAAGCGAATTGGATATACCAACAGGCTGTTTAGTTTGTTTGTTTAGCGTGAGTAATTTGTTCAGACAAGTAATTTTCTGTAAATCATGCTTGTCCCCTGTGTGTGGGTGTTACGGGAAAATCTTCCTTAAATACATGTACAAGTTACCTACATCAACAAAAACCAGTTCTGAACCGGCTGGCTACAAAAAAGAGATGAAAATCTACACCACACACAAAACGACAAACACACGCACACACACACGCGCACAACACACACAACACCACACAAACACACAAACAAACAAAAAAAAACACCACACAACACACCACACAACACCACACAAACAACAACACACACAAAACACCACACACACCAACCACACCACAAACACACACACACAACAACACACAACAACACACCCCACACCCACACACACACACAACACAACACACACACACACACCACACACACACAAACACAAACACGCACGAACACGCACAGACCACACACATGCACGCCCACACACAGAACACGCACCACCCGCTCCCGCCACCACGCACACGCACACCCACAGCACACGCACGCACGGCACACTCAGACACACACGCACACAACCGCACCCCACGCACACGCACGCGCGCGCCACACACACAACGACACGCTGAAGCATTCCAAGCATCAGGTACCCCCCAACCACACCACACACCCCAACGAAGCAAATTCTCATGAATTATACGTAACAGCGGGTAACACCCACGCACCCCCACACCACGCACACCCACACCACAACCACTACAACACACACACACACACACCACACACGTAACAGCACACCGTGCCCACGCAACACGCATTGCACGCGCCACACGCGCGCATTCGCAGCCTTGGCAACGAACGGTGATGCACACACACGCATGCACACACACCCACACACACACCAACAACGTTGTTTATGCATGCACACAACACGCGCTTCTGTCATCAATTCTTGAAATTCGGCTAGTTAGGGGCCCTTCCATGCATCTATCAGGTAACCCCAAAAGACTGCAATATCATTACAGCTGCTTTGCATTGCGTCAAGTGCTTTGGCCATTAGTTCGGTGTTCCCAATCAGAAGACGACATCGTAATAGGGTGTCTGTAGTTTTGTGTGTATGTTTTATCCGACTAATCACAAATGACACCTTCTGTCATCAATTCTTGAAATTCGGGTAGTTAACGCAGATGCATCGGGGTGGCCGAATCAACAGCTGCTTTGAATTGCCAGCTCCATTAGTTCCTTTGTTCCCATTTCAGCTACGACGTCTTGTCGTGTGTATGGTGGCTATCGAGTGTTGGTGTTGTTTCCTTCCGGAAACTGTGCACCTGCCCTCTGCCACAGACGCTTGAAGATGGCGAGCACCTGGCTCAGGACCGAGGGCTCTGCTTCTGTCCCGTGCAAAGAAGAAAAAGCCATGCACCTAAGCAAAAGAGAGAGTACGCAAGTCGCGCTGAAGTGGAACTCAAGAACGAACTGCTAGCGACAGCTACGTTGTCCTCCGCCAGTGCAGATTGTCAAGTAGAAAGCGCAGCAGAGCGGAAATGTGCCACTAGCAGCGTGTGAAAATTAAGTGTCGAGTGTGTGCGCTCGATGCGGATCCCTGCCCCCGTAACAAAACCGACAGGGTACACTGTCCGTCTTTATGACAAATTATCTGGCACATATCTGTTGATATTAGGCGTCGTATGCTTTTTAGCAGCAGTTATCCGACTTTGAGGCGAAATTTAACGATGCGTAGCTCAAGTGTTTTGAATGGACGAAGTAACATTCCAAATGTTGTGGGGGCCGAGGGCTTCTGGGTTTCGGTTAAAAAGTTTAGCAAAGGCAACAGAACGAGGTTGGAGTAAGCCAAGTGCTCAGCTTTTGAAAGACCAAACTGTTATGACTCTTGGTGATTTGCTGCTCATAGCTTTAAAATGGTGCAGCTCGAGGCGAGGAACTGCCGACATGCCTTGGAAGGCTAAGTCCGCCTGTCGACTCACTCACTCACTCACTCACTCACTCACTCACTCACTCACTCACTCACTCACTCACTCACTCACTCACTCACTCACTCACTCACTCACTCACTCACTCACTCAACTCACTCACTCACTCACTCACTCACTCACACTCACTCACTCACACTCACTCACTCACTCACTCACTCACTCACTCACTCACTCACTCACTCACTCGTTGGCTCGCTGCTCGCTCGCTCACTCACTCGCTTACTCACTCGCTTAATCGCTCGCTCGCTCAGCCAGCCAGCCAGCCAGCCAGCCAGTCAGTCAGTCAGTCAGTCAGTCAGTCAGTCCGGTCGGTCGGTCGGTCGGTCGGTCTGTTGCTTGCTTGGTCGGTCGGTCAGTCAGCCAGCCAGCCAGCCAGCTAAGGCACTTAGGCAAGCGTCCCTGGAGCGAACTTACATTTTCAGTTTTAGTGGCACCTCAAAGGGTTTAATGAACATTTTTAACAATTTTAATTGAAAATAAAACCAACAACCATCGTTTCTAAGAAGCAGCTCTACCTTGACATTGTGCATTAATACTTATTGCAAAAGCGTGCATGCCTCAGGTTTTCTGACTAGAGAGAAAAAAAAACTGCTTTATTTATGAGAGCCTTGTGGGAGTGGAGCCTTCTTACAGGTAGCCATGTGCCTTCCTTGACGCTACCTCTCTCAACCAGCAGGAGCTGATCGCAAAAGAGGGAGCTGGACAGCAGCGTCTCGCACTGCTCGGGGAAATGGGAAGGGGCTGGAGGTGGCAAATCAGGGTTCTGGGTGCATTCAAATATAACGCGCCCAACTTTTTCTGATTGCATACAGAATTAGCATTGGGCTTCGTGCTGATTTGGGAACGTAAGGTGCATCAGTGTTGGGTGGTTTGTTTACGCAAGTCTGAGCGTAGTTCTGTGTTTCTAGTTGTTTTTTTAGTTGGGGGTGGGGCAACGGAGGTGTTCTGCGACCGAGTCAGTAGTGCTGTGTAATTTCCTGGTAGGTGGTGAGTAACATATGTTCAGGTGAGTCCTCCGCGGCCTGGTCGACGAAACCTCGCGCCTTGAGGTCTAATCATTGCCCTCCATGGCGGAGAGGGCCGGTGCCCACACCACTTCGACAACCCCGCCTGGTGGCTTGCTTGACAGTATGTGGTATGTCACTGGGGCCACCCAGCCTGACGTGAGACTCCTGCATACCACTTGTGAGTCAGTAATTATGACACTTATCTTCGCTTGTGCGAGAGCTAAAGCTACTGCTAGTTCTTCCGCTTCTTGCGGTGACACAAGAAGCAAGACAAGTCGTGCGCAGCGGCAGGGACGTACCACCGACGACGACGAAGCACTGGGAGACACGTAGACATTGCTCGAGCTGCAATGGTATATCAGTAAATTCATCGCTTCCCTTTAACCATATTAATCGTCTCATTATGCTGTCGCAGTCTGCTCTGTTTTGAGTGTTGAGTCATGATAGATTGAGAAGTAAACAGCAGGCCGATGTTCAAATACTTATTAAGCGTGGTGCTTAAAGGGACCCTGCAACACTCTTTGAGCAGTACAAGTAAACCTGCGCGACGTTTAGATTACACTGCCGGGAATACCTGAGCCAAATATTACACGTGCACGTGAAGCGGTGAGCGCGCAAATCGCTGTGAAAGACGCGGAAAAAACCAACCGCGCTCCCTTCGATTTTCCTCATTATGCACCCCCTGACATGGCCTAAACAACGTCATTGAGGCCATGGCTGTGCGATCGGCTGTCCCTGGTCAACTTCGCGGCTAATTTCTCCCATTTCCGTCGTCGTCAGCGCAGCGTACGAACCTCTTCTATGCCTGAACCTGTAGGCACAGTTTGACCGTTTCTTTTTTATTTTGAGTACACGCGGAGTTTCAATGATGAGCTCAATAGTTCCCTTTCAACGGGACCACTCGGCAACAAACGTTTATTGCTTCAAAAACGCCCCTACCAGCCCGAGCACTTGCGAGCAGGCACCCATGCCTGCTTTTTTGGCACCAGTCCGGAAATAGGCCCCTCCACGTCGCGGAGAAAAGGGGAAAACTCCCCGGAATGTGATATATTGAAGGCTGCCGGAGGAGCCGCTGTGAGCCGCTCCCTCACCGGGAGAGAGCGCGCAACTTTCGTCGCGTTGTCAGCGGTCGAGTTGAGAGGGAACGATTATGCGCGATTTCTCACAGCGCGTAGTTTCGGCGATAGTGAACGGCTTTTCATAATTCTTGCGGGAGGAGATTGCTGGGACAATAGACTTTACCCCAAAATACATTCCTAGTAGTCGATGGTAATGTGTTGCAGCGTCCCTTTAACTGTAGAATTCAAGCAGCGTGGGTTCATGTACCGGGGGTCTCAGATAGGATGACTGACTGACTAGTGAATACGTGTTGCAGAAGGAGAGGGAGGGACGCACATTTACAACGCCGTCTTCGGGCATATCGGCCGTTAAGTACATATGGTACACACCCGTCACGGGGAGAATGCATAGCGCAGTGAGGGATTGTTGGTATACTCGACACATGCTTCAAACAGGGCATTGCATGGCTCTTGCGGTAGCCATGCGACAATATATATTATACGGAGACAACGAGCGAGCGAGCGAACGAGAGAGAGAGAGAGAGGAGAGAGAGAGACGAGAGAGAGAGAGAAGAGAGAGAGAGAGAGATGAGAGAGAGAGAGAGAGAGAGATGAAAGCGTTGGGAGTGGGGACTTTTTTACACAGGCATCTTTAGACGTAATTTCTCGTATTCAGTCAGCATCTCGCTTAATATGAAGACTGCAGTATCATATATACAGGGAAGGAATATTTTTGAAGTTATTGGTGGCTACACTTCTGTCATTTATGTAAAGTTTGCAAGTATGCATTCGTAACTTTTGCCAAGCTATGCAATATATCACCATTAATATTAAATTGTGCATGCGATGAATGACCTGTTTTTCTGTTTCAGAGCGCGGACAAGCAGGTGTCTCGTAAAGTGCCGGGAATGTGGGAGAGCACCAAAGCCATGATGAAGCGACCCCGGCTTCGGCGGATGACACTTCTGATCTACGCTGCCTGGTACAGAGGCTGGCAAGCCAGCTTCTTGCTTACTGTCTAAGCCATTTATGTACTGGTGTTGTGTTCATCGCTGCGCTAATCGCTCAATTTCTTGTTCTGACGACATTTTCTTGTTTTGGCGAGACACGACAAGTGCTTATGCGAGGTTTATAAGCCAGGTTTGGTTGTATTGTCGATGGCGTGACCGAACAATACCGTCCGGTGTGATCCCGATTTTGCTGAAAGTTACAGAAGAAATCGGGGAAAGGGGCACGAACATTTTTTTCTGGTACCTGCGTTTGTGCATGGCAGTTCAACACGAGGAATTTACGGTAGTAATCCCTATTTGGAAAGAATTGGCAAAGGTGCAAAATTTTAGGAAAGCTGTCTAACAGTCTCTGACTGCCTGAGATCACCGCAGTGATCTTACAAGCTTGAAACACGCGTTGTTTCTGGAAAGAATACGAGTTACACGTCGCAAAGGAACGCGTATGGTAATTGCGCACTACACTCTGCCTCCTATTAGGTTCATCATATGCCTCTGCTACAACGGCTGCACACTGGAACTTGGTCGACTGGGGCTCAACGTCTACTTGAGCTTCTCGATCGCCGTTGCTTTCGAGATGCCGGTCTACATCCTCTGCAACGTGTCCCTTGACCGCGTCGGACGGCGCTGGCCTAACTCGGCTTTCCTGCTCATCGCTGGATTCAGCTGCATCCTTATGGGCGTCGCTCGTACAGGTCTGAATCGCCATATTGAGCGAATCTCAGCTAAATAGTTCTTTCACTTATTCGGCACAGGTTTCCGAAACGTCAAGGCTTCGTAGCAAAATTCACGAAGTGTCATGTCTGTGGTAAACGCGTTGATATGGGTGAGTTAGCGGTTGTTATTATGTGTTGAAGGCGTATATAACATGTAAATGATTTTCTGGGAGCCACGGGCGCCGTTAGTGACCCCGACTATAGCTGTCCTCGCGTGCTCATGTAGCCCTCTGTATGGGCAGCAAAGGTGTGACAGCGCAGCAGCCGCATACCGACAACTAACCAGAAACGTCTAGCCCCTTCGTGATTACTGTCCACTTGTATTCGCTGGGCGACAGACCACGGTGCGCATAGATTCTAAGGGCTGTTTTCGGATAACTGCTGCTCCTGGCGCGTACCCTTCAGCATCGCAGTGTATGCGTCTTGGTAAAATTGAGCATTGAACTCATCCCGATGAGGACTGCAGTACGAGATTGCAAACATATAGATGGGGTAAACCACGTGGGTGTGTAGCATAACTGTAGCAAAAAATGGATGTCCGCAATTGAGCATCGCTCATGCTAGTTCACAGCAGACGAAACCTTCTAAAATGTGCAATATACATGCACACGATTCAGCATATATATACATAGTTAGAATTGATAGACTAAGTTAGGTTTTATGTGGATAGAGAGAATACGTTTTATGGAGGAAGCGAGGTTAGCCGAGCCCCTTCGCTTAGCCTCCCACCCCACATGAGGAAACAACAACAACAACAAAAGCAAATGCCGCAACAACAGCAGTAACAAGAACAATAAGAAGAAGAAGAGGAGGAGCAAGAAGAAGATTTGCCGTGAAAGGAAAGTTACAATTCACTAAATATTCAGAGGAGGGTCGCAAAGTCCCGTGCCGGTTATGGGACCCTCGATAAGCAATTGCAATTCATGCCCTCACAAAGGAAACACCAAATAAAATTTTATACCATGTCAAAGGTAAACAATGATCAGATCCACATTATACAGCACGTACAGAGCTTGTACGTAGACACAAAAATTTGTACACATACATGCTAAACACTGTGGGAATACGACCTTAGCGCGTTCCCTTTCGTTCGGCTTCGCTGCACTGCTTGCTCCTCGTGGGAACTTGCTTGGCGAGGTGTCGGCGAGGGGGTCTACCTCCTCGCCGAAGGAGTGTCTTGCGGCCGGCGAGAGCGCGCGGGATGCAAGCGGTTGGAAGTTGGAGCTCTGGAAGCAAGGCGGCAGGACGCGCCTGGTGACCTCCTTCCTTCGAGGATCGGGAAAAAAGGAGCGCGACAATGGCTGCCATCGGCGTCGGAGCGAGGCAAACGCGAGCGCGCGTTCTAGCACGCCGTTTTAGCACGCGTTTTAGCAAACGCGAGCAAAGTGGTAGCGCACGTTTTAGCACGCCGTTTGTGGTTTGCATATCCCGGCCGTTGTGGTGCATGTAGCGACATCTGATTGTAGGTATGCATGTAGCGACACGTAGCAATGCACGTAGCGGGGCATGTAGCGACATCTCAGAGCAAATCACGCATAATTTTGTTGCTCATATCCGTACGTTTTTGTTTAAAGTAGCTTGAATGTTTAACTTTTCGGTGAAGCGTTCACAATAACTTTAGATGTTTTGAGAATAGCGTAGCCATCCCCTCTAGAGCTTTAAAAAAGAAAACGTTTTGGTGGCGCCATCTACTAAGAATAGTTCGAATCAAGGTAAACTGTAAATTACGCCCGCACTAAATATCTCGGCAAGAAATAAGTAAAACATGCGGCGGAAATTATTCAATAACCTACATTACCTTTACCAGCACAATTTCGGAGGCGTAAAAGCACTGTGCAAGGTCAGAAACTCATCTGAACTATTTGACGTGGCGAGGCTTAGCAATAGTCGGCCGTTTTCTTCGCCTATCTGAGAAAAATAATTGTTTGTCCTCCTCCTAATCATCGTTTTACAAGATAAATGTAGCAAACAACATAAACTAAGATAACTTTATGGGCTGTGTCAAGCATCAAGCGCCGAGTGCAAGGCGTTAGCTGTAATCAAGACGTGAGGTACACTTCGTCTGCTCAGGAAGTTCGCTGGCGACGGTATACCTGCGCCGATAAGTTACAGTTCGAGACATCTTTACCCGCATACGAAGCCAACTTCCGCAAGCACTGTAGATGGTAAAGATAACACGGTAACGGCATACTAAAACTACCTGTTAACACAAGCGCGTTTTCGTTTTTAGCCTCCATCAGAAAACGGCCGTCGTGCACTCGAACAAAACCGCGCCCTTGGCTCAGAAGAACAATGTCTTAGCCACTGGGCCACCGCGGCGAGTGTGAGAACCTCTATGGAGATCTAAAATATACTAAACACATACATCAGTGTTTGCATTTACCGTTCTGAGCTTTTCGAACTTTTCGTTTTCCAAGATAAATATCAATCGTGCATTCGTGCTAAAACCCCATTTCTGAAGCGAAATTTTTGGTTTTGTTCCTCCTATGGTCGCCGCAGTCATTTTGATAGTCGAAGAAAATTTGTTCAGGTTAAAGACTCCTCCGGTGGTTTCTTTAATGTCTTGAGTTTATTATATTTCTGAAACGAAATTTCATGGCAAGTCGCACTAAAAGTGTGGCTTTTAGGTGATTGCAGTGATATCCTTTCAAGAGCCTAATGGAAACGTGTAATAAATACACATAATATAAATACCGGATCCGGAACTTAGGCAAAAGGCTGGGACTATAAATAAAGAAGGTGAGGGATAAAGACAATATGGATGAGCGGATGAAAGGCCAGGAGGGGGCATCTGTGAAACGAAGGGGTCAGTTGTTGGTATATATATATATATATATATATATATATATATATATATATATATATATATATGTATATATATATATTTATATATATATATATATATATATATATATTGTTACGTGGCGACAGGACACAGGAAATGAACCATGGATGACCCGAGCGATGTATTTACACTATATACAAGATTTCGGCTATGGGGCAGCCCGCCCGGCTGGGTCTTCGTCTTCTTTTCCGGACGTTCGGCCGATAGCTCTCGTATTCTTCCAGTGACATACCCCCCCCCTCCCCCTCCCCCCCTTTTCCCGTTGAAAGCGACCGTCCCGGTCGAGGCTTCAGTACCTGTACAAATGCGGTGACGATGCGCGATGAGAGGAAAAAGGGAGTCCTCGCCTCCACGGATGAGGATGGTTCGTCGTGGTGAGCACTGGCCCCGACACAGCAATGTCCACCGACGTAGTGAAGCAACATCCAAAGGCCTCGGAGGCACGCCGGAGTTCAGGCAGGGGAACGGTGTCGTCTTCTGTTCAGGTCGCAGCTGGTCATGTCGGTCGGTCTCGGCAAGTCATAGGCTGGGGACACGGGGCTGGGGAATGGGGCGTCCATGGCTCACCGGGGCTGTGGCGGGCCGACGCGATCCAAGAGCCTTTGGGCAATGTTCAGTAGCCGAGACGAAGCGGAGCTGGGGCCAAGATGGGGATGGCCTCCGCGACTTCCACCAAAACATGTTACGTGGCGGCAGGACACAGGAAATGAACCATGGATGAAGCGAGCGATGTATTAACACTATATGCAAGATGTCGGCCATGGAGAGCCCACCCAGCTGGGTCTTGTTTTCCGGACGTTGGGCCGATAGCTCTCGTCTTCTACTTCCCGTGACAATATATATATAAATATAATTATTATTATTCTTCAAGTAGTAATCAACAGAGGCTATTGCAGTGTGCAGTTGTACAGAGGGACCCTGTCTGATCCTTATCGCCGACATGATTTGCCAACAGCTTAATGAAAACAAACATCATGACATTAGAACCACCGAAAAATAACAAGTTTAAAATTTCTTTATGAACTTTGAAACCTTAAACCTTTACCTCACTCCGCACTTCATCTGTAACTTTTTCCCCACAGACCTACCCCGAACTATAACCCTCTTAAATTTACTGCGATTTTGGCACGCATGAACAACTTTAAATTTTCTTGCTTCCCCCGTACAATATGTGATTGGAATGCCTCGCCACTCGAAACGTTCTTAACACAATGCTCCTGAGTTCATTGATCAGCTCTGCGAATAAAATGTAACGATGTTACGTCCCGTGTTAGGGATCAGCTTCCCTGCTATTGTGTAGCGTTTCCTTTACTGTTTCGCTCTTTGCCTCCCTGTTTTGTGTATTATTAGTATTATATTTGAGGTATGCCCGTTCTATTCTTTTCATTGCTCTGTTATTACTGGCTTTTACTGTTTCCTTTCTTCTTTTTTTTCTTTGTTTAAAACGTGTTCACCTCATTTTTGTATTAATAAACCACTCCGGTGGCTAAGGCGTTGTGCTGCTGAGCCCAAGGACCCGGGTTCAATTCCCGGCCGCGGCGGGCCCTGATGAGAGAGAGAGAGAGAGCAGATTTTGGAGAGAGAGAGAGAGAGAGAGAGAGAGAGAGAGAGAGAGAGAGAGAGAGAGAGAGAGAGAGAAATCTTTAATGGACACTGAAGAGTTAGCCGCACAAACGGCGGGGCCTGCTACTTCAGATGGGGGTGAACAAGTGAGGCGAAAAAAGAAAAAAAGGGGGGTGGGGAAGAAGCACACAGCAACAATGAAAGAAAATAAGATCAGTTCGGAAAGTAGAAAAATGTACAGCACTACGAGAAAAACTTCGAGGATCCCAAGGTTAAAGAACCTCGATTAATCCCGAGTCAGACAAGAAAGTTAACAGCGCCTTTGTCCCTCGCGCCGCGTCAGCGTGATTGTGCCACTGACCAAGAAAATGATGCAGCTCTAAAGAGTTTCCGCGTAGCAGCCGCACGAGAGTTCTTTTCGCTGTTTCGCGATGAGTTGTATGCTGCGGGCAGTAACGCAAGACGTGCAGTATGTCTTCCCTCAGAGAGCACACAGAGAACAATGACGAGTACGCGCAGCGTATTTTAAAAAGAAAGGTACCAGTGAAGGCAACATTCAGGCGTAGTCGGTGAAGAACACCCTCTGTTTGCTTTTGTAGGCCTCGCGGAAACTGAAAATTGCACTGAGGGTCAATCGCGTGCAGAGGCAAGGGTATCCTAAGAAGGTCCTGCCAAGCTGGCAACTGCAGTTTCCGTCCCAGTGCGTTCACGGCCGTACTTCCGTCTTGTCTGGAATACGGGATTCCAATAGACACAAGCAGACTGTGAGCCTCTTTCGCTGCTGCGTCAGAGACCACGTTCCCCTGGATTCAGGAATAACCTGGCAGCGATTGAAGCGAGATGCAGTGCCTGCCTCGTAGTCCAAGTGTGTGCAATGCGTGTAGATCGCACAAGTTGGCTGCAGCGGTGGGATGGCTTCATCAGTGCTTGCAGGGCAGGCCGCGAGTCGGTGAAGATCACCCATTGCCGAGCGGGATGCTGGTGATGTGAACGAGTGCTGCCCTAATAGCACTCTACTCAGTGAAGGTGGATGACGTCTTGTGACTGAGTTTCTCTTTCACAGTTAGTCCCCTGGACGGAATCCGCACTGCTATAGCTGACGAGTCAGTCCTCAAGGAGCCGTCTGTAGTACTCTGTACACACGTGAACGTGGCCAAGATAACGTGAGCTGATATGCTCTAGCGTGAAGTATCGCAAGGCTGGCTCAGGCAGAGATGATTTCCTGCCTATACCTGGTATGTTGAGGCATATATGCCATGGTGCAACTTTCCATGGCCGAAAGGCAGGCTTGCTTGGGCATTCGAAGTTGGCCGGTAGGAGGCTCCGTACATGAGGGGAAGACACCTGTGCTAGAGGATGGTCACCACACCGGGTTACGTGATGGAGACTCGTGCGAAGGAACTCTTGAGCTTGGAGTGTCTGGGCTGACATCCACCTTGCTTCGCAGAGAGTTCTATTCGTGGATGTGCACCTTGAAAGGCCCAGGCAGATGCGCAGAACTTGAGCCTGTGCACACTCTAGCACTCTGAAGTTTGTCTTAGACAAACCAATAAGCGCTGGGAGGCTGTACCGCAGAAGGCCAAGGAATGGTGCCTTATAAAGTCGTAGTAGTGAAGGCACTGAGCAGCCCCATGTTTTTCCTGTCAGCATCTGGAAAATGGGCATAAATGACTGCAGGCGTTCCCTAAGGTGACGGATATGGGGGCCCAATATAGTGATCGATCTAATGTAACTCCAAGAAATTTATGGTTGTGAACGTACGGTATTTCTGTGTCATTTATGACCACAGGATAGCGGCATACATCCCGCCTCATAAAGGCAACTGAGGCACACTTTTTCGGGTGAAATTAGCAATCAGCAGTAGTACTAAGGTACTTTTGAATTGCAAGAAGAGCTTTCTGCAGTTTGGATCGTGTGCTTCTCCGGGTTTTGTCAGAAGCCCAAACACAAATGTCATCAGCATAAAGATATATAATGACACCTTGAGGTAGTACTTTCGTGATGCGGATGAGGCAGACGTTAAACAGGACAGGACTTAGAACTCCGCCTTGAGGTACGCCCTGTGTAATCTCATGCCTCTTTGTGTCGCCTTCATTGGTGGTCATATAGACATACGATTCTGCAAGTAGTCACAGAGAGCATGTGTGCGTCCGCCCTCGTAGCCCCACAAACGTAATTTTCCTTCGAACAGCATCATGAGAAATGCTGTCAAAAGCCTCCTTGATGTCTAGGCAGTAGGCAAAAGGTGAAAACGAAAACCCGTGTGTTTAGAATTAGGCTCACGTTACAGAACCCGGGGTGTTAAAAATGAATCCACACGCCTCCACAACGGCGCGCCTCATCGCCTGTG
Source organism: Haemaphysalis longicornis (assembly GCA_013339765.2). Taxonomy (NCBI): domain Eukaryota; kingdom Metazoa; phylum Arthropoda; class Arachnida; order Ixodida; family Ixodidae; genus Haemaphysalis; species Haemaphysalis longicornis. The sequence goes on along the minus strand of CM023450.1, from coordinate 109,526,508 downwards.
TAGAGTGGTGCCTTAAACCTCATCATCATCAATGAACCACTCCTGCTCGGGCCGGCAGTGGCCTGCAGCATTGTACAAATGAATAAATGAAAATAAATACATGGGCGCTCAGCTAAACTCCCAAGTACTTGAGATTTGATCCTTCGCTACGCATTTGCTTCGCAGTTTCTGGATCGTGGACCCTTGCGATGGCTGCTATCTCCATAGGGAACTTTGCTGGCACTTACTTGGTAACGTACCAGTTGGCGTCCGAGATGTTCCCCACCGTCGTTCGTGGCCGAGCAGTGCAGCTACAACGGCTTGTCGGAGACCTCGGGGGACTCGTCGGCATGCAAGTGGCCGCGCTGGTGAGAGATGATATTTTCGCGTTTTTCCCGCCGTGTCTCCATTCCGAATCTTTAGAGAAGTGTTGTTGGCACACTCTCTTCTTGTCCCTTAATGTGACACCTATCATCGTCCGTTCCATCTGAGAGCCGTGGGTTAATTGGCGTATTCATGGGAGGTTGTGCCCATTACTACACCAGGCTGGACAATACTGCTCTGAAGAGGGAGTGCGTTAACGGCAATGGTCACCAGTTTAAGGCCGATCCCGAGGCCTCATTCTGCAATTCCACCAACCAGAGGATTTCTTTTTAATCTGGTGGGATTTGTGCGGCACTGGGATTCGAACCATGGTCCTTCCGCACGCGAGGAGGACGTTCTACCTCTACGCCACCGCTACATTAAGCGACAGGAAGACAGCGCAGTGGGTCAGGGAACAAACGCGTGGTAAGGACATATTAGGAGAAATAAGGAAGAAGAAATGGGCGTGGGCAGGGCACGTAATGCGAACGCAGATAACCGTTGGTCATTAACAGTAACAAAATTTATTCCTAGGGAATGCAAGCGTGGCAGGGGGTGGCCTAAAGTTAGGTGGGCAGATAAGATGAAGGAGTTTGCGGGGATAAATTGGTCGCAGTTAGACAGGACCGGGATATTTGGAGAGTACCGTACTTACCCGATTCTAACGCCCCCGATTCTAACGCGCACCTGATTTTCCTGGCAAAAAACCAAAAAAAACTTGCACCTCCGATTGTAACGCGCACGGATCTTTATGACCCAGACAGCCGAATGCGGGAGAGGGCGATTTATTTCCCGAAGTAATCTCCCTCATCTCACTCCTCGTCGCTTTCCGCTGACCACCACATTTCGTCCTCGGGGCCGCCAAGAGCGTTCGCGATGCCACACTTCTGAACGAACGTACAACCGTGGTCGATGGGATCGTGGCATCCCGCGAGCTTCTCCAGAGCCGCACGCTTCAGCCGACCGCTCGTTTTGAACGCGTGAGAGCCGCTGCTGCCATTGCTGTTATCAAGTGCGCAACTGGAACGATTTGACGATTTGTGTGAACGCCGATAGAAAAGCCTAAGCGCTTATGCTTCCTGCGTTCGAAAAATTGTTGCTAAACATGGAGGAAGTATTCCTCCATGTTGCTAAAGGCTCTGGCGCCATCTTGAGATGGCGATGGGTGGTACAAAATTCCCGCTGTTTCGGCAGTTTCTGTTTCGTATCCGATTCTAACGCGCATGCGATTTTTCGGCCTATTTTTCCGGAAAAAAGGTGCGCGTTAGAATCGGGTAATTACGGTAATGAGAGGCCTTTGCCCTGCAGTGGACGGCGTAGATAGGCTGATTTGATTATGATGATGATGATGTTGACGCACGCCCTGAAGAAGTAGGCTAGAGAACATGACAACAGCGCAATGATAAGAATTCAAAAAGGAGGGAGACACAACCTGCGCTGTTTACCTGTTTATTAAAGGAGCCATGGAGACAGAATACAATTTTATGTAGATACGAAAGATTTCGCGTTTTATAGTGCCCCAAGCGCTTGTGCTGCAGCAAATGATGCCGTATTCACTGAGAAATTGATCAATTTAGGTTAAAATTTGATTCTCCCGCCAAATCGTGGGTTTTCGAAATGTCACTAATGACACCAGAAGCGAGTGTATTCAAGCGAACTTGCACTGCGTCATTCGGATTTGCGGCTTTGCTGTCCGTCAGCCCTCCCAGATGATGCGCTGCTATAGTAATCCACAAACCGTTGACCGCCGTTGCTTTGTTTTTGAGTGTATTTGCACATGGCTTTATTTTGTTACTGTAAAAAGTGATCGTCTCGTGAAATCTGGGGTATCCTCGACAAACACGGACACGTAAGACAACGCCACTTACGCCAATCGGCCAGTGTCCTGTAAAACAACTTCAAAGCGGCGGAAAGCTGGGCAACTAAAACAAGCATAGTGCGCCCTGTACCAACAGCAGTGCGCATCGGGACTTCTATGCTTACGTGCGTTTTCGTAACTTTCATTGTTTACCGCACCATTCTTACTGCAGTAAAATGAATATACATTACACTTAAGCGCAAATATTTCGTTCGGAAAGCCTATAAGCCGTGGCTAATTTGCGTTTGCTTTTTCCGTCCTCAGGCAATCGCACAGCTGGGCTCATATGACATCATAGGTTCTGTTGCGGAAATGAGCTAGTGGGTCGCATGACCAATCCGTTCTTCCTAGTAATGTAGCTTATTTGACCGAAGTGTCCGTTAACAGTGGTGTCAGTATGATTCTATCGAGGCAATCTTCAGAATGAACCGGACTTGTGTTTTGTCCTCATGGCTTTTTTAATAGGTACCAGTGTACCTTCAACCACTATACGTGCAGGGAAATCGAAAAATACCGGTCAACTTTTTCTGTGCCTAGTTCGAACGTACTGCCCGTTTTGCCGTAAGACTCACCCAGTGAGCGCCAAGCGGGAGTACTCAAGCTCAATGAACTTTGACTGAACCAATATTCCATTCGAAACGGCTGGCTGCAGAAAGAAGATGTCAATTAAACCGCAGTTTTGAAGAGTACGATTATTTCAATTTCCATCAACAACTCACCGGGCCAACAATTGTTCTCTCTGCAGCCAGTCAAGTAGTATATAAAGCAAAACGTTCTTCCCTTTTTGGAGGGGAGTGGAGTAGGAATATATATGCTCGATACGAAGAAAGGGCTGGATTGTGCGATGTTGCATGTGTAGCGTGTTCGGAATTTGCGAAATGGAATGACGAATCATAGCCAGGTTCAAATCTAACCAACCCGATTGGTTTCGTGTTGTGGAATTAACGCATTAGGCCTGCATGCCAGTGATTGTTGTTCATTTACCGTTGATATTGTTGTGCTTGAGCGTATATCCATTCCCTTTTAAGAAAGGCGTATCATGTGTCTATGAGGCCTGTAAGTAAAGGGCGTATGTCATAAAAACGCGCGAGTGCCGGTGTTTTGGCATACGGTGGCAGCAGCCAAGAAAAAGAGACTCTAGACAACTCGTTCTGTTGGAGTGTGACGCCTTTAGTCAAGGTAATAGGAGGAAAGAATATCGCACGCTCAAGAAGACGCGCTGATCGGAATATCACCCAGGCTAGCCGGTGTGTGTGGTGCCGTAAGCGGGAACGTTTGAAGTGAGCCGTCTGCAACCGCGCAAAACCAACCGGCGGCATCCCCACTAAAAATGCGCACTTGCATGCACCTCGGCAGAAGACATTAATTTTCACGCGTGAGCGCCCGACTCCTAACTTTGAGGATACGCGTCGCGGGTCGATGAAGCTCAGCGATAAAAGTTCCGTACAACGCCAGGAATCAGGTTAAGGGTGCATCTGACAAAACAATATAATGCACGCAATCGTGGTGTCCGTGATTGCGCTGAAAATATAGGACATGATTAGACCTACAACAGGGTAAACAGTTACTGAAACGATGAGAGAAAAATAAAAATTAAAAAGGGGGAAAGAACGAGAGAAAGTAAGGTCATAAGAATAGCCGGTTCACTTCGTGTAATGACCATATCATGTTTTTTAATGCGAATTATTTTCTATCCAGTAGTCCTGAAACAAGGTGCTGGCTCGCCGACTTGCATACCTGCTTCCTATCACAATTCGCTAGAATGGGTGTTAAGAGCTGCGCTAGCGCAAGTAGCGCTATTCACGCATTCGCCCGCACCACACACACACCACACACAAAACGACAAACACACGCACACACACACGCGCACAACACACACAACACCACACAAACACACAAACAAACAAAAAAAAACACCACACAACACACCACACAACACCACACAAACAACAACACACACAAAACACCACACACACCAACCACACCACAAACACACACACACAACAACACACAACAACACACCCCACACCCACACACACACACAACACAACACACACACACACACCACACACACACAAACACAAACACGCACGAACACGCACAGACCACACACATGCACGCCCACACACAGAACACGCACCACCCGCTCCCGCCACCACGCACACGCACACCCACAGCACACGCACGCACGGCACACTCAGACACACACGCACACAACCGCACCCCACGCACACGCACGCGCGCGCCACACACACAACGACACGCTGAAGCATTCCAAGCATCAGGTACCCCCCAACCACACCACACACCCCAACGAAGCAAATTCTCATGAATTATACGTAACAGCGGGTAACACCCACGCACCCCCACACCACGCACACCCACACCACAACCACTACAACACACACACACACACACCACACACGTAACAGCACACCGTGCCCACGCAACACGCATTGCACGCGCCACACGCGCGCATTCGCAGCCTTGGCAACGAACGGTGATGCACACACACGCATGCACACACACCCACACACACACCAACAACGTTGTTTATGCATGCACACAACACGCGCTTCTGTCATCAATTCTTGAAATTCGGCTAGTTAGGGGCCCTTCCATGCATCTATCAGGTAACCCCAAAAGACTGCAATATCATTACAGCTGCTTTGCATTGCGTCAAGTGCTTTGGCCATTAGTTCGGTGTTCCCAATCAGAAGACGACATCGTAATAGGGTGTCTGTAGTTTTGTGTGTATGTTTTATCCGACTAATCACAAATGACACCTTCTGTCATCAATTCTTGAAATTCGGGTAGTTAACGCAGATGCATCGGGGTGGCCGAATCAACAGCTGCTTTGAATTGCCAGCTCCATTAGTTCCTTTGTTCCCATTTCAGCTACGACGTCTTGTCGTGTGTATGGTGGCTATCGAGTGTTGGTGTTGTTTCCTTCCGGAAACTGTGCACCTGCCCTCTGCCACAGACGCTTGAAGATGGCGAGCACCTGGCTCAGGACCGAGGGCTCTGCTTCTGTCCCGTGCAAAGAAGAAAAAGCCATGCACCTAAGCAAAAGAGAGAGTACGCAAGTCGCGCTGAAGTGGAACTCAAGAACGAACTGCTAGCGACAGCTACGTTGTCCTCCGCCAGTGCAGATTGTCACGTAGAAAGCGCAGCAGAGCGGAAATGTGCCACTAGCAGCGTGTGAAAATTAAGTGTCGAGTGTGTGCGCTCGATGCGGATCCCTGCCCCCGTAACAAAACCGACAGGGTACACTGTCCGTCTTTATGACAAATTATCTGGCACATATCTGTTGATATTAGGCGTCGTATGCTTTTTAGCAGCAGTTATCCGACTTTGAGGCGAAATTTAACGATGCGTAGCTCAAGTGTTTTGAATGGACGAAGTAACATTCCAAATGTTGTGGGGGCCGAGGGCTTCTGGTTTTCGGTTAAAAAGTTTAGCAAACGCAACAGAACGAAGTTGGAGTAAGCCAAGTGCTCAGCTTTTGAAAGACCAAACTGTTATGACTCTTGGTGATTTGCTGCTCATAGCTTTAAAATGGTGCAGCTCGAGGCGAGGAACTGCCGACATGCCTTGGAAGGCTAAGTCCGCCTGTCGACTCACTCACTCACTCACTCACTCACTCACTCACTCACTCACTCACTCACTCACTCACTCACTCACTCACTCACTCACTCACTCACTCACTCACTCACTCACTCAACTCACTCACTCACTCACTCACTCACTCACACTCACTCACTCACACTCACTCACTCACTCACTCACTCACTCACTCACTCACTCACTCACTCACTCGTTGGCTCGCTGCTCGCTCGCTCACTCACTCGCTTACTCACTCGCTTAATCGCTCGCTCGCTCAGCCAGCCAGCCAGCCAGCCAGCCAGTCAGTCAGTCAGTCAGTCAGTCAGTCAGTCCGGTCGGTCGGTCGGTCGGTCGGTCTGTTGCTTGCTTGGTCGGTCGGTCAGTCAGCCAGCCAGCCAGCCAGCTAAGGCACTTAGGCAAGCGTCCCTGGAGCGAACTTACATTTTCAGTTTTAGTGGCACCTCAAAGGGTTTAATGAACATTTTTAACAATTTTAATTGAAAATAAAACCAACAACCATCGTTTCTAAGAAGCAGCTCTACCTTGACATTGTGCATTAATACTTATTGCAAAAGCGTGCATGCCTCAGGTTTTCTGACTAGAGAGAAAAAAAAACTGCTTTATTTATGAGAGCCTTGTGGGAGTGGAGCCTTCTTACAGGTAGCCATGTGCCTTCCTTGACGCTACCTCTCTCAACCAGCAGGAGCTGATCGCAAAAGAGGGAGCTGGACAGCAGCGTCTCGCACTGCTCGGGGAAATGGGAAGGGGCTGGAGGTGGCAAATCAGGGTTCTGGGTGCATTCAAATATAACGCGCCCAACTTTTTCTGATTGCATACAGAATTAGCATTGGGCTTCGTGCTGATTTGGGAACGTAAGGTGCATCAGTGTTGGGTGGTTTGTTTACGCAAGTCTGAGCGTAGTTTCTTGTGTCTTTCTTAGTTGGGGGTGGGGCAACGGAGGTGTTCTGCGACCGAGTCAGTAGTGCTGTGTAATTTCCTGGTAGGTGGTGAGTAACATATGTTCAGGTGAGTCCTCCGCGGCCTGGTCGACGAAACCTCGCGCCTTGAGGTCTAATCATTGCCCTCCATGGCGGAGTGGGCCGGTGCCCACACCACTTCGACAACCCCGCCTGGTGGCTTGCTTGACAGTATGTGGTATGTCACTGGGGCCACCCAGCCTGACGTGAGACTCCTGCATACCACTTGTGAGTCAGTAATTATGACACTTATCTTCGCTTGTGCGAGAGCTAAAGCTACTGCTAGTTCTTCCGCTTCTTGCGGTGAGGCTCGTGGCAGGGTTGCCCTGACGACGAGGTCTGTCTTCGTTGTCACCACCCCTACCTTAGTTTGTCTTTTGGGGTATGCGGCTGCATCTGTGTTGGCCACTGTGGGCAGAGATCCGTTTTCTGTGTCCAGAACTTTGGCTGTTGCTTCTCGCCATCCCTGATGGTAAAAAGGATGCATATTCCTCGGCAGTGGATGGATTATGATGTGGTTCCGCCATTTCTGCGGTATTTCCTTCGCTGAGACAGTGTCCGCCACTTGCGTAAATTTTAACTGGGCAAGGAACTTCCTGCCCGTTTGGGTTTATGCGAGGCGAGCTTTTTGGTTGGACAGAGAACCTTCAATTAGCTTGTCGACTGTGTTGTGTAGCCCAAATCTAAATAGCCTGTCTGTGGACACGCTCATTGGAAGGCCGAGTGCTTGTTTTGTTGCTTTCATAATGACGATGTTAAGTTTGTCGATTTCTATCTTGGTTAGTACTGCATACGGCATTGAGCAGAGCAGGTTATTCTTGAGATGATAAAAGCCTTGATGAGACAAAGTATGTCTTTCTCTTTCAAGCCACTGTGTCGGTTGGTGATACTCCTGATTATGTGTAGCACCTGTTCGGATGTTTTCGTAAGCCGTTCTATCATTTGGTCGTTCTTCGCGTCCGATTGCATCAGAAGGCCTAGAATTTTCAGTGATGTGTAGGGTTTGATTACCTGTTTCTCAAGGGTCACCCGGATGTTATGTTCTTTTCGTTTGCGGCGGCGGCGTCGAACCACAAGAAGTTCCTACTTTTGGGGTGCGCAAGTCAATCTATATACCTTCGCATACTAGTTGATCGTACCGGCGGCGAGTTGCAGAGTGCCCTTCGGACCCCCATTGCATCGGTCCCCGTCCACAGGGTTGCATCGTATGCATAGAGGGCATGTCTTAGGTTCGGTATACTCTCCAGCCCCCCAAGAGGCCCAAGAGCCTGATGTTGAACAATAGCGGAAACCGGACTGAGCCTTGGGCGGTCCCTCGACAGCCAACGGTGTTGGGATCCGAGGTGAGGCCCCAGATCTTGAGTATGGCTTTTTGGTTGGACAGGAAGTCGTCAGTATAGGCGTATTTCTTCTTTCCCAAGCCTGTGTTGTTCCGGTTCCGAAGGAGGATCCCTTCAGATCAAGTGCGAGGATGGCCCGTGACGGATGGCGGGGAAGAGAATGTCCTCCTTCAGTTGAATTAGCACATCCTGTGTCCCGAAGTGTCTTCTGAATCTGGATATTGTGGCTGGTATCTGCCTGATCTTGTCCAGGCGTTTCTGGAGGTGCTTTAGTATTATGTTTTCTATAATTTGCCTACGAAGGACGTAAGAAAAACTGCCCGCAAGTTTTCGATGTGTGTTGACTTCCCCGGTCTCGGTATGAATGCGGATTTCCGCCGTCTTCCGTTGTGCTGGAACTCTCCCCTCAGTTCAAAAATTGTTAAAGGGGTCCATGAGAATTTCAAGGGGTTGGTTGTCTAAGTTTGTGAGAACTGCGTAGGTGACCTGGTCTGGGTCTGGGGCGCTGCTTTTTCTGCTTTCGGCGATGGCTACCTTACCTTCGTAGAGCTGTATCTTTTTGTCGAGTTCGGTGTTCGGGTTCCAGTGTATGAAGGAAGGGTGGAGTTACATACCACCTTCAGGTATTTGCGTTCCAGATCTTGCAGAAGTTGGTGTGTAGTTCTCTGTAATGCGTTGAGTGTGCGGGTCATGCTACGTTCTTAATCGCCCTTGCTCTTTAGCGGGTCGATTAAGTGGCGCAGCAGCTGCCAGGTCTTCCTCATCATTAGAGTGCCCTGGAGTTCATCACACAACTTTAGCCAATTTTCTTTGCACAGGGTTGCTACGTGCTCTGCCGCTTGTTTGTTTATCTCAGCTATTTTCTTGCGGACCTTGCGGTTATGCCTGTGTTTTTTCAATATTCTGGTACGACTGTGATTGGGTTAAGTTTCGGGTCTACACAGGCATTCTGGTATGTGGTGGCGGTGACTTGAGTATGCGTCTTTACGTCTGAGGCTATCTGCCACACCCAATCCACCCAATCCTGATAAGAGAGTTCTGTGGATTCCTCCCGAGACATTCTGTTCTTGCGAAATCGGTCCCAGTCGGTAATTCCGGCTGCACCGATTTTGGTTTTATAATTTCTGCCTTTAACTACAAGATGGATAACATAGTGGTCTGATCCGGGGTTAATTTCAGTAGTCATCCACGGGACGCTTCGCGAACCTGCGACCAACGAGAGGTCTGGGCTCGTGTCTCTTGATGTACTGGTGCCAAGTCTGGTTGTGGTCTCAGGCTCATTTAGTGGGGCAAGGTGGTTTCGGTTTAGCACGTTCGCTATTGCCTGTCCTTTCTTGGTGTTGTCCTTGTACCCACACATCTGGTGTGGAGCATTACAATGTCCCAGTATAAGAGTGGGGTGGTCCCTTGCTAACGCCAGGGCTTTCTGTGCGGTTTCCTGAACTCCGGGTTTCTTGCTCGAGGGGCGGCAGTAGATGTTAAGGATGAATAGGTTGGTCCTTTCCATGGTTGAGCGCGAGTGGATCTTTACGAGCGTATTCTCACAGTCCCTCTGTGGGGTAACATACTGTGTCGCCGAAATGCTGCTCCGCACTAGGGTTGCTGTTGCTTTTCCGGACGGGTCGGCGTATGTTATATATCCGGGCAATCTGGTGTTTCCATTCGTTTCTTGGAGGGCTATTATATCTGGTTGTGGGTATTGTCTTTTATACCGCGACAATTTCATTGCAGAACTGCCGTGGCGTCGGGCTTATTGTTTCGTAGCGGCATCGTGAGATCCGGTGATATTTTTGTAGGTCTTGGATCCCTTGTGTATGGGGTGGGACTAATGGAAGAAAGACGGAAGTACTTTTGCGTTGCCGGTGGAACGAAGTTATCAGATGGTTCATGGAGGTTTTAGTTTAGAGCTCGGAAACGTCTCTTTATCTAATTGCGGACAACCTCTTGCAAGTGCCATTCCCCTATAATTTAGTACAAAGGAAGCAGCTGGATCTGCTTGCGTAGTGTTGCTTGCACTTTTCTATTTAACGCAGTACCGTTAGGTGGAATAGGCCGATGTTGAAGAACTATAGAATCAGTGCATAGAAACTGGTGGGGTTGGCGTTTTTATCTGACAGCTTTGTTTAACTCGAAATGTTGAAAATTTGTTTTCCTGGCACACGTAAAGGCTTACGAATGGTAGCAAAAGAGCCATCGGCTTAAAGAATAAAAACACAGCGAATAACACTCCGATCTGCGCCAAATTTCTTAGCGAAGCTTCAGTAAACAAAGATCAGTAATTTACTTCAAACAAACATCTCTTAATTTTTGGTTTGAGAGGGATTCAAGGAAGGGGCCCCGGAGCGAGAAATAAGCACCCATTCCGGATAACACCACGGGTCGGTGTCTCTAGCAGATAAAAATGGACCCAGTGAATGCGTTGTTACCTTCAACTCACAAACGCGTGCTAGTGACATCTACTGAGACACACATGAGTGGCTTGAGCATGCCAATTAGACAAGTAGGAGGGTGGATCCCAGCTAGATGTCCACTTGGCCTGGCGTTGCGACCGCGGATACGCGCCGTGTCATAGTACCGAAATTTCCACAATAACGCAATTTAGCGGAAATTCCACTTGTAATCGTTATCATAGCGTAAATGGAGATAATTGGTCGAACAGAATTTTGAAAAAAAAAAGAAAAACAAAAACAAAAAAATACGGGAAATGCTGAGCCTTGCCACGCCCTTCATTTACAAAAAAAATGCAGATTTGGCGCAAATAACACCTGTGATCGTTATAATAGGGTAAGAGATAATTGGATGGACAGGGCTTAAAAACAAGAACTGGCTCTAAAAAACTCACACTCAAGAGAAGCGGCATAAGAATGCGGCGTAATAGTAGACAATTCTCTGAATTTATGAAATTTTTTAAGTGGCCTCGTTTCATTCGCGGTTCCGTTATTAACAAGTTATATTATTGTACGCGGAAGCGCAAGGTTGCGGTTCCGCATTTTCAACATTTTCAAGGCAGTTCACCTAAACCATAGCACTTGGGCATGAACGCACCCTTGTGCATCGGAAGTTTGGACCATATAAAACAGTGCAACAAATAAATGGGTTGCAATGGCTGCAATTGCACTAACACATTTGTAATTTGTGCACTTCTGGAACATCTTCATGACCTCAGTTTTCATGCAATGAGGGTTTACCTTTATAATCTCACAGTGTTTCACACCGTGATTTATCAGGCCTCAATGCAAATACCACGAAATAAAAAAAAACTCCCTATATTCATAATGCCATGTTGCAAACAAAGCTGTAAAGCAAGTATCTGTATACCTTAAACCTATCCGGATCTTGAAGTGATAGTCTACTCATACAAGCTTGGGACACGAACAGAGAACTGAGTTAGGTATGTAAATGTTAAGTATTTTGTCATTCTCGAATTCATGAGCATGCACAAGTGTGAGATGAAAATTACATAAATGACACCATGTCGAAGAAACGATGTTTTCTTTTTATTTGATATCCAAAATACAAATGTGAACACAAAAGACTTATACTGAAATAACAAATACAAATATTAGCAGATTGACCTTATGGAACACACAAAGGAAAATCTTTTTTGTGGAAGAGCAAATAACGACCTGTCAAGATAAAATTAGTTTTCATTTATGGAATTTTCAGC
>CM023450.1:109417118-109514618 GCA_013339765.2 Haemaphysalis longicornis | reverse complement strand
TTGTCCCTTTAAAACTTATAGGAGCCACTACAAGGATGCCCAATTATGCCCGAATGTTGTTTACCTTGATCAGACCTTGGTTTGCATTTCAACCAGAAACAAGTAACAATAAAAATTACGCTCCTTTTATGATTAGCAACAGTTACAGCAGGTTTTCAGTCCTTGACCTCGTATTGTCAAACTGAAACTAAACCGCACTGGTTCTAGAAATCCCAAAGATTTTTATATAAACAAATTTCTCTACATTTTTTATTCACATGCAGGCCCCAAGCTATAACGTTGATGAATTTTAGCCATCTGTGTGTTGGTTTTTCTATCCTTCACACGGTGACGGTTTCAAACCTTTATTTACATTTTTTCCAACAAAAGATTTGGCAAAACCTCACATTACGCGAACATTCATAACTTTTTTCCGAAAGGTAATTTGAAATGAAACTTTCCCCCACCCTGGTTCTACACTGCACGAAAAAATCATGGTTCACTGCACACATACAGATGAGTGCAACGAACCACGGTAAAAAAAAAAATGCAATATTTTAAAGCTTCCCTCGAAGCAGTGCACTGTTATGAAGTAAGTTTCACTGGCGTTTTTCATTGCAGAACAACCTCGCAGTGTACGAATTTGTCCACGCTTTCATCCAGGTCATTTTGCAAGAAAATAAGCAATTTTTTTTCATTTGATTAGGTTTTTCAGTAATTAATTTCTTAATATTTATCACATTACACTTATTCTGGTTCATTGCACAGGCCACACCTATAGCTGGATAAATTCCGAAGCTTTCTTCTATTCAGCATTCCCCATCTAATTATCACTGTTGGCATGACTACCAACTTTGATGCATTTTTCGACAAAAAATAACAGTTAGAAATTAATAATAACTTTTTAGTACTTTAAACAGTCTGTCAAGCTACAAAAAGCATTCGTACTCAGCAGAAAAAGGAAATCGCAATCTGGGTTGTGAACTAAGGAAAAAAATCCTTACAGTTGGCTCCCCCCTTAATGTGCAGCATTCTTTGCCCAGCAACCCCCCCAGCCATAACTGTGAAATGCCCAGCATTTGCACAACATTCATAATGGGCAGAGGTACCACATTTAATTGTTCTAACCCTGTAAACGGAGGCAACTCACCAAACAGAATAAAAAAAAGCCAAAAAATACAACAAAAAAAGAATTATATGAACTAACGAGATTAAAAGTAAGAATCTTATACTCTGCCCTCCAAAAAAAGGGGAAAATTAAAAGACCAGGAAATAAAAAAAAAATTCCAAAAACTGACCAAGCGTGTAACGCCATGCATTTGCCCAAAAATACACAAGTCACGTGTTAACACGCTCAATCGTTATAATCGTGCAAATGTACCTAATTGGTGGAAACTATGAAAGCTATAAAATAACAAAAATAACCCAATGTATTTGTCTACTAATAGCCAAATCCGTATATAAAAAATAATGATGAAGACAAGGGGAGCAAGAATGCTGTGCATTAATAGACTATTCTCTGAATTTCGGCCTTTTTTTTGCTTTTCTTATTACTCCTATAAATCTCTAAAACGAATGCGGTGCTTCACCCCAAACAAAGAACAAATGAGCAGCTGTTCATTTCAGCCACACCCACGGGCACCAACTTCAAAAAATCCCGGGAACGTACGTCCCTTTTCAAGGTCTTACACATGTCTTGCACTACACTCCGGCACTTTCAAATCCTGCATCGAGCACAATATCGGCCTCAGCCATTTGCAAACACTTACTGGCTGCAATCATGTGATAATAAACTGCCGCCTAGAAGTCAAAAGGGTGCATGGCCCGTTGCGTGGATACGTATTTTGGGGAATATTTTCAAAAAGAGTAACGCATATTTTCAGAAATACATTGAATCAATACGGGTTCAAATGGGAACGGCATTCTAAGAGCGGGTTGAAACAGGAAGGGGGTTTCAGGAACACGCTGAAATAGGATGCATTCAGATGGCAAGGTTGTTTCGGGAATGACTGCACACATTAACCCTTTCAGGGTCAATGACACACACGTACATCATCGCTTGTATGTTCAAAAAGCGTGCCTTTTTCGATTGTTTCTCTCGTTTGGCATGTGCTGCCACACTGTGAAAATATGCGAAATTTTTTTATTGCGCCGATGGCTCTTCTTTTCTGTTTTTGCGCTTTACAACAGGCATGCGCCCACTATCGCTTGTGCATCCAGTCACGTGTGCACGCACAGCGGCTAGTTTCGGTTTCATTCTCCGGGCACTTCCCGCTTCTTGTGCCCGTGAAACTGATGCACTTCCTGCGCTTCTCCCACTCCTTGCGCCCACAAAACTTTTTTGAACTTTTCTTGTGTTATTCATGAATAAACCATGCGTGTGTAACAACACCGATTTTTTTTTTGTTACTTTATGGTCACCCTAAAAATGTTACAATTTTTTCTCGAAATGAATCGTTGCCCAAATAATTTAAATCAGCAATAAAAAAATCGAACCAGGGGGGGCCGCATTTGGCAAAAAAGTTTGACCCTCAAAAGGGTAAATGGGAAGGGCACTTTGCGAACGGGTTCAAACGGTACAGCTTCAAATGGGAATGGGCTGTTTTTTGGGGCTACACCCGCCAACTGTGATTTATTGGTACCTTTTTTGTTCCACTCCATTGTACCCCTTGAATGCCAAAAAGGAGGTAACACACTACTAACTCGTTTAGTTATTTCCCTATTAAGTTACTGCTGACGTTATGCAGCAGATATTTCAGTCGTCTTGTGTGGTGATAACATCATGACCATGTTACCAAGGGCTGGTTCTTTGAAACAAAGCGGCCCACTGAGCATCCGAAGGCACGCAGCCGCAAAGAAATAGAGCCAACCACAGGGTGCGGCCCCTTCGGTGCTGAGCTTGCTGTCCCGCCAACCAGCACAGAATGGTTCCCGCATCCCTATACCAAACAATCTATACAAGATCTTCCACATAAAGTGCATGCACACACAAAATCACCTTCCATCCGCCTGTGAAGAGTAGCTCTCTTCCTGTTTGAGATCCTATAGTACAGAAGACTCTCCAAGGTAACCCGCGAACTTGAACATCAACTCCGGCACACCTCTCAATTGGAAAGGTCTCTCAAATTTCGCTTTCTGTTATCCCTCTGTTGCAAGTTTTATAAACGTAATACTGAGGCCCCCCTTTGCCCTCTTTTTGGCTGCGCGGAGACCGCTTAACTTGTGCAATGCTGTTGCCCTGAACCCATAAAAACTTGTGGTTACTAGTTGGGGCCCTTCTTCCTGTGTCCCGTTCGTCACGTTTTCATCCGTACGGTTATGTGCCGACCAGCGAAAGGCTCAACACTTTTGAGGTGCTACAAGTAAGACCCCTTAAGGTTTGAGCCTTGGGTGCATGCCGCACACAGATTTGAAGCAAGCACTTTGCCCTTCCCTCGCTGGGACTGCAGTCCGTGTTTCAAATGTCCCGCAGGCTTCCCAGAGGGTGACATTTCTCCAGCGCGGTCTTGCGCCCTGCTCGCACAACCAGCAGCAGCATGCCATTGCAACATTGGTGCCTAATCCTTTCCCCGTGTTGCGACCACAAGGAGAGCGCTTACAGCGTTTTGATTGACCCAAAGGAGAAATGTTGATGATGATGCTAAAAACATTAATTGGCACTAAAACAGGGACGAAGAAGAAACACGTGTGTGTTACGTGTTTCTTCTTCGTCCCTGTTTTAGCGCCGATTAATTTTTTTGAGGCGCGCCGTAGTGGAGGGCTCCGGATTACTTTTGACCACATGGGGATCTTTAACGTGCGCCGAAATCCCGTACACACGGGCGTTTTTGCTTTTCGCCTCCATCAGAAAAGCGGCCGCCGCGGCCGGGAATCGAACCCGTGCTCAGCAGCGCAACGCCTTAGCCACTGAGCCACCGGGACGGGTAAAGGAGAAATGTGCACAAGATATTGCGAAGTTGATGGTGTGTCAAAGGGAAAAGAAATGACCACACGCTGTCAACAATGGATTGACGGGTCATTTTGTGGTGAAGCGGTAACCATCATTCCTCTTGGTTCAGCGGGCTCGAAAAGTAACGGTTCATATTCAGGTTCAGTTTCGGCAAAAGAATGCCGATTCGGTTCAGTTCCAGCTCAACACTCTGCCCAAAACACAACTTCGCGAACTTTGGAGACATTATTTTCTCATCAGATATCATGAAGTTTCTTGGTGTCGCTTCAGGCATTTACTTGAAGTTGTTGACCAGTCATGTAGGGCGAATGTTTTTGGCATATAAGTGCAGCTTGCTCTCCTCCATAGACGCATGCATCACCGAAAACTGAAGCAGGCAAAAACCGGTTTCACATGCAGCCGTGATTTTATATTTCCGGCAATGTGCAAGTATGCTTCAACTTTTTCAAGCCGGCCTGGCATGCTGAGCGCTTGCAGGATAGACACTAGAGTGCTTTTGCTTTGAGTACGTTTGATGCACACGTGCTTCAAATGCACTCTACTCTTCCTGCTGCTGCATAGTGCTCTTTAAAAACAGGTTTACCGTGCCAGAACAGCCTCAATGTTTTCAAGGGCCCGCCACCGTCCTTCACCAAAGAGCACAAAAATACCCCCCCACAAAATTCGCATACCAAGTTTTGGAAGCTGGATTTATTCTTAAATTAAAGGGCTTGCTGATCAGTGGAAGTGCGATTCATTTTTGCGGCTAGCGTACAAGGGCATTGAAAGATAAAGCGCTACGCCAGGCAAATCAGCCATTGATAGGGGGAAGGCGAGCAACTTTTGTTCGAAACTGTCAGAATTATCGAGACGAAAGCGGCAGACGACGTTCAAGTGGAGATGGAAGACTAGATGGGTGGGACCGCTGCTGAATCGGACAAAGCACTGGGACAGGCCTTCGACCTCTTGTGAACTCAAGTGGCTAATGAAGGTGGCGACGTCTCGCTCTCTGCGAGCGCACCCTTTAGCGCGGCGCTGGCTGTGCGGCAAGATACCGCTGCCCCAGCACGGCTGTGTGAGAACAAATGCTGCGTACAAACGCCACTTCAAAGCTACGGGGCAGAGCACGAGGATGAACTGAGGTGGGGCCAGACGCTCGTACGTCTTCACGCGAACACGTTCGAGCGGAACGAAATCGTTGCACACACAGGAAGCGCCCGCTGACGGTGCAAAAATCACGCAGGGTTGACAAGGGCTCTGTGAAGCCCTTCCAAGCACGAAGAACGACCGAAATGCTCCGATCTCTACATATTCTTTGACATGACCCAGTGGAAGAACCGCGAGTAGAGCAGAAACTACGCATCGTCCACCTCCATTTCATCTCGGACGTCAGCTCGAGACAACTCCCAGCACCTAAGAGACAATCGAAGGAGAGATCAGCAACACGAGCTCGGCGCGTGTAACATCCGCCCGGCAGGCGGCTACGCTTGGAAACATGACTCGAATGAAACAATAGACGAGTTCACTCTGCGCGGGAGCTCCATGGGGCAAAGGAGCGGAGCTGCTTTGCCCCATCGAGAGCGGCTCTCACCTCGTAAGAAATGTATTGCTTGCGCCATTCAGGCGTGATGTGCGCGGCCAAGTGCTCCGTGAACTTCATGCTGCTGTTGGTCAGGTGACACGACGAATGGGTGACTAGGACGGCCTTCGCTGCAACATGAACGACGACGCGTTACTCCGCTCTGCGCGTTACGCGCGCTCGCGAGAGACTGACGACGGCTGCCATCTTGGTACTTGAGCTGTTTTTCATCCCGCAGAAAATCACGCGAATAAAACAACTAACCTCAACTTCTACTTTTTTTAAAAGCTCTACTATTTTTACGGCAGTAAAAAATGTTTTACAATTAGCAACAAAAAGATAAGTAAACCACAGTCAGTGCCTTTGTTACTTTTTAATGCCTGTTGCCTTGCTCCGTTCCGACGCAGCGTCTTTCCGTGCCCCATGGAGGAACCATGCCGTGCCCTAAACCACAGCCGTTAAATGAGAGCGCACGCCAGGTCCGGCCTGCCGCTACACTTTACTGCCGCTTCCATAGAGTTTCATGCAATAATATAAAGCCCTGTGGCCGCTTCGCCCGCGCTTCAACTATTCTAGCCACTGTACATCAACGGGCGAGAACGTGAATCGCGGTGTTTACGTTTGGCACCGCTACACTCCCTCGAGGCGCTAGCGTTCGGAGGCGACTTCATAAATTAACCATGAACTGTGAATTCGCTGAAAGTCACGTCTGAATGGATACCAGTTTTTTTGGCGTGCTTCCGGCTGCTAAAGCGACCATTTACAGCGAGCACTTACCCGTTTTGGCCAGATGACGCCAGCGCGGCACTCGCCGCTACTGGCCTTTTCCAGTTTCGGTTTCGCCGTATACGCCTCGAGCGCGGCCTGTAGGGGCGCCACTGTAATCCCCCTAGCGGCCCGTTTCGAAAGCAACCGCGGGAGTCGCCGGCCCGCTCCCCACTGTCACCGTTGCTCTCGGGGCCCGTTCACGACTGAGATTTACCGTTTGTAGGCGTTGGAAATACATATTTATGTGTAGCAGTCACTCTATTCGCAAATGTGGTGTGTTTACGAGAGTGTAAATGTGTGTGACGCGATCTTAGTCTGGTACATTCGGTCTGTACAAGCGCCAAGTGTGCGTCACAGGTCGGCGTCGCGAAACCGGGATATGCATATAGAGATGATTGTGATTCCACTGCCCTGAAATTTACTAACAGTGTCTCCGTAAGCATAATATCCTCAGATGGTCATGCCATGGCTATACACTACGATGTAAATCAGTTTTGTGCGCTTAATAACCTAGTGGAGCGCTCACATGACAGCACGTTATGCTTGTCAAATCATACCTCAGATAATGATCACTACCCTGGACATAAATTTCACGAACATTCTACGAAATAAGTACGATGGATAATCCAAAATTATACCCGAGATCAGCGCACGACAAGAAAAATAATGCTGGGGCGTCTTGTCGTGAGCTGAGCGCCCGCAAACATTCATATGTTACATATATCCTCCGCGAGCAGGCCGGAGAAGGGTTTCTACAGTAATGCCCGTTCGCGACTAAACGTTTCTTCGAAGCATAACGCATAACCCGCCGCGGTGGCTCAGTGGCTAAGGCGTTGCGCTGCTGAGCACGAGGTCGCGGGTTCGATTCCCGGCCGCGGCGGCCGCTTTTCTGATGGAGGCGAAAAGCAAAAACGCCCGTGTGTACGAGATTTCGGCGCACGATAAAGATCCCCAGGTGGTCAAAATTAATCCGGAGCCCTCCACTACGGCGCGCCTCATCGCCTGCGTTGCGTCGGCGCGTTAAACCCCACAATCAATCAATCTTCGAAGCATAGTCATATGATGCAGGGAGCCTGCAGAATCTAGCACAAACGGAAATCAGAAGGCCTTATCAGGTATCCCCCTCTTCTAACGACGTCTTTTATCAGTTTTGAACTCAAAAAATGCGTTCGCCGAGGGATCAGCTGTTAGTTGAAGTATAAAAACTAGAGTGACGTGAACGAGTAGCCTGTGTGTGATTACTAAAACGTTCTTTGCTTGATTTCGCTCCGCAATCGTACACAACAATATAAGCGTCCCCCTCCACTCCCCCTCCTCATGTCTTGCGAAATAGCAGTGCATTTCGCACACTAGTTGGTCTCGTAAGTCCTACCCGGCTTAAGTTTATACGAACGTCCTTGGCATTTCAAAAGCTGCACTGAGTTTTTTTTTTTTTTTCTTTTGTACGAGCTATTTTGCTTCTTCCGGACTTGCAGATCATTAATTTTTCTTGGTTCTTGCTATAAGGCATGAGTGCACATCTTTCACGAAGCAGAGCCTTGAAATATACTTAACATTTTCGCGTGGCTTATATTCTTATAAAAGGCACAAGTTATTATCAGGTATTGGGTGATCGCATCCCCGAAATATATTTTCTACGACGCATATATTCGTAATGAGGCCGCATTCGTTGTCCGCGCTACAAAACAAAACACACCTCTCACTGTGCCAGTATCAGGTGTAAACGAGGCGACAATAAAATTCACTTGTGCCGGACGTATTCGGAGGTGACAGTGGTGGTATGCTGCTGCCGTCGCCGACGCCCGTAACAGCAGCCGAGAAGGACGCAGAGCCGCCTTCCCGGATAGCTATTGTTGGTGTTTGAGCACCCTACCAAGACGCAGCGGCTTTTGAAGTGACCTAAAACGTACTGTTTACTTACAGACGTCACCATAAAAAGTTTTTAGCGCTTGGAAGGGCAAAAAAAGAAGCGAAATAGAACCAAAACACTGCATGAACCCCAATGGGCCGCGCAGCGCTAATCCCGTCAACTCCGCGGAGAAGCGGCGGCAGGCGGCGCAGCGATCGCAAAGTTGGAGGCGTATACTCTCATAGGTCATTGAGTTTCTCAATTAGTGAGAAACTCTATGCCATAGGTGACCGGTAAAAAGCGCAAAGTCTCATGGGTACATTGCCTGCTCCCGCGGAGCCCAGCCACTTCCGGTTCGAGAGCTCTACTGTCCTCCCGTAGGCCGGCGGCTTTCGTGCGCGCGTGTGCTTGTTGTGAACTCGTCTATTGTTCCATTCGAGTCCACCGAAAAAAAAACCGCTCATGCATCGCACATTCAATGAATAACTACAATGAATCCTACTAGGGGCTTCTCTGGAAGGTAAGCACTCTGTGACAAATAAAAAGCACGCACACACGCGCGCATGGAGCAAGATAAACTCCGTGCACGCGCGTGAAAGCCGCCGGCCTACGGCAGGCCAGAAGAGATCTCGAATCGGAAGTGGCTGGAGCAGACGACGTACCCATGAGCCTTTGCGCTTTTTAGCGGTCACTTATTGTCCGCTCGAAGTGTGTCGTTAGCAAAATGAGGTAGGCACGAAGAAAAGTCATAATTAATTATTGAGGACGCAGTCGGAGTTCGCGGAGGTCGTCGCGAAATGGCACAGAACGTTCGCGGAGGTGCTCCAATGTACGGAAGCATGTGAAGTATCGGACGCGGCATCACCAAGCGAGATTCAGTCATTCTGTCCGAACAGTTCAGGTTCCCACCATAGACCCCGTGTGTCGCACTTATTACGACAACTATAGATCAGACAAAATGTGGCAAAGCAAAAAAAAAATTAACGTTATCGATTACAACTGTGGCTCAGAAAATATGCTCAGAAAATTCTTCATCTCTTTCTATGACCCACCACAACCTCCCCTTTGCTTTCCGAGGTTTTCTTGACTGCCAACCCTTATTTTCTGTCTTATTTCACGAGCCCCTCATTTCCCATTTTCTGATTCGTTACATGCATAGCGAGGGCCTCTGTTCTGGCAGTCTTGGTGCCAAAGGGAGCTTAAGAGGGTTCAACGCTGGTCGACCACTCTCGACATGTCGTAGACACTCGAGTCACGGCCCGGGGGTTAAAAAAAGAAGGTCCCCTCACCCCGAGTAGTCCGAGTGGCGCTGGCTACCACCCCAGTGCAGGAAACAAAAATACCTTAACATAAATACCCGAGAAGTGCTGGGGAAACAGCCCCGCGGTAGCGTAGCGTTGGTTATCGCACCAGACCACAATTCTGGAGGTCGTGGGTTCGGATCCCACCACGGGCATTTTTTCACCACTTTCTTTTCGACTAAAAAAATTCATGCTTTCTATGACCCACCACAACCTCCCCTTTGCTTTCCGAGGTTTCTTGACTGCCAACCCTTATTTCTGTCTTATTTCCGAGCCCCTCATTTCCCATTTTCTGATTCGCTATATATATATATATATATGTAACGCAGGAGACATGGCGCGTCAACACCTTTATTAACAACTTCTTCTTCCTCGTCCACCACTATCGCACCGCACCGTCTCTTGGTGGCTAATCTCCCATTCCGGCCAACTGCCCTGCGCCATCTATCTGCGGGACGTCACACGCTTCCCCCCCCCCGAGAGAAAGTTTGGTGTAGGGGCGGATAATATCGTCTTAGCCTCCCCACATGGACAATGTCAGTCTGACGACCGAGTGGAGCCACGCTGCGGTCGATCTCGTAGTTTACCGCAGAGATCTTGCGTAGGACAGTATACGGCCCTTCCATTATCGCGCAGAGTTTGCCGCGGTTGGGATGCCAGGGTGTCTCATATAACACACAGTCTCCCACCTGGAGCTCTGACGGAAGAAACTTCTTGTCGTAGATGAGCTTATTCTTCTCGTGATACGCCAGGGAATTGCGGACTGCGTTTGCGCGAGCTTCTTGCAGGGTTTCGGCAGTGTTGGAGAGGAGGAGGGGTATGATGGTGTGCCATACATGAGAAAACATGGTGGGTAGCCGGTGACTTCATGAGGTGTCTTGTTGTACTCATCGACAACCTCTGGAAGAAGGCGTGTCCATGGTTTTCGCGGTTCGTCGTTGATTTTGCAGCGGAGGCGAGTAACTATGGACTGATTAGTGCGCTCGTTTAGGCCATTACACTGCGGGCGTTGAGAACTTGTGAAAAGCTGATGAATGTTGTTGTGTTTGAGGAACTGCTTGAAATTGCCTGCGGTGAATCCTGTTGCGCGGTCGGAAAGGAACTTCCGAGGCTTTCCAGCAACGAAGATGCTCTTCAGGCAGGAAATGTACGCATCGCAGGTCTCATTTCGGTGCGCAAAAGCCCACACGTAACGAGTGGCATGATCAACGGCCAAGTGAATGAACCTTTTTGGAGAACCGTAGTTCGCAAAACCTCCGATGGTGTCCATGGCCAGAAGATCAAATGGTTGTTCAGCTGGTGGTAGTGACTCCAAAGATCCGAAACGCTTGGTCTTCGTCTTCTTGCAGCGCTGGCAAGTGTCACAGTGGCGAATATATTTTGAGACATCGGTGATGATGTCAGGCCAATAATATTGTGGAGACAGAAGTCGCAATGTCTTCTTGACTCCAACGTGACCAAAAGCGTCATGAGCCTTCTGAAGAAGAGAAGGTCGCAGAGCAGCAGGAACGTAGACTTTTCGAATCCCTCTGCGCGTCACTATGGCCATTCCGTTCTCAATGACGTGCTTGCAAGGCGGTTTGTCGTTGGGATGCTCTTGCAGTTTGTCAGCTGATAGAAGCTGAATAATCGGGTTTCGCGATAGTGCATCAGCTTCGATGTTGTCAGCGCCCTTTTGGTGCTTGATATTTACATCGTACATGGAGAGTTTCAAGGACCATCGAAACAGACGGCCTCGCGGATTCTTGATGTTTTTAAGCCACTGTAGCGCAGCGTGATCGGTGACCACCGTAAAAGGTTTTCCATGTAGATAGCAGTGCCATTTGTCGATAGCGTCAATAATTGCCAAACATTCAAGCTCTGTGATGGCGTAATTGACTTCATGCTTGAGCAGCGCTTGCGTGAGTGGTATGCAACTGGGTGCTCCCGGCCTTCTTCATCAGCCTGCTTCAAAACGGCGCCGATACCTTTGCTGGACGCATCACAGTACAGCACACAAGGTTTGGAGGCATCGTAGATGGCAAGAACCGGCTCTTCCGTGACACATTTCTTCAGCTTTGTGAAAGCCAGTTGGCAGTCAGAGTCCCAGTTCCACGTAGCGTCTTTGCTGAGGAGGCACGTCAGTGGATGGGCAATTTCACTGAAGTGAGCGATGTACCGACGGTAAACGGTCACGGTACCGAGAAACCGCTGCAGCTCTTTCGGGCGCGATGGTGTGGGAAACCGCAAAATCGCCTCCACGTTGCTTCGTTTCGGAGTGACTGCGCCATTTGAAACCCTGTGTCCCAGGTACTCAATGGATGTTTGTGCGAACTGACATTTCTTCATTTTGAGCCTGACGCATTCGCTTTTAAAAGCGTTTAAAACGGCGTCGAGATGCTTCAGATGGTCAGAAAACGTGTCAGAGTACACCAAAATATCATCGAAGTAGTTCGTGACGTGCGCTAAGCGGTGTTTTGCTAGGATGGACTTGACAGCCCGCTCAAAAGTGGCTGGGGCGTTCCGGAGACCGAAAGGCATAACAAGCTATTCGTAGTGACCGGTACGTGTCACAAAGGCTGTTTTCGGAATGTCTTCCGGGTGCATCTTGACGTGCCAGTAACCCGATGTGATGTCTAATGTTGAAAAGTACGTCGATTTCCCGAGAGAGTCTAGAACGTCGTCAATGCGAGGGATGGGTTGGTAGTCGGGAACCGTCACTGCGTTCAGCTTGCGGTAATCTATGCAGAAACGTGTGCGCCCTTCTCCCTTTTTCTCTGCCAGAAGTGCCGGGGCAGCGTACGGAGACGTAGACAGCCGTATTACACCTTGCGTGGGAAGGTCGCTGACTTGTCTGTCAATATCGACGCTATCGGCTTCTGAGCATCGATAGGGAGCCCTGCGGATGGGGACGTTATTTGTGACGGGAAGGCGATGCATCTCGCTACTGATACACCCAATGTCAGTTTGTGAGTGGAAAAAATGTCCTCGTACTTGCGGAGAAGCTGCTTAAGTGCAGACCTCTGAGTTTCATTTAGGTGGGCCAAATCGGAAGCTTGAGGTTCCTGTACACAAGCGTTTTTGTCAGCCGCGTAACGGACTTGTGGGCGTTGAGAGTGAAGGACATCATTTCCTTGGCGTAGGGTCAGGGTGTCGAGGTCTAGAAACAAGTTGAAGAGGTAGGCACCAAGCCAAGAAGTAGATTGCTCTTCATTCCTTGCAGAACGTGCGCTTGTATTTCCTTCGTGATTTTCCGATTTGTATGTTTAGATTGACGCGACCCAAAGTTTTGGTAGATGATGTTACTTGATCTACAGTGATGCATGAATCTCATTATTTGCAGGCGAAGGGTTGTCAGCACTGCTTCGCTGATACAGGTAATTGTGGCTCCGGTATCAAGAGTAGCGCTGACTGGGTGCCCGTTAATGAGTGCATCAAAGTGAATTAACATAGCTTTGGGTCGCCCTCCTCGTTTCCCTGGTTGGTAGCGAGGGTGGAAATGCTTGCGCGTCATGGGCATTCATTGTGCCAGTGCATCTGTCGTGGCAAGCCGGCCATGGCGCAATGCCTGCATTCGGACATGGGTGCTCGGCCAGGCGTATTAGGCGGACGCTTATGGGAATTGCCGCTCGGTGCACGTTTCTGTGCGTGTCGACCTGGTGGAACGCGGTGCGACTTAGCTCGGTTCATAGCAGCCTCTACTCTAAGCGCAGCTGAAAGCCACGCTGCTGGGGTGAATGGAGTAAGCCCAGCAAGAGCCATTTCCATTTCAGCAGGGAGGCCGTCGATGAGCCCTGATATAAGGTGCGCGTCCTTTAGTTCAGCAAGGCGTCCCAGACACATTTTTTCATCGTAATACTCCTTGAGGCTCTGGACCGATTTCAGGCGGCAATGAATGAACTAACGGAATGGATCCGCGATGGCGCGTGCGAACCGTTCGGTCATGCATGCAACGAGGTCCTCCCAAGCTGTGCCAGTGTCAAACACCTCGGTAAGGTACCAGCGGAAGGCCTCACCTTCAAGGTAATCGGAGAAATTGCACAACTTGTCTCGCTCGGTCCATGCAGCGGCCGCAGTTTTCACCTCGAAGAGTCGGAGCCACTTGTCAACGGGAACATCGTCGCTTGCTCCCGAGTACTTGGGGGGTGGTGGTGAGGGGTGGTTGATGGCTTTCTTGGACGTTGCCGTGATGTGATGCGGGGTTGCACAGTAAATCCTGTCGACTAGTGTGTAACGCAGGAGACATGGCGTCCGTCGAACCAACACCTTTATTAACAACTTCTTCCTCGTCCACCACTATCGCACGGCACCTTCTCTTGGTGGCTAATCTCCCATTCCGGCCAACCAACTGCCCTGTACCATCCATCTGCGGGACGTCACACACACAACACACAACTATATATATATATATATATATATATATATATATGGTATATATATTATAATATATATATATTATATATATATATTATATATTATATGTACGGGGTTTGCAATTTACCACCAACATGGTGATGATGACAGAGGCGCCGAGGAAAGAAGTGGCACGTTTGCACGCACGACTGCGAGGAGCAGCACGCGGATGAGTTCGGAACGCTGCGCTTGGATACCGTGCACGGCTTTGCACCGCTGTCTTCACGGCGCCAATAAACACTGAATTTCGGCTTTCCCTTTTCGTATATATACATATATATATATATTATATATATATAATATATTATAT
Source organism: Haemaphysalis longicornis (assembly GCA_013339765.2). Taxonomy (NCBI): domain Eukaryota; kingdom Metazoa; phylum Arthropoda; class Arachnida; order Ixodida; family Ixodidae; genus Haemaphysalis; species Haemaphysalis longicornis. The sequence goes on along the minus strand of CM023450.1, from coordinate 109,500,512 downwards.
ATATATATATATATATAGATATAGATATATATTCGACCCTAGGCGAGAATTGATTTTCCCACGTACGGAACACGGCTGACATTTTCTCGACTTTCGTTTCATTATCGATTTATTAAGAAAACACGACAACTTCACCATAACTCCACCATATCAAAAGATTTTTGAAGCGCCTGATTTACAATGTGTTATAGCGCTGAATGAGGTGGTACGACTGTCTTTTTTGTCAGACAGGTGTAAAGGATGAAAGCCGAGAAACATCCACCGTGATCCGGAAGCGGGAATCGAACCCACAACCTTCGCCTACCGCGCGGGTCATGTACCATTTGAACAATTCGGGATTTTTTTTTCTTGATTGATTAAGCGATTTCGGCGGTGACTCTCTTTCGACTTCAGCGGGGCCTTAGATCTGGAGATGTTCAGAGACCGGCCAACTAACGTTACCCCCCGACCTCAGCTGTGGGCGTGGAACGTCTTGTTTTTCGAGCGGACACCCCTAAGCACATTGTCGGTTGCCAGGGCATATATCCGCACGTGTGTGCATATAATTACAACGAGATTGTGACAGTGGCACATAGCTGTGCTCGTGTTAATCTTACTAACACCAATTAAATTCATCCTGCCATTAACCGACCATGTATCGTGTCTCTTGGTCTGCCACCGCAATCGACATTACATGTTTGGTGGAGTCTGCGGCGTGCTGCTCATCCTGGCTCCAGTTTGGCCTTGTCGGGAAGCCCCGAGCCCGCCGAGACGCCAACTCTATTTTGTCCTCTGCCCCGTGTCCCCAGCCCATGAGCTGCCACTCCGGACCAGCCAAGACGAATCGTCATGAGAGAAGCCGAAAGGGCTGTGTGCACCGCCCACTCCTCCCACATGGATCCTTGATACTTCACACTTTGTTGTGACCTTTAAGGTGTCTCTGCTGCAGAAGAAATTATCACCAAGGCGATGGTTGCCCTTCATGACGGCAAGGAGTTCTGCAATGTAATTTACGGACATTGCTATGGTCATCCTTACTGCACTCTTTGTCTTACCGCGGTCGCAAACGGGGGGTGCATATATTCCAAGACAATTATGGTGTTGACAGGGGCCACGCCTCTTCATGCTTCCGGTCCCCGAAGAAAACGATGCACATGGTAGCATATAACTGTGTTCATCCGAAGCTTCTTGACAGCAATTAAATTCATCACGTCAGGTACCTACCATTCTCCGTTCCACAGGTCCATCGCTCTCTCTTCTCTCTCTTCCTCTCTCTCCTCTTGCTCTCTCTCACCGTGAAGTCGTACACAATTACAAACTACCACGTGCTGTCAGTAGATGAGCTCCTGCCGGAAGTATGTGATAATGGGAAAAAGGTGGAACTCGTGTTTTACTGGCACTCTACCGAAAGAAATTGTACCAAGATGGGGCGCTCAAACGACTACTTACCCAGGGAAGTGTTATCTCAGGATATGAAGGGTACTCAGCAGTCATAGTTTTATGATAAAGAGCAAGGGCAGGTACGGGGAGGCGCGTGGTTGCAGAAACTCCTAACAGATGGCGAGAGCTATGCGAACGCGGGAAAGTTGATCTAATTCGACGTCCAGAGAGGTATAAGTTAAAAATCGAGCTCGCGTTTTATACGCGTGTTAGGACAAAATCCGAGCTGAAATTGGTTTTAAGTGCGAATGCACTTCTTAAGCGAGCCTGAATCGTCGCCGCCGTCCGCATAGCAACAGCTGCGGGTGCGCGCGCTCCTCGTCTTTCTCGTCTTCCCTAGCAACGGGGGGAGATGGGCGCGCGCTGCCTGGCCGCTGACATGGCACATACCCACGTGGGGATGGCCAGGAATCGGGCGTGAAAGGGCTAATGCATCCGCTTAAAGGAGTACTGACACGAAATTTCAAAGCTGAGATCCGCTCTAGCAAACAGTACAACGACAACACAAATAGGTGTCTGTGAATAAATGCATCTTTCTTTTTTGTAGTTGTGTGTGTGTGTGTGTGATCTCTCTTTCGCGAACATTACCGAACCGCGCAAATTCAACTCGTGCATTCGCACTTTCACATTCTTCCCCTCGGGGAAATGCGGGGAATTTTTTGGACAACAGTGGGCAGCATTTACAAGCAAAAGCGAATTGGATATACCAACAGGCTGTTTAGTTTGTTTGTTTAGCGTGAGTAATTTGTTCAGACAAGTAATTTTCTGTAAATCATGCTTGTCCCCTGTGTGTGGGTGTTACGGGAAAATCTTCCTTAAATACATGTACAAGTTACCTACATCAACAAAAACCAGTTCTGAACCGGCTGGCTACAAAAAAGAGATGAAAATCTATTTCAGCGCTCTCGACTCTCTCCCGGGTGTAATTTATAAAAAAAATCAGATATTTTCAGCTCTTACACTATAATCAGAATGGGCTCATGAAATTTGAAACCGTTTGAATGGGCAGTTTAGCTAGGCGTTGATATTCCCTTTTAGGCCTTTTCGGCATGCCAGGCCTGTCATTTTAAAAAAAAAAATTCTTTTTGATTTTTTGCCGGCTTCGCAGGCCGAAATCCTTAAAATTGGTTTTGTGCGTTTCTATTAGTAACATTTGTTAGCAAAAACCAGTTGGATAAATCAATAAGTGAAACATTGGTTCGATAATCCTTCAGAACACCTACTTTGTTCCGAAACGCAGAATCTTCGTAGTAATGTTGGAGAGAGAAAACCGCCAAACTACTTGTTACATATTCGTAAGGGCTACAATTATAAGAAAAAAGCACGTGGATACTTGAACGGGTGAGCGATATATTGACGTATTTACGAAAACACAGTTTCCCTTTTTCTTTGCTTAGAACGCCTATATACGTCATGACAAGAATGTACTCCCGAAAATTCAAGCCTCTATGCGTAGAAATTTTGGTTTGCCGTTAATGAGTCAGTCAGTCAGTCAGTCAGTCAGTCAGTCAGTCAGTCAGTCAGTCAGCCAGCCAGCCAGCCAGCCAGCCAGCCAGCCAGCCAGCCAGTCGGGCGCTTCTAAGAGAGCTACAGAAGAGGGGTTACTGCAGTCATGGTGCCACAGGAGGCATACGAGAGATCGGTAAGGCCGTGTAATGCGAATGTTGCAAATTAGAATTCCCCCTGGGAGCATGTTGTTGACAGCAGAGCTGTTTAGGCTTGAGCTCTCTCCGTGCGGATAGTTATCAGAAAACTGCGCTCGGAAGAAACAAAACGCGTCGCTTTGTCGGAAACGAACCTGGTCTCCCCGCGTATGAAACTGGCGACTATCATATTGCTCTATTTAGGCATCCGGGGTGCACAGAATTTTTTTTTCGGTTCGTAGGACGTGCGTTCGCATTGGACTTTGGCTGAGTTGGAGTAGACTTCGGCTTCAGACTTCGGATTTTGGACTTTAGGAAGGTGAATTGTGGGCTTTGATTGAACTCAGTTTGCATTAAAAAATCCCGCCATCTCCACGAAGTGAATGATGATGAGAGGGGCGAAGCTAAAATGCTTATCGGTAAAACCGTGAAACATTCGCCCGCACATCATATAAAGGCTCGACACGTCAAGCGTATACCACCGCTCCGTTGACAAGCCCGCCGACGACGTCGATGTTCGTGGTGATTATGTAGGGCTTGTTTGGGGCGATGAGAATCTCCATGGGTAAGTTGGCGAATTCGGTGTGTGACATTTTAGCCACCTTGGCCGTCGCCTTCTGCAGACCGTCTTGTGTCGCGTACCCCCGGTACGTGTCTTGAGCTCGCAGGCGACGAACGACAACCTCTTCTTCTTCCTCTCCTCCTTGTTGGGTAGCAACGAACGCGTTGAACGTTTTGACCTCTTCGGCCAATCTTTGGTTGGCCAATCCCTAGGGGGATCCTGCCACAATCATGATTAATGTGCCGGATACAGCGGCAACGAGAGACGGGACAGGGCCCGAGCAAGAGGAGCTTCGCCCCTAAAACGCTTCGCTCTTTAACCATCTTTCGCCTAATTAAGGAAAGAGCAGATCTAGCAGACCTAGGAAAAGCCAGCTGAAAGCTAGTGAAGACAACCAGTTACGCTGTTTCCTCGGTCTTCGCATCTAAGTTGTGAAGGAGGCGGAATTTGCTCCCCTTGTTCTTTTTCAAACGTTCCAGTATTCATATTTCCAGGTTAAAATACTGAAATAATTTCCTTATGCCCTCCTTGACGTTCCTGACTGCTGGGTTTCTTACTGCATTTACTCGCACAAGAAGCAAGACAAGTCGTGCGCAGCGGCAGGGACGTACCACCGACGACGACGAAGCACTGGGAGACACGTAGACATTGCTCGAGCTGCAATGGTATATCAGTAAATTCATCGCTTCCCTTTAACCATATTAATCGTCTCATTATGCTGTCGCAGTCTGCTCTGTTTTGAGTGTTGAGTCATGATAGATTGAGAAGTAAACAGCAGGCCGATGTTCAAATACTTATTAAGCGTGGTGCTTAAAGGGACCCTGCAACACTCTTTGAGCAGTACAAGTAAACCTGCGCGACGTTTAGATTACACTGCCGGGAATACCTGAGCCAAATATTACACGTGCACGTGAAGCGGTGAGCGCGCAAATCGCTGTGAAAGACGCGGAAAAACCAACCGCGCTCCCTTCGATTTTCCTCATTATGCACCCCCTGACATGGCCTAAACAACGTCATTGAGGCCATGGCTGTGCGATCGGCTGTCCCTGGTCAACTTCGCGGCTAATTTCTCCCATTTCCGTCGTCGTCAGCGCAGCGTACGAACATCTTCTATGCCTGAACCTGTAGGCACAGTTTGACCGTTTCTTTTTTATTTTGAGTACACGCGGAGTTTCAATGATGAGCTCAATAGTTCCCTTTCAACGGGACCACTCGGCAACAAACGTTTATTGCTTCAAAAACGCCCTACCAGCCCGAGCGCACGCTTGCGAGCAGGCACCCATGCCTGCTTTTTTGTGGCACCAGTCCGGAAATAGGCCCCTCCACGTCGCGGAGAAAAGGGGAAAACTTCCCGGAATGTGATATATTGAAGGCTGCCGGAGGAGCCGCTGCGAGCCGCTCCCTCACCGGGAGAGAGCGCGCAACTTTCGTCGCGTTGTCAGCGGTCGAGTTGAGAGGGAACGATTATGCGCGATTTCTCACAGCGCGTAGTTTCGGCGATAGTGAACGGCTTTTCATAATTCTTGCGGGAGGAGATTGCTGGGACAATAGACTTTACCCCAAAATACATTCCTAGTAGTCGATGGTAAGTGTTGCAGCGTCCCTTTAACTGTAGAATTCAAGCAGCGTGGGTTCATGTACCGGGGGTCTCAGATAGGATGACTGACTGACTAGTGAATACGTGTTGCAGAAGGAGAGGGAGGGACGCACATTTACAACGCCGTCTTCGGGCATATCGGCCGTTAAGTACATATGGTACACACCCGTCACGGGGAGAATGCATAGCGCAGTGAGGGATTGTTGGTATACTCGACACATGCTTCAAACAGGGGATTGCATGGCTCTTGCGGTAGCCATGCGACAATATATATTATACGGAGACAACGAGAGAGAGCGAGAGAGAGAGAGAGAGAGAGAGAGAGAGAGAGAGAGAGAGAGAGAGAGAGAGAGAGAGAGAGAGAGAGAGAGAGAGAGAGAGAGAGAGAGAGAGAGAGAGAGAGAGAGAGAGAGATTTGAGAGAGTTGAAAGCGTTGGGAGTGGGGACTTTTTTACACAGGCATCTTTAGACGTAATTTCTCGTATTCAGTAATTTCTCGTATTCAGTCAGCATCTCGCTTAATATGAAGACTGCAGTATCATATATACAGGGAAGGAATATTTTTGAAGTTATTGGTGGCTACACTTCTGTCATTTATGTAAAGTTTGCAAGTATGCATTCGTAACTTTTGCCAAGCTATGCAATATATCACCATTAATATTAAATTGTGCATGCGATGAATGACCTGTTTTTCTGTTTCAGAGCGCGGACAAGCAGGTGTCTCGTAAAGTGCCGGGAATGTGGGAGAGCACCAAAGCCATGATGAAGCGACCCCGGCTTCGGCGGATGACACTTCTGATCTACGCTGCCTGGTACAGAGGCTGGCAAGCCAGCTTCTTGCTTACTGTCTAAGCCATTTATGTACTGGTGTTGTGTTCATCGCTGCGCTAATCGCTCAATTTCTTGTTCTGACGACATTTTCTTGTTTTGGCGAGACACGACAAGTGCTTATGCGAGGTTTATAAGCCAGGTTTGGTTGTATTGTCGATGGCGTGACCGAACAATACCGTCCGGTGTGATCCCGATTTTGCTGAAAGTTACAGAAGAAATCGGGGAAAGGGGCACGAACATTTTTTTCTGGTACCTGCGTTTGTGCATGGCAGTTCAACACGAGGAATTTACGGTAGTAATCCCTATTTGGAAAGAATTGGCAAAGGTGCAAAATTTTAGGAAAGCTGTCTAACAGTCTCTGACTGCCTGAGATCACCGCAGTGATCTTACAAGCTTGAAACACGCGTTGTTTCTGGAAAGAATACGAGTTACACGTCGCAAAGGAACGCGTATGGTAATTGCGCACTACACTCTGCCTCCTATTAGGTTCATCATATGCCTCTGCTACAACGGCTGCACACTGGAACTTGGTCGACTGGGGCTCAACGTCTACTTGAGCTTCTCGATCGCCGTTGCTTTCGAGATGCCGGTCTACATCCTCTGCAACGTGTCCCTTGACCGCGTCGGACGGCGCTGGCCTAACTCGGCTTTCCTGCTCATCGCTGGATTCAGCTGCATCCTTATGGGCGTCGCTCGTACAGGTCTGAATCGCCATATTGAGCGAATCTCAGCTAAATAGTTCTTTCACTTATTCGGCACAGGTTTCCGAAACGTCAAGGCTTCGTAGCAAAATTCACGAAGTGTCATGTCTGTGGTAAACGCGTTGATATGGGTGAGTTAGCGGTTGTTATTATGTGTTGAAGGCGTATATAACATGTAAATGATTTTCTGGGAGCCACGGGCGCCGTTAGTGACCCCGACTATAGCTGTCCTCGCGTGCTCATGTAGCCCTCTGTATGGGCAGCAAAGGTGTGACAGCGCAGCAGCCGCATACCGACAACTAACCAGAAACGTCTAGCCCCTTCGTGATTACTGTCCACTTGTATTCGCTGGGCGACAGACCACGGTGCGCATAGATTCTAAGGGCTGTTTTCGGATAACTGCTGCTCCTGGCGCGTACCCTTCAGCATCGCAGTGTATGCGTCTTGGTAAAATTGAGCATTGAACTCATCCCGATGAGGACTGCAGTACGAGATTGCAAACATATAGATGGGGTAAACCACGTGGGTGTGTAGCATAACTGTAGCAAAAAATGGATGTCCGCAATTGAGCATCGCTCATGCTAGTTCACAGCAGACGAAACCTTCTAAAATGTGCAATATACATGCACACGATTCAGCATATATATACATAGTTAGAATTGATAGACTAAGTTAGGTTTTATGTGGATAGAGAGAATACGTTTTATGGAGGAAGCGAGGTTAGCCGAGCCCCTTCGCTTAGCCTCCCACCCCACATGAGGAAACAACAACAACAACAAAAGCAAATGCCGCAACAACAGCAGTAACAAGAACAATAAGAAGAAGAAGAGGAGGAGCAAGAAGAAGATTTGCCGTGAAAGGAAAGTTACAATTCACTAAATATTCAGAGGAGGGTCGCAAAGTCCCGTGCCGGTTATGGGACCCTCGATAAGCAATTGCAATTCATGCCCTCACAAAGGAAACACCAAATAAAATTTTATACCATGTCAAAGGTAAACAATGATCAGATCCACATTATACAGCACGTACAGAGCTTGTACGTAGACACAAAAATTTGTACACATACATGCTAAACACTGTGGGAATACGACCTTAGCGCGTTCCCTTTCGTTCGGCTTCGCTGCACTGCTTGCTCCTCGTGGGAACTTGCTTGGCGAGGTGTCGGCGAGGGGGTCTACCTCCTCGCCGAAGGAGTGTCTTGCGGCCGGCGAGAGCGCGCGGGATGCAAGCGGTTGGAAGTTGGAGCTCTGGAAGCAAGGCGGCAGGACGCGCCTGGTGACCTCCTTCCTTCGAGGATCGGGAAAAAAGGAGCGCGACAATGGCTGCCATCGGCGTCGGAGCGAGGCAAACGCGAGCGCGCGTTCTAGCACGCCGTTTTAGCACGCGTTTTAGCAAACGCGAGCAAAGTGGTAGCGCACGTTTTAGCACGCCGTTTGTGGTTTGCATATCCCGGCCGTTGTGGTGCATGTAGCGACATCTGATTGTAGGTATGCATGTAGCGACACGTAGCAATGCACGTAGCGGGGCATGTAGCGACATCTCAGAGCAAATCACGCATAATTTTGTTGCTCATATCCGTACGTTTTTGTTTAAAGTAGCTTGAATGTTTAACTTTTTGGATGAAGCGTTCACAATAACTTTAGATGTTTTGAGAATAGCGTAGCCATCCCCTCTAGAGCTTTAAAAAAGAAAACGTTTTGGTGGCGCCATCTACTAAGAATAGTTCGAATCAAGGTAAACTGTAAATTACGCCCGCACTAAATATCTCGGCAAGAAATAAGTAAAACATGCGGCGGAAATTATTCAATAACCTACATTACCTTTACCAGCACAATTTCGGAGGCGTAAAAGCACTGTGCAAGGTCAGAAACTCATCTGAACTATTTGACGTGGCGAGGCTTAGCAATAGTCGGCCGTTTTCTTCGCCTATCTGAGAAAAATAATTGTTTGTCCTCCTCCTAATCATCGTTTTACAAGATAAATGTAGCAAACAACATAAACTAAGATAACTTTATGGGCTGTGTCAAGCATCAAGCGCCGAGTGCAAGGCGTTAGCTGTAATCAAGACGTGAGGTACACTTCGTCTGCTCAGGAAGTTCGCTGGCGACGGTATACCTGCGCCGATAAGTTACAGTTCGAGACATCTTTACCCGCATACGAAGCCAACTTCCGCAAGCACTGTAGATGGTAAAGATAACACGGTAACGGCATACTAAAACTACCTGTTAACACAAGCGCGTTTTCGTTTTTAGCCTCCATCAGAAAACGGCCGTCGTGCACTCGAACAAAACCGCGCCCTTGGCTCAGAAGAACAATGTCTTAGCCACTGGGCCACCGCGGCGAGTGTGAGAACCTCTATGGAGATCTAAAATATACTAAACACATACATCAGTGTTTGCATTTACCGTTCTGAGCTTTTCGAACTTTTCGTTTTCCAAGATAAATATCAATCGTGCATTCGTGCTAAAACCCCATTTCTGAAGCGAAATTTTTGGTTTTGTTCCTCCTATGGTCGCCGCAGTCATTTTGATAGTCGAAGAAAATTTGTTCAGGTTAAAGACTCCTCCGGTGGTTTCTTTAATGTCTTGAGTTTATTATATTTCTGAAACGAAATTTCATGGCAAGTCGCACTAAAAGTGTGGCTTTTAGGTGATTGCAGTGATATCCTTTCAAGAGCCTAATGGAAGCGTGTAATAAATACATATAATATAAATACCGGATCCGGAACTTAGGCAAAAGGCTGGGACTATAAATAAAGAAGGTGAGGGATAAAGACAATATGGATGAGCGGATGAAAGGCCAGGAGGGGGCATCTGTGAAACGAAGGGGTCAGTTGTTTGGTATATATATATATATATATATATATATATATATATATATATATATATATATATATATATATATATATATATATATATATATATATATATATATATATATATATATATATATATATATATGTATTATTGTGATGAACCCGGACATGAACATTTGGGATGGAGACAAGATGGGCTATAGCCCGCCTGTCGGCTACTTTTGCCCGCCTTCTTGCTTCTAGCCGATCGTCGTGGGCTTCTACATCGTATTCCCCAGGACCCCCCCTTTTCCCGTTGAAAGCGACCGTCCCGGTCGAGGCTTCAGTAACTGTACAAATGCGGTGACGATGCGCGATGAGAGGAAAAAGGGAGTCCTCGCCTCCACGGATGAGGATGGTTCGTCGTGGTGAGCACTGGCCCCGACACAGCAATGTCCACCGACGTGAGTGAAGCAACATCCAAAGGCCTCAGGAGGCACGCCGGAGTTCAGGCAGGGGAACGGTGTCGTCTTCTGTTCAGGTCGCAGCTGGTCATGTCGGTCGGTCTCGGCAAGTCATAGGCTGGGGACACGGGGCTGGGGAATGGGGCGTCCATGGCTCACCGGGGCTGTGGCGGGCCGACGCGATCCAAGAGCCTGGATTGGGCAATGTTCACGTAGCCGAGACGAAGCGGAGCTGGGGCCAAGATGGGGATGGCCTCCTGCGACTTCCACCAAAACATGTTACGTGGCGGCAGGACACAGGAAATGAACCATGGATGAAGCGAGCGATGTATTAACACTATAGGACACAGGAAATGAACCATGGATGAAGCGAGCGATGTATTAACACTATATGCAAGATGTCGGCCATGGAGAGCCCACCCAGCTGGGTCTTGTTTTCCGGACGTTGGGCCGATAGCTCTCGTCTTCTACTTCCCGTGACAATATATATATAAATATAATTATTATTATTCTTCAAGTAGTAATCAACAGAGGCTATTGCAGTGTGCAGTTGTACAGAGGGACCCTGTCTGATCCTTATCGCCGACATGATTTGCCAACAGCTTAATGAAAACAAACATCATGACATTAGAACCACCGAAAAATAACAAGTTTAAAATTTCTTTATGAACTTTGAAACCTTAAACCTTTACCTCACTCCGCACTTCATCTGTAACTTTTTCCCCACAGACCTACCCCGAACTATAACCCTCTTAAATTTACTGCGATTTTGGCACGCATGAACAACTTTAAATTTTCTTGCTTCCCCCGTACAATATGTGATTGGAATGCCTCGCCACTCGAAACGTTCTTAACACAATGCTCCTGAGTTCATTGATCAGCTCTTCGAATAAAATGTAACGATGTTACGTCCCGTGTTAGGGATCAGCTTCCCTGCTATTGTGTAGCGTTTCCTTTACTGTTTCGCTCTTTGCTTCCCTGTTTTGTGTATTATTAGTATTATATTTGAGGTATGCCCGTTCTATTCTTTTCATTGCTCTGTTATTACTGGCTTTTACTGTTTCCTTTCTTCTTTTATTTTCTTTGTTTAAAACGTGTTCACCTCATTTTTGTATTAATAAACCACTCCGGTGGCTAAGGCGTTGTGCTGCTGAGCCCAAGGACCCGGATTCAATTCCCGGCCGCGGCGGCCGCTTTTCTGATGGAGAGAGAGAGAGAGAGAGAGAGAGAGAGAGAGAGAGAGAGAGAGAGAGAGAAATCTTTAATGGACACTGAAGAGGTTAGCCGCACAAACGGCGGGGCCTGCTACTTCAGATGGGGGTGAACATAGTGAGGCGAAAAAAGAAAAAAAGGGGGGTGGGGAAGAAGCACACAGCAACAATGAAAGAAAATAAGATCAGTTCGGAAAGTAGAAAAATGTACAGCACTACGAGAAAAACTTCGAGGATCCCAAGGTTAAAGAACCTCGATTAATCCAGAGTCAGACAAGAAAGTTAACAGCGCCTTTGTCCCTCGCGCCGCGTCAGCGTGATTGTGCCACTGACCAAGAAAATGATGCAGCTCTAAAGAGTTTCCGCGTAGCAGCCGCACGAGAGTTCTTTTCGCTGTTTCGCGATGAGTTGTATGCTGCGGGCAGTAACGCAAGACGTGCAGTATGTCTTCCCCTCAGAGAGCACACAGAGAACAATGACGAGTACGCGCAGCGTATTTAAAAAGAAAGCTACCAGTGAAGGCAAACATTCAGGCGTAGTCGGTGAGAAACACCCTCTGTTTGCTTTTTGTAGGCCTCGCGGAAAGCTGAAAATTGCACTGAGGGTCAATCACGTGCAGAGGCAAGGGTATCCTAAGAAGGTCCTGCCTAAGCTGTCAAACTGCAGTTTCCGTCCAGTGCGTTCACGGCCGTACTTCCGTCTTGTCTGGAATACGGGATTCCAATAGACACAAGCAGACTTGTGCGCCTCTTTCGCTGCTGCGTCAGAGACCACGTTCCCCTGGATTCAGGAATAACCTGGCAGCGATTGAAGCGAGATGCAGTGCCTGCCTCGTAGTCCAAGTGTGTGCAATGCGTGTAGATCGCACAAGTTGGCTGCAGCGGTGGGATGGCTTCATCAGTGCTTGCAGGGCAGGCCGCGAGTCGGTGAAGATCACCCATTGCCGAGCGGGATGCTGGTGATGTGAACGAGTGCTGCCCTAATAGCACTCTACTCAGTGAAGGTGGATGACGTCTTGTGACTGAGTTTCTCTTTCACAGTTAGTCCCCTGGACGGAATCCACACTGCTATAGCTGACGAGTCAGTCCTCAAGGAGCCGTCTGTACACACGTGAACGTGGCCAAGATAACGTGAGCTGATATGCTCTAGCGTGAAGTATCGCAAGGCTGGCTCAGGCAGAGATGATTTCTTGCCTATACCTGGTATGTTGAGGCATATATTCTATGCTGCAACTTTCCATGGCCGAAAGGCAGGCTTGCTTGGGCATTCGAAGTTGGCCGGTAGGACGCTCCGTACATGAGGGGAAGACACCTGTGCTAGAGGATGGTCAGCACACCGTGTTACGTGACGGAGGCTGGTGCGAAGGAACTCTTGAGCTTGGAGTGTCTGGGCTGACATCCACCTTGCTTCGCAGAGAGTTCTATTCGTGGATGTGCACCTTGAAAGGCCCAGGCAGATGCGCAGAACTTGAGCCTGTGCACACTCTAGCACTCTGAAGTTTGTCTTAGACAAACCAATAAGCGCTGGGAGGCTGTACCGCAGAAGGCCAAGGAATGGTGCCTTATAAAGTCATAGTAGTGAAGGCACTGAGCAGCCCCATGTTTTTCCTGTCAGCATCTGGAAAATGGGCATAAACGACTGCAGGCGTTCCCTAAATTGACGGATATGGGGGGCCCAATATAGTGATCGATCTAATGTAACTCCAAGAAATTTATGGTTGTGAACGTACGGTATTTCTGTGTCATTTATGACCACAGGATAGCGGCATACATCCCGCCTCATAAAGGCAACTGAGGCACACTTTTTCGGGTGAAATTAGCAATCAGCAGTAGTACTAAGGTACTTTTGAATTGCAAGAAGAGCTTTCTGCAGTTTGGATCGTGTGCTTCTCCGGGTTTTGTCAGAAGCCCAGACACAAATGTCATCAGCATAGAGATATATAATGACACCTTGAGGTAGTACTTTCGTGATGCGGATGAGGCAGACGTTAAACAGGACAGGACTTAGAACTCCGCCTTGAGGTACGCCCTGTGTAATCTCATGCCTCTTTGTGTCGCCTTCATTGGTGGTCATATAGACATACCGATTCTGCAAGTAGTCACAGAGACATGTGTGCGTCCGCCCTCGTAGCCCCACAAACGTCATTTTCCTTCGAACAGCATCATGAGAAATGCTGTCAAAAGCCTCCTTGATGTCTAGGAAGACAGTAGGCAAAAAGTGAAAACGCCCGTGTGTTTAGAATTAGGCTCACGTTACAGAACCCGGGGTGTTAAAAATGAATCCACACGCCTCCACAACGGCGCGCCTCATCGCCTGTGTAGAGTGGTGCCTTAAACCTAATCATCATCAATGAACCACTCCTGCTCGGGCCGGCAGTGGCCTGCAGCATTGTACAAATGAATAAATGAAAATAAATACATGGGCGCTCAGCTAAACTCCCAAGTACTTGAGATTTGATCCTTCGCTACGCATTTGCTTCGCAGTTTCTGGATCGTGGACCCTTGCGATGGCTGCTATCTCCATAGGGAACTTTGCTGGCACTTACTTGGTAACGTACCAGTTGGCGTCCGAGATGTTCCCCACCGTCGTTCGTGGCCGAGCAGTGCAGCTACAACGGCTTGTCGGAGACCTCGGGGGACTCGTCGGCATGCAAGTGGCCGCGCTGGTGAGAGATGATATTTTCGCGTTTTTCCCGCCGTGTCTCCATTCCGAATCTTTAGAGAAGTGTTGTTGGCACACTCTCTTCTTGTCCCTTAATGTGACACCTATCATCGTCCGTTCCATCTGAGAGCCGTGGGTTAATTGGCGTATTCATGGGAGGTTGTGCCCATTACTACACCAGGCTGGACAATACTGCTCTGAAGAGGGAGTGCGTTAACGGCAATGGTCACCAGTTTAAGGCCGATCCCGAGGCCTCATTCTGCAATTCCACCAACCAGAGGATTTCTTTTTAATCTGGTGGGATTTGTGCGGCACTGGGATTCGAACCATGGTCCTTCCGCACGCGAGGAGGACGTTCTACCTCTACGCCACCGCTACATTAAGCGACAGGAAGACAGCGCAGTGGGTCAGGGAACAAACGCGTGGTAAGGACATATTAGGAGAAATAAGGAAGAAGAAATGGGCGTGGGCAGGGCACGTAATGCGAACGCAAGATAACCGTTGGTCATTAACAGTAACAGAATTTATTCCTAGGGAATGCAAGCGTGGCAGGGGGTGGCCTAAAGTTAGGTGGGCAGATAAGATGAAGGAGTTTGCGGGGATAAATTGGTCGCAGTTAAGACAGGACCGGAATATTTGGAGAGTACCGTACTTACCCGATTCTAACGCGCCCCCGATTCTAACGCGCACCTGATTTTCCTGGCAAAAAACCAAAAAAAACTTGCACCTCCGATTGTAACGCGCACGGATCTTTATGACCCAGACAGCCGAATGCGGGAGAGGGCGATTTATTTCCCGAAGTAATCTCCCTCATCTCACTCCTCGTCGCTTTCCGCTGACCACCACATTTCGTCCTCGGGGCCGCCAAGAGCGTTCGCGATGCCACACTTCTGAACGAACGTACAACCGTGGTCGATGGGATCGTGGCATCCCGCGAGCTTCTCCAGAGCCGCACGCTTCAGCCGACCGCTCGTTTTGAACGCGTGAGAGCCGCTGCTGCCATTGCTGTTATCAAGTGCGCAACTGGAACGATTTGACGATTTGTGTGAACGCCGATAGAAAAGCCTAAGCGCTTATGCTTCCTGCGTTCGAAAAATTGTTGCTAAACATGGAGGAAGTATTCCTCCATGTTGCTAAAGGCTCTGGCGCCATCTTGAGATGGCGATGGCGATGGGTGGTACAAAATTCCCGCTGTTTCGGCAGTTTCTGTTTCGTATCCGATTCTAACGCGCATGCGATTTTTCGGCCTATTTTTCCGGAAAAAAGGTGCGCGTTAGAATCGGGTAATTACGGTAATGAGAGGCCTTTGCCCTGCAGTGGACGTAGATAGGCTGATTATGATTATGATGATGATGATGTTGACGCACGCCCTGAAGAAGTAGGCTAGAGAACATGACAACAGCGCAATGATAAGAATTCAAAAAGGAGGGAGACACAACCTGCGCTGTTTACCTGTTTATTAAAGGAGCCATGGAGACAGAATACAAGTTTGTTTTATACGAAAGATTTCGCGTTTTATAGTGCCCCAAGCGCTTGTGCTGCAGCAAATGATGCCGTATTCACTGAGAAATTGATCAATTTAGGTTAAAATTTTGATTCTCCCGCCAAATCGTGGGTTTTCGAAATGTCACTAATGACACCAGAAGCGAGTGTATTCAAGCGAACTTGCACTGCGTCATTCGGATTTGCGGCTTTGCTGTCCGTCAGCCCTCCCAGATGGCGCTGCTATAGTAATCCACAAACCGTTGACCGCCGTTGCTTTGTTTTTGAGTGTATTTGCACATGGCTTTATTTTGTTACTGTAAAAAGTGATCGTCTCGTGAAATCTGGGGTATCCTCGACAAACACGGACACGTAAGACAACGCCACTTACGCCAATCGGCCAGTGTCCTGTAAAACAACTTCAAAGCGGCGGAAAGCTGGGCAACTAAAACAAGCATAGTGCGCCCTGTACCAACAGCAGTGCGCATCGGGACTTCTATGCTTACGTGCGTTTTCGTAACTTTCATTGTGTACCGCACCATTCTTACTGCAGTAAAATGAATATACATTACACTTAAGCGCAAATATTTCGTTCGGAAAGCCTATAAGCCGTGGCTAATTTGCGTTTGCTTTTTCCGTCCTCAGGCAATCGCACAGCTGGGCTCATATGACATCATAGGTTCTGTTGCGGGAAATGAGCTAGTGGGTCGCATGACCAATCCGTTTTTCCTAGTTATGTAGCTTATTTGACCGAAGTGTCCGTTAACAGTGGTGTCAGTATGATTCTATCGAGGCAATCTTCAGAATGAACCGGACTTGTGTTTTGTCCTCATGGCTTTTTTAATAGGTACCAGTGTACCTTCAACCACTATACGTGCAGGGAAATCGAAAAATACCGGTCAACTTTTTCTGTGCCTAGTTCGAACGTACTGCCCGTTTTGCCGTAAGACTCACCCAGTGAGCGCCAAGCGGGAGTACTCAAGCTCAATGAACTTTGACTGAACCAATATTCCATTCGAAACGGCTGGCTGCAGAAAGAAGATGTCAATTAAACCGCAGTTTTGAAGAGTACGATTATTTCAATTTCCATCAACAACTCACCGGGCCAACAATTGTTCTCTCTGCAGCCAGTCAAGTAGTATATAAAGCAAAACGTTCTTCCCTTTTTGGAGGGGAGTGGAGTAGGAATATATATGCTCGATACGAAGAAAGGGCTGGATTGTGCGATGTTGCATGTGTAGCGTGTTCGGAATTTGCGAAATGGAATGACGAATCATAGCCAGGTTCAAATCTAACCAACCCGATTGGTTTCGTGTTGTGGAATTAACGCATTAGGCCTGCATGCCAGTGATTGTTGTTCATTTACCGTTGATATTGTTGTGCTTGAGCGTATATCCATTCCCTTTTAAGAAAGGCGTATCATGTGTCTATGAGGCCTGTAAGTAAAGGGCGTATGTCATAAAAACGCGCGAGTGCCGGTGTTTTGGCATACGGTGGCAGCAGCCAAGAAAAAGAGACTCTAGACAACTCGTTCTGTTGGAGTGTGACGCCTTTAGTCAAGGTAATAGGAGGAAAGAATATCGCACGCTCAAGAAGACGCGCTGATCGGAATATCACCCAGGCTAGCCGGTGTGTGTGGTGCCGTAAGCGGGAACGTTTGAAGTGAGCCGTCTGCAACCGCGCAAAACCAACCGGCGGCATCCCCACTAAAAATGCGCACTTGCATGCACCTCGGCAGAAGACATTAATTTTCACGCGTGAGCGCCCGACTCCTAACTTTAAAGGAGCCATGAAGAGAAAATACAACTTCGTTTAATTTGAAAGAACTAGGATTCAGCATCTCACTCAGCTCCATTACAGCCCCAAAATATGTTTTTTTGACGAAAAAAAGCAAGAAGTATTTAAAAGCTTTCAAATTTCGCGCCACAGTGACGTGTTATGAGCAAGAATGACGTCATACGGGCCAACAATAAAACATAATTTTCAGTGCGTTAACTGCACGTTAGCATTCAAGTGATGCGGTCAAATGGAAGTAGAGGCATTATAGACGTCCAGTCATCTGTCGTCGCGACAGGTGAGTTAGGCGGCCGCCAATCGCACAAACAAGGTTCCGTGACGTCATAGAAAAGTTGCGGGAAATTGGCTAGGGGGTCGCGACTGCTTCACACGTTTTCTTTCATATCTCCGTTATTTGTTTGAAGATTGCGATGATATTGGTATCATTGTTATCGGGACTAAGCAGCCTTTCTAATAAACCCAACTTGTATTTTCTCTTCATGGCTCCTTTAAGGATACGCGTCGGGTCGATGAAGCTCAGCGATAAAAGTTCCGTACAACGCCAGGAATCAGGTTAAGGGTGCATCTGACAAAACAATATAATGCACGCAATCGTGGTGTCCGTGATTGCGCTGAAAATATAGGACATGATTAGACCTACAACAGGGTAAACAGTTACTGAAACGATGAGAGAAAAATCAAAATTAAAAAAGGAGGGAAAGAACGAGAGAAAGTAAGGTCATAAGAATAGCCGGTTCACTTCGTGTAATGACCATATCATGTTTTTTAATGCGAATTATTTTCTATCCAGTAGTCCTGAAACAAGGTGCTGGCTCGCCGACTTGCATACCTGCTTCCTATCACAATTCGCTAGAATGGGTGTTAAGAGCTGCGCTAGCGCAAGTAGCTCTATTCACGCATTCGCGCGCGCACGCGCACGCACACGCACACGCACACGCACACGCACACGCACACGCACACGCACACACACACACACACGCACGCACACGCACACACACGCACACACACACTCGCACGCGCCCACGTACCCCCGCACCCGCATCCTCCGCACACCAGACACACACACACACACACACACACACACACACACACACACACACACACACACACACACACACACACACACACACACACACACACACACACACACACACACACATGCACGCACACACACGAACACGCACCCGCACACGCACACGCACACCCACACGCACACACGCCCGCACGGGCACGCACACGCGCATGCACACACACACGCATCGGCACACACATACACACACACACACACACACACGCACGCACCTTCATGTATGCAAGCGCACACACGCGCACGCGCGCGCATACAACATCGATTCGCTGAAGCTATTCCAAGCGCTATCAGGTAACCCCAAAAATATCAATATAACGAAGTAATTCTCATGAATTATAAGTAATTATGCGGGTAATTCGCCCAAGCCAAACAACGGTGTGCAATAGAAGACAACAACGATCGTAATAGGATATCTGCTGTAGTATTGTTTCTTTGTTCTTCGCCCTTGGACGATGATGTTTTATCCAGAACCATAATCACAAATGACACCTTCTGTCATCAATTCTTGAAATTCGGGTAGTTAGGGGCCCTTCAGATGCATCGGGGTGGAGACTGCAATCAACAGCTGCTTTGAATTGCGTCAAGTGCTTCTGGCCATTAGTTCCTTTGTTCCCATTTCAGCTACGACAGTGTCCGTGTGTATAACGACTATACTGTTTCCACACTAACGCAGGCCGAGTACAACCAGCTCCTGCCGGTCACCGTGATGGGCGTCTTGTCGATGGTGGCCTCGGTGTTGGTGTTTTTCCTTCCGGAAACTGTGAACCTCCCTCTGCCACAGACGCTTGAAGATGGCGAGCACCTGGCTCAGGACCGAGGGCTCTGCTTCTGTCCCGTGCAAAGAAGAAAAAGCCATGCACCTAAGCAAAAGAGAGAGTACGCAAGTCGCGCTGAAGTGGAACTCAAGAACGAACTGCTAGCGACAGCTACGTTGTCCTCCGCCAGTGCAGATTGTCACGTAGAAAGCGCAGCAGAGCGGAAATGTGCCACTAGCAGCGTGTGAAAATTAAGTGTCGAGTGTGTGCGCTCGATGCGGATCCCTGCCCCCGTAACAAAACCGACAGGGTACACTGTCCGTCTTTATGACAAATTATCTGGCACATATCTGTTGATATTAGGCGTCGTATGCTTTTTAGCAGCAGTTATCCGACTTTGAGGCGAACTTTAACGATGCGTAGCTCAAGTGTTTTGAATGGACGAAGTAACATTCCAAATGTTGTGGGGGCCGAGGGCTTCTGGTTTTCGGTTAAAAAGTTTAGCAAACGCAACAGAACGAAGTTGGAGTAAGCCAAGTGCTCAGCTTTTGAAAGACCAAACTGTTATGACTCTTGGTGATTTGCTGCTCATAGCTTTAAAATGGTGCAGCTCGAGGCGAGGAACTGCCGACATGCCTTGGAAGGCTAAGTCCGCCTGTCGACTCACTCACTCACTCACTCACTCACTCACTCACTCACTCACTCACTCACTCACTCACTCACTCACTCACTCACTCACTCACTCACTCACTCACTCACTCACTCACTCACTCACTCACTCACTCACTCACTCACTCACTCACTCACTCACTCACTCACTCACTCACTCACTCACTCACTCACTCACTCACTCACTCGTTCGCTCGCCTGCTCGCTCGCTCACTCACTCGCTTACTCACTCGCTTAATCGCTCGCTCGCTCAGCCAGCCAGCCAGCCAGCCAGCCAGTCAGTCAGTCAGTCAGTCAGTCAGTCAGTCGGTCGGTCGGTCGGTCGCTCAGTCGGTCTGTTGCTTGGTCGGTCGGTCAGTCAGCCAGCCAGCCAGCCAGCTAAGGCACTTAGGCAAGCGTCCCTGGAGCGAACTTACATTTTCAGTTTTAGTGGCACCTCAAAGGGTTTAATGAACATTTTTAACAATTTTAATTGAAAATAAAACCAACAACCATCGTTTCTAAGAAGCAGCTCTACCTTGACATTGTGCATTAATACTTATTGCAAAAGCGTGCATGCCTCAGGTTTTCTGACTAGAGAGAAAAAAAAACTGCTTTATTTATGAGAGCCTTGTGGGAGTGGAGCCTTCTTACAGGTAGCCATGTGCCTTCCTTGACGCTACCTCTCTCAACCAGCAGGAGCTGATCGCAAAAGAGGGAGCTGGACAGCAGCGTCTCGCACTGCTCGGGGAAATGGGAAGGGGCTGGAGGTGGCAAATTAGGGTTCTGGGTGCATTCAAATATAACGCGCCCAACTGTTTCTGATTGCATACAGAATTAGCATTGGGCTTCGTGCTGATTTGGGAACGTAAGGTGCATCAGTGTTGGGTGGGGATACGTGTTTGTTTGCACAAGTCTGAGCGTAGTTTCTTGTGTCTTTTTTAGTTGGGGGTGGGGCAACGGAGGTGTTCTGCGACCGAGTCAGTAGTGCTGTGTAATTTCCTGGTAGGTGGTGAGTAACATATGTTCAGGTGAGTCCTCCGCGGCCTGGTCGACGAAACCTCGCGCCTTGAGGTCTAATCATTGCCCTCCATGGCGGAGTGGGCCGGTGCCCACACCACTTCGACAACCCCGCCTGGTGGCTTGCTTGACAGTATGTGGTATGTCACTGGGGCCACCCAGCCTGACGTGAGACTCCTGCATACCACTTGTGAGTCAGTAATTATGACACTTATCTTCGCTTGTGCGAGAGCTAAAGCTACTGCTAGTTCTTCCGCTTCTTGCGGTTGAGGCTCGTGGCAGGGTTGCCCTGACGACGAGGTCTGTCTTCGTTGTCACCACCCCTACCTTAGCTTTGTCTTTTGGGGTATGCGGCTGCATCTGTGTTGGCCACTGTGGGCAGAGATCCGTTTTCTGTGTCCAGAACTTTGGCTTTGCTTCTCGCCATCCCTGATGGTAAAAAGGATGCATATTCTTCGGCACTGGATGGATTATGATGTCGTTCCGCCATTTCTGCGGTATTTCCTTCGCTGAAACAGTGTCCGCCACTTGCGTAAATTTTAACTGGGCTAAGGACCTTCCTGCCCGTTTGGGTTTATGCGAGGCGAGCTTTTTGGTTGGACAGGGAACCTCCAATTAGCTTGTCGACTGTGTTGTGTAGCCCAAATCAAAATAGCCTGTCTGTGGACACGCTCATTGGAAGGCCGAGTGCTTGTTTTGTTGCTTTTATAATGACGATGTTAAGTTTGTCGATTTCTATCTTGGTTAGTACTGCATACGGCACTGAGCAGAGCAGGTTATTCTTGAGATTATAAAAGCCCTGATGAGACAAAGTATGTCTTTCTCTTTCAAGCCACTGTGTCGGTTGGTGATACCCCTGATTATGTGTAGCACCCGTTCGGATGTTTTTTTAAGCCGTTTATATCATTTGGTCGTTCTCGTGTCCGATTGCATCAGAAGGCCTAGAATGTTCAGTGATGTGTAGGGTTTGATTACCTATTTCTCAAAGGTCACCCGGATGTTATGTTCTTTTCGTTTGCGGCGGCGGCGTCGAACCACAAGAAGTTCCTACTTTTGGGGTGCGCAAGTCAATCTATATACCTTCGCATACTGGTTGATCGCACCGGCGGCGAGTTGCAGAGTGCCCTTCGGACCCCCATTGCATCGGTCCCGTCCACAGGGTTGCATCGTATGCATAGAGGGCACGTCTTAGATTCGGTATACTCTCCAGCCCCCCACGAGGCCCAAGAGCCTGATGTTGAACAATAGCGGAAAGCTGGACTGAGCCTTGGGTGGTCCCTCGACAGCCAACGGTGTTGGGATCCGAGGTGAGGCCCCAGATCTTGAGTATGGCTTTTGGTTGGACAGGAAGTCGTCAGTATAGGCGTATTTCTTCTTTCCCAAGCCTGTATTGTTCCGGTTCCGAAGGAAGCTCCCTTCAGATCAAGTGCGAGGATGGCCCGTGACGGATGGCGGGGAAGAGAATCTCCTCCTTCAGTTGAATAAGCACATCCTGTGTCCCGAAGTGACTTCTGAATCGGATATTGTGGCTGACATCTGCCTGATCTTCGTCCAGGCGTTTTCTGGAGGTGGCTTTAGTATTATGTTTTCTATAATTGCCTACGAAAGGACGTAAGAAAAACTTCCCGCAAGTTTTTGATGTGTGTTGACTTCCCCGGTCTCGGTATGAATGCGGATTTCCGCCGTCTTCCGTTGTGCTGGAACTTTCCCCTCAGTTCAAAAATTGTTAAAGGGGTCCATGAGAATTTCAAGGGGCTTGGTTGTCTAAGTTTGCGAGAACTGCGTAGGTGACCTGGTCTGGGTCCTGGGGCGCTGCTTTTTCTGCTTTCGGCGATGGCTACCATACCTTCGTAGAGCGTATCTTTTGTCGAGTTCGGTGTTCGGGTTCCAGTGTATGAAGGAAGGGTGGAGTTACATACCACCTCAGGTATTTGCGTTCCAGATCTTGCAGAAGTTGTTCTGTAGTTCTCTGTAATGCGTTGAGTGTGCGGGTCATGCTACGTTTCTTAATCGCCCTTGCTCTTTAGCGGGTCGATTAAGTGGCGCAGCAGCTGCCAGGTCTCCTCACCGATAGAGTGCCCTGGAGTTCAATCACACAACTTGAGCCAATTTTCTTTGCACAGGGTTGCTACGTGCTCTGCGCTTGTTTGTTTATCTCAGCTATTTCCTTTCGGACCTTGCGGTTATGCCTTTGTTTTTTCAATATTCTGGTACGACTGTGGTTGGGTTAAGTTTCGCGTCTACACAGGGATGCTGGTATGTGGTGGCGGTTACTTGAGTATGCGTCTTTACGTCTGAGGCAATCGGCCACACCCAATCCAATCAATCCTGATAAGAGAGTTCTGTGGATTCCTCTGGAGACATTCTGGTCTTGCGAAATTGGTCCCAGTCGCTAATTCGGGCAGCATCGATTTCGGCTTTATAATTTCTGCCTTTAACTACAAGATGGAAAACATAGTGGTCTGATCCAGGGTTAATTTCCGTAGTCATCCACGGGACGCTTCGCGAACCGGCGACCAACGAGAGGTCTGGGCTCGTGTCTCTTGATGTACTGGTGCCAAGTTTGGTTGTGGTCTCAGGGTCATTTAGTGGGGCAAGGTGGTTTCGGTTTAGCACGTTCGCTATTGCCTGTCCTTTCTTGGTGTTGTCCTTGTACCCACACATCTGGTGTGGAGCATTAAAATGTCGCAGTATAAGAGTGGGGTGGTCCCTTGCTAACGCCAGGGCTTCCTGTGCGGTTTCCTGACTCCGGGTTTCTTGCGCGAGGGGGGGCAGTAGATGTTAAGGATGAATAGGTTTGTCCTTTTCATTGTTGAGCGCGACAGGATCTTTACTAGCGTATGCTCACAGTCCCTCTGTGGGGTAACATACTGTGTCGCCGAAATGCTGCTCCGCACTAGCGCTGCTGTTGCTTCTCCGGGTGGGGTCGGCGTATGTTATATATCCGGGCAATCTGGGTTTCCATTCGTTTCTTGGAGGGCTATTCTATCTGGTTGTGGGTCCAAGGATAAAACGTATAGTAGAAGTGCACCCGTATTGTCTTTTATACCGCGACAATTTCATTGCAGAACTGCCGTGGCGCAGGCCTATCGTTTCGTGGCGGCATCATGAGATCCAGTGATATCCTTGTAGGTCTTGGATCCCTTGTGTATGGGGTGGGACTAATGGAAGAAAGACGGAAGTACTTTTGCGTTGCCGGTGGAACGAAGTTATCAGATGGTTCATGGAGGTTTTAGTTTAGAGCTCGGAAACTTTTCTTTATCTAATTGCGGACAACCTCTTGCAAGTGCCGCTCCCCTATAATTTAGTACAGCTGGATCTGCTTGCGTAGGGTTGCTTGCACTTTTCTCTTTAACCCAGTACCTTTAGGTGGAATAGGCCGATGTTGAAGAACTATAGAATCAGTGCATAGAAACTGGTGGGGTTGGCGTTTTTATCTGACAGCTTTGTTTACTCGAAATGTTGAAAATTTGTTTTCCTGGCACACGTGAAGGCTTACGAATGGTAGCAAAAGAGCCATCGGCTTAAAGAATAAAAACACAACGAATAACACTCCGATCTGCGCCAAATTTCTTAGCGAAGCTTCAGTAAACAAAGATCAGTAATTTACTTCAAACAAACATCTCCTAATTTTTGGTTTGAGAGGGATTCAAGGAAGGGGCCCCGGAGCGAGAAATAAGCACCCATTCCGGATAACACCACGGGTCGGTGTCTCTAGCAGATAAAAATGGACCCAGTGAATGCGTTGTGACCTTCAACTAGCAAACACGTGTTAGTGACATCTACTGAGAAACACATGAGTGGCTTGAGCATGCCAATTAGACAAGTAGGAGGGTGAATCCCAGCTAGATGTCCACTGTGGCCTGCCGTTGCGACCGCGGATACGCGCCGTGTCATAGTACCGAAATTTCCACAATAACGCAATTTAGAGGAAATTCCACTTGTAATCTTTATCATAGCGTAAATGGAGATAATTGGTGGAACAGAATTTTGAAAAAAAAGAAGAAGAAAACAAACAAATACGGGAAATGCTGAGCCTTGCCACGCCCTTCATTTACAAAAAAATGCAGATTTGGCGCAAATAACACCTGTGATCGTTATAATAGGGTTGGCTCTAATTGGCTCTAAAAAAACTTACACTCAAGAGAAGTGGCATAATTATGCGGCGTAATATTAGACAATTCTCTGAATTTATGAAATTTTTTTAAGTGGCCTCGTTTCATTCGCGGTTCCGTTATTAACAAGTTATATTATTGTACGCGGAATGCGCAAGGTTGCGGTTCCGCATTTTCAACATTTTCAAGGCAGTTCACCTAAAACCATAACACTTGGGCCATGAACGCACCCTTGTGAATCAGAAGTTTGGACCATATAAAAGAGTGCAACAAATAAATGGGTTGCAATGGCTGCAATTGCACTAACACATTTGTAATTTGTGCACTTCTGGAACATCTTCATGACCTCAGTTTTCATGCAATGAGGGTTTACCTTTATAATCTCACAGTGTTTCACCCGTGATTTATCAGGCCTCAATGCAAATACCTCGAAATAAAAAAAAACTCCCTGTATTCATAATGCCATGTTGCAAACAAAGCTGTAAAGCAATATCTGTGTACCTTAAACCCATCCGGATCTTGAAGTGATAGTCTACTCATACAAGCTTGGGACACGAACAGAGAACTGAGTTAGGTATGTAAATGTTAAGTATTTTGTCATTCTCGAATTCATGAGCATGCGCAAGTGTGAGATGAAAATTACATAAATGACACCATGTCGAAGAAACGATGTTTTCTTTTTATTTGATATCCAAAATACAAATGTGAACACAAAAGACTTATACTGAAATAACAAATACAAATATTAGCAGATTGCCCTTATGGAACACACAAAGGAAAATCCTTTTTTGTGGAAGAGCAAATAACGACCTGTCAAGATAAAATTAGTTTTCATTTATGGAATTTTCAGCAGCTTCCTGCTTACAAAACAGGGAGGAAACTCGTCTTTTTTGCAGGCTACTGACTGGGTAACGCCCAACGTTTGGCCTAAAGCTGACGGGTATCTGATGTCCTTAATGTAATATATTACCAAACAAAGAAAAAGTACATTCTCTGGGCTTCAATTATGGTCCAGATACACCACTCCTGATTATGTAGATGGACTTTGTAGAATCGCCCCAAGCAATCTTTGGCCCGGGAGCTGCTGCTTCTGGAATTTCGTCGCACTGGAATGGAAACAGCGTTGTAAACATTTCAAAAACGTTGAGTCACGGGTAGCAATCTGTTTTGTTGGCACTAAGCGAAGAAAAGAAACGGCAGGCGAAAAAGTGACTAGGTACAAAATGGTGCCGTTATTTATCGGCGGTATAACAGTATAGCCTGAAGGGGCGCAGCAGAAGTATCACCAACGCATTAGCAGATATGTGAAAATATCATAAATCAGGCAAGTGCATCGCTGTAGTTTAGGCAATTATTTATTTCTTACTGCTTGTAGATTCTAACGCTCTCCAAAAGGACGTTTTCTTCATATACATAGGAAGGCCGAGCGCTTTTTCAGTGCAAAGGCGTGCGAAAAACTTTGCCATAATTTTATTTGACGCTGACACGTCAAATGGGACGTTGTAAAGGAACTCTGTTCTCTGTTACATGCGGAGGGTAATGTGCCCTAATTTCTTTTTATGAAACAATTTCCACCAATAGTATGGCGCGAAACATTTTATTCAAGATCGAATCAAATTGCTAGCAATATCTTTTGCTAAAGCATAGGTAAACTGCACGCACCGAACAACAGCCAACGCATCTGTAACAACATTTAGACGAAACCGCTTCGAGCGACTTCCACGCCGGCGACGCGCCGCGTTTGCGCTGCCAATGCTATCATGTTTCTGCAAACCGCGAGTTGACACTCCAGACAGACGAAAGCCGTGGCGAACACAAGATGGGGAAAGGTGTTACTCATGAATGTTCCTTCATGTGAAAACTTTACCACTTAAACGCGCCGTAATGAACTTTACAAATCGCCACAGAATCCAGACTACTCAACCTGCCGGAAAAGTCACTAGCCGAAACGACGACGCGAAAACCTAGTTACGAAAAAACGTTACCTAACCTTTTGCTACGTGTACCGCAAATGACAAGCAGTGGCCATAGAATACTGAAAAATACAAAAATCAAACTGGGTTTTATGTGCCTTGACCTGGACAGTGAAACGCGCGTAAAAATGCAATTTCTTTATGGCACCACGGTACTCATTACGGCACCGGAAGTACCTCACATGTGCAAGGGGTGTTATTTTTCGCCTGAACCTCAAAACGGCCGCCGCACTGGGAAACACGTCAAATTTAACGCACCGCCCCGGGTATCGGAGAATGGTGTTGGCGCGGGCTTCTTACGACGACGAACAAGGCATAATTTTGTGGCCCTTACTAGTTGTCTGCAAACACTAATTCTTACAGTCTGCGCCCCGCACCCCTCGAAAAAAATAACAAAACAAGAAATCCAGGAACTCACCTACCCGCGATGCACACACCAGCCGGCTTGATGTGGCGCCGCTGCTTGGCTTGCGTTCCAAGTGGCCTTATTAAACCCATCGCATTCGCAGTTGCTTCCACTGTTACACCGACCTCGAAGCACACATTTGATGTCAGCGGAAGCAAACGTGATCAACAAAGTGTGAACGCTCGGAACTGGACTACACAGAGCCAGAGTCAAAGCACGGGACCCCAACTTGCTCCGCGCTGAAATTCTTCGCCCGTGCGCGATAGAGAGATATCACCGGACCACAACTCGCCGCGCGCGAACTTTTTTCCACTCTTACTGCGCATGTGCGTGCAAGATTTTTTAAATGTTTTTCGGCTTTCGCCGCGCCGTCGGGCGCGCGTCGTCGGCCACCGCAAAGGAAGCTCGCGGGCCATTGTGTGCGGAGGAATACGCGCGTGCGCCGCACGCCACACATATCGCTCGGAGCTTCACGATTGCCCCCCTTTTTATTTATTTCCTGGCGTCAGGCTGTCTGCTTGTTCATAGCCGTGACACGGGCCGTTGGCGCAGCATATAAGCGTGCTGCAACCACCTGCGGTTTCTTCACGGAAAAGACGTCTGTCATGGCCTCTTATATCACGGTATTGAGACTGCCCACCGCATATAAATAGGACGCCATCCGGGACGCGACTAAGAGTGATTACGAGAATAGCAAAGTGCGTTCCCTCTGCCCCTTTTCTCCTCTTTGTTTTTTAATGCGAGCGCCCGTGTTTGCCGAGTGAGTATAGCCGACAGAAGGAGGATATTACGCGTTGAGAAAAGAATGGTATAATAATGAGAGGATGGTTCAATATTTGACGTAATGCTTTTGCAGTAATTTTTTTTTCGGAGATAACTTTACTCACCCAGGTTAAGCTGCAGAATAATGTGTTTGAGACAGTGCCGCCAAAATAAGTTGCCTCAGCCATAAAACGCGCAGGTATTTGTTCTTGTTTATATGGAGTTTTCTTCTTGTCTTGACAAGAAGAGAGCGGAGTGGGTCAGGGAACAAACGCGTGTTAAGGACATATTAGAGAAATTAAGAAGAAGAAATGGAGGTGGGCAGGGCATGTAATGCGAAGGCAAGATAACCGTTGACCCGCCGCGGTGGCTCAGTGGCTAAGGGCGTTGCGCTGCTGAGCACGAGGTCGCGGGTTCGATTCCCGGCCGCGGCGGCCGCTTTTCTGATGGTGGCGAAAAGCAAAAACGCCTCGTGTGTACGAGATTTCGGCGCACGATAAAGATCCCCAGGTGGTCAAAATTAATCCGGAGCCCTCCACTACGGCGCGCCTCATCGCCTGCGTTGCGGTCGGCGCGTTAAACCCCAGAATCAATCAATCAATCAAGATAACCGTTGGTCATAAGGGGTAACAGAGTGGATCCCTAGAGAAGGCAAGCGTCGTAGGGGGCTGCAGAAAGATAGATGGGCAGATGAGATCAAGAAGTTTGCGGGGATAAATTGGTCGCAGTTAGCATAGGACCGCAGTAATTGGAGATTAATGGGAGAGACTTTTTCCCTGCAGTGGGCGTAGATAGGCTGGTGATGATGATATGGAGTTTTATATCCGCTTCGGTACATTTCCAGGACGAAAAAAATGGGGCCATTCCACTCCGTGAATCTGGATGACCAACGAAAGTTCATAACATACACATCACACACATGCTTACAGAATGTACACGTACTTATTTTTCTCGTCATTTTAATGGTAATGGCAATAAAATTGTGTCGACTTAAGGAAACGTGGAAGGACTGCAGTTTCGTCCTATCGGAGATACATGGGGTTGTCCGTTCCCTTCCCGTAGGAGCCCGTGTATTGAAAACAGGTGGGACTTCCAGAACCTTTAAAGCTTCGCTGGGAATGGCAAAACTACTAAAAGTAAAAAAAAGGGCTTCACTTAAGTTACGTGTGGCTGCATTTTGAGATTAGCCAAGCTGAGGTTCGGAGATTAGTAAATGTTTATTTTGAGAAGAAAATGTTGAATATTCAATGAAAGCAAAAATGAACTATGTACAAGCAGTAACCAATAACGTCTCACGTACAACCGCTGAACAGATGACTGCAGCACTTTTAAGCACATGACTACATCCATGAACTGCTCAACATTATTTCGCAGTAACGCAACCCGAGAATCCAAAGAGGAGTCACCATGTAAGCAGGGCTTTAACGGCTAGGCTTTGCAGCCCACGTTAGTTAATTTAAAACGTTGTTTCTCCATAACATAACGAAACCTAACGTTAGCTACCCAAACCTAACCTAACGTAACCTAACTCACCCTCCCCGTAACCCCACGTAGCTTGGCCTAATTAGTTCAACAGAGCGGTACCAATCGTTTTAAGGGGAACCACATGGAGCGATTTTCGTGAGAGAGTGACAAGCGTGACTACATAATTCCCAGTGAGTGGACTAGGGTTGCTGGCGACAGCCACCAGCTGTCGCTTACACAGCATAATGCATTGCCGCCGGACCTCTTCGTCGCTGTCGCTGCGTCTGGTCGGGCAGAAGCAGACCAGAAGGAAGCGACCGCGACGAGGTCTTTCAGCGCGGTGTCGTAGCCAAGCACACACTGCCCCGGATTCCCGCATTTGCACTTCTTTAAAGCGAACGTTTTCGTAGCGGGACCGATGTCGTCCTGTCAAAAAACCAATTAATTGCGCCATAGACCGGTTGGGCCACCGAAAAGCTCTGGTAAGATTTCTGGACACACGGCGCGTGCGTGAAACCGGGCTTCCATTGTGTCAGGAGGGTTACTTAAAAATAGCGAAAAAGAACGGTCCTAGATAAGACAACACACACACATCCATCATAAAAAAAGGAGTAAACACAATATTATACCCTTATCTCATAAACCCCGTATCGGTATACATTCAGGTCGTTCGTAGATGAGTTTACTTACTGCACGAAAAATTGTCGCATGAGTTCGTTCTTCGTTTGCGATTTGGGTCTTTGATTTTTGGACGATCGATTGGACGCACTCTCAGCGAAGGTTGAATGCACTTTTAGTGAAGGTATTGCGCTTTCGCGCTTCTCTCAACTTTCATTAGGGAGGGATGGTAAAGTTTTAATGGAACGCCTCGTGCAGACACGAACTATATTCTGAAAATGCGAGGGGGTGTACCATGGCTTATCAAAATAAGGCGGACAATCATTGCATTTGTATGAGCAAAGCGGCACCAAAGTATTCTGTAATATTTGCGCAGAATATTTTGAAAGAGAGGATAAATGGCTTTTCTGCAAGGAGGGCTGGGTGTTTCACCCGCAGGTTATATAGATTCGTATTTCTTTTTTTATTTATTGTAACCTTAAAATTTCAAGTCACACCCCTAACGTGCCACATAACATCAAAGAGAGCAGGCACTAACAAAGCTTCGGTGAATGGCAATCACAAAAGGGTGACATGACTTGGGGGAAACAAAGGAGCCACGAAAACCAGCCTTAACGAACATATCTCTCGGAACCCTACACAATTGTGTAGGGTTCCGAGGGTTTTAAAAATCTACAATTGTGTGGGGTATTAAAAATCTACTTCAACAAACGCAAAGCGGTAATACCGAATAATTTTAAAGGTACACGCAGAATGCATTTCGTTAGGATATGAAATTGTCATTTACCTGTGTGCCTGTACGAGAGTGAGCTCAGAGCCATGAAAGGCTAGTGCCTTGGAACCACAGTCGAATGCTTGTTTTTGAACCAGGGAATAGGCATGCGCAGAGATAAGGTTGTTTAACTTGGCGCCGTACTTGTGAGTGAAGACGTGTATATTCAGTTCTCATGTAAGCGATGGGAGCAGTACTTGGGCAAATTTGAACTCTTAAAATCCTCAAGCGGGGAAAAAGAGAAACAAGCCATACCGCTATAATTCTATAATTACATATATGCTGGAATGCGCGGGATCAGTTTCGACATCATCACTTTCATCGTACTCGGGCCACACGAAAAGCAGGCTCCAAGATATTACTCGCAAGGTTTTGTCGTGACCTTCTTCTAAAACTTGGACTTCAGGAACATGGTAAGGTGTTGCACCCCAAAGTATGTGAAATAGTTTTAAATGGAATTGTAAATGTGCAGAATCTTGCTTCTTGAGAATACCGTCATCAAATGCAACTCGTCGGGGATGAAGAGCTCGAGGTGGCTGCAACCTTTCTGCTACGTTTCTCAAATCCAAAACAAGAACCCGGCATCGCAGAGCGAAGCCATTGCGAAAACATTAAGACACTGTTCTTATTGCACGTGAACGCATTGCACATGGTCTAAATGAACAAATTTACCCGCTCACCACGGTGGTTCTCGTGGAAAATCCAAAGCGCCGAGAGTTGGCACTGTGCAATACGTTAACCTTCGCTACGAGTCCTGATGCTAGGCAAGCGGCAGATCTTCCGGAATATTTCGGACACGGCTACGGACACCATCATCACGCGGTAAACGTCGCTGCCGATGATCAGGGCGCACAGATGGGTGGCTTGAAAAATTCCCTGTTCGACGTCGGGGGAAGCAACGCGTGGCTTGGTGGCCACGAAAATGCGGCCGTGTCAGCTTATGAGGTGCGACGGTTGGATGGCCGGCAGCATAAACAGAATCTGGAACCGTGAAGTTGGAAAGGTTCATGGGAACTCGAACGTAGGAGTCGTGTAATAACGGCTGCCGGAGCACCCCGATACTCTGTTCTCTCACTGGATCTGCCACACCTTCAGGCTTGCTGGAGGTTGCGCTCTCGGCGTTCTGTGTGTTTCTGTGCGTGACGTGCTTGGCTGCGTTCGTGGTTCCGCATATGACTGCCGGGGTGGTGTTGTTGGAATGCCGGAACGGGTACCATGCGGAGAACAGGACCATCAGCGTGCCCAGAGTCATGCAGAGGAACGCGCCGCAGACAAGCTGCGTCCACTGGCTGTCACTGCGACAGCAGAAGAAAAGAATGTTGGCAGCGCTGCATTTCTTCAACTGACATTGGAAATTGCAAATAAAATTGCCACAAAAGATGCTGAGATAAGAAACTGCCTGGAACGATCATACGAGAGGCACGGGCAACGAGCTGTGCGCTATATTACCGATGACTTGGTATTTACTGAATACAGTGGAGGCTATAACCATACATACGAGAAACCTGCGTCTAAATGTCACCCGCTGGTGCTATGGTACCGCGAATGGTCATGCACAGAATAGTGTCACCGTACCGCAAGTACAGGCCAACTGTGCTGGTGTCTTCTACGCCTAAAATGTGCCAATAAAGTAGAGGATAAAGTACGGGGTGAGGCGGCGATAGCTCATCCCTAACATCCTTTAAATTATCGCTGTGAACTGTACAAGGCACACACACACCCTCTACCGACCATGTTATAAGAAACCTTCTATATCGGCCACCTTAAATGTTCAATCTCAATGCAGCTCGACTTCAACGCAAGCAGAAATTGCGGACCCACCCTGTGTCAGCTGCCAAGAGCACGTGACAACTCGTCTTGAGTACTGTGCGTAGAAGGCACCAACGGGCCAGTAGTCACATCTGGCGGCGCACCTCAATTGTCTAGAGGTCACAGGCAAGCACAATAACTCGTGCAGAATTGAGATTGGGCGAGTTGGTTACCAATCAGAGATAATATCAGCTTGACCATAAACACGAAGGGCTGTCAAACACAGCACTGTATTGTGTGTGTTTTTCCACCCGTCCTTCTTTTTTTTTTTCAAGCTGAAAATTGCAGGGAGTACCTTGCAGTTAGAAGCTGTTACTGTCAAAACATAGGTATAGGTATAGTCTGACTCCTGCAGCGGACTTATTTCTATGGCGTTAGCATTAAAAACCCTTTGTACTAAGCATAGTGTAACGTTCTGGGACAATGTGAGAGGAGGTCCACAGCTTTGCATCTAGAGGTGCTACTAAGACTCGGTTTTCCAGCCTTCCAATGTACACTGACGTGGTAACTACCAAAACGGCAGTAAAGAGAGCGGCAGAGCAAAAGACGAAATAATAACTTAGCCAGCCACTGCATATGTCGGCACGTCGAAACATTCTTCAACACCCACTCGTAAACTAGACATGTGCGCCATTTTTAGAAGGCAGAACTTTCGTCAAGTATGTTCCTTTCGCACTTCGTACACCCAAATAACCCATAGAATTTCATACTAACATATAGTAAAGGGAAATCTGTCGCTGCAGTCGCGGGCCGCCGTGGGCGGCGCCATTGTCGCTAGTGACGTTCCTCGCCTCCTTGGCTTAGCTAGCCATATGGCTTCTTTTTTTTGTCTCGAAGCCAAAATCAACAAAAAAAGGGTAACATTTTTTTTCTTGTTCATCGTGCATGAAGCTTCTACATAATCACTGACAAATTAATATTTTTGGAGGTTCAATTTTTCAACAAAACAAATTTGATGAACCTTCTACAGTAATATTGTTCTTGTTTGCAGCCACAGCCAACTTTTCAGCCTGTTCATGAGCCGTGCCAAGGACAAGTGGAACGTGCCTGCCCGGATCATGACGGAACGCTCGCTGAAGCGCGGATCCCCTAGACAGTGGCGCCAGATGTCCCTCTATTATATATTAGCATGAAACTCAATGCAATAACCATACATTTACATACACGTTTTGTGGCAAAAACACTAGGAGCGGACCAGTGCGCGTCCGATCTCGCCGGGTGAGTGAAACAGTGAAAAGGGGGAGGGGGAAGGAAAAGCTGGGCATTACAGCTGTCGGTGAACGGCAACTGCAGATATCAGGCGGCCACGGGTCATGCACTTTGCGCCCCAAGAGACAAACCAACCCCTTCTTAGTTGTTCGGAGTGAACGGTATTCGTGCTGGTTTCCACGACAGCGGGCTTCAATTTGTCTAAAGTGTAAAGGCTGTCCTGCAGTGTGCAGAAAGAACGTTAAACAACGGGCTAGGTGACGCCCTTCATCTGAAAAACCAAGTGTACAAAACAATATATTATTTTAAAAGTATTTGTCTAAAGGAGAAAATTTGAAATTAAATAGTTCAATATCTAAGCATAAGATATTCTTAATTTCGCGAGCTTCTACACAGACGTTTTACACTTTAAACCGCGACGAAATGCCCTTATAGATCACCGGTGGTCGGAGTTTTTTCGCTGTTTCTTGAACACACCAAAGATACCGAAATCGCAGTTTTCTTCGTAGAAGCAAGGCGTAGGCAAGTAGTCACGCAGTAGTAGATAGCAGATAGCTACCAACTACTTACACTACCTAAGGTTGCACCAATAAATTTTTTGCGCATCCATCAAGGCAACAGCTACCACGGTCCGAGTCGAATCCATGACACATTACCATGGTAGACGAGCAAAGCGCACGAATTACGCGACGGCAAAGGAGGACAACCGGGACAAAAGCTTTAAGCTTTACTCGTCACCCATGCAATACAACATTGCCCAGAAGTCCGCCTTAATCAGTTGCATAATACCCTTAGTGCCCTAATTTAGCCACTAGATGCCGCGAAGTGCGGGTCCATGCCGTTGAAGGAACGAAATCTTCTATTGCCCCGCGCAGCGATAGCTACATGTACCTTGGCGCGTTAGAGTAGGAGCCAAAATAGTCCTTGAAAAATACTATTTAAAACCGATGAAAGCTACGAGTAAGCCTAACCTTGTAATATTAAGTGTGTGGTTGCAGGTTTGCACAGAAAGTATAAGATTAGAATTTAGAACCGAGCGACGAATCAACGAATTCTCCTAATGTGTTTGAGGGCTTTCACGTCATTAGCGAAACTGCAAGCTCGTGCACCATTAGGCATGTACCTTTTGGGTTGGGGGCTTACATCTGCCCGTTGAATGGTCGTGCCCACCCCTTCGCTCGCCAGTGCGCCAGGCGTCATCGCGTGCGCTTCTCCCTGGGCGCTCGTCCCGGCCACTGGCCAAGGTGACGGGCTCCCCGCAGATTCCGTGGGCACCACTGCGTTCCCTTCGTTCTTGGCGTGCGATGCTTGTTCGGGCGCAAGCGCAACCTTGCCCAATACGTCGTGGACTCCAGTACCGGCGATCAACGATGTCGACTGCACGGGTGGCGTGGTGCTGGCGGCGTCGTCACGGGCCCATTCTGTCCGAGTCCCTGACTTCGGCCGCGCACCTGCCTGTGTCCCGGATGGCGGGCTGGTCGCGTCTTCAGAATACACGACATCGTGCAACCCACCCTGAGTGCGTATCTTGGGCATCGAGACTGCTGCTGTCGGGGATGGCGGGGATACTGGTTATGCTCTTTGCCCTTGCGCCGTGGTGCTGGCCGGGCAAAGCTATAGGAACTGAGCTCGTCAGTGAAAGCTCCCGCGGTATGTCTTGCGGGCTGAAGGAGTTTGGAGGTGACGGAGGATGGGTCGAATGCGTGGACTTGCGTTTTTTGTGGCGGGCCATAGCCTCACAAAGGCGAAGCGCCCGAAGCTGAAAAGGCTGAGCAGGCAAATGGCGTCCGGCAATGGTGACGTGGATAATGCTGTCGATGAAACGGCACGTATCATTGGGGTAGAATTTGCAATGTGGCCTGGTTCGGTTTGGTAGACTAAACGTGTTGATATACCGCGCCCCATCTCTAACCCCACCTATAAGATACCAAACCACTTTTATTCATAAAGGAATGCGTAAAATTTAGCTAAGAGAATCTTCTACAATAAAAGAAATCATGGGTCTAGGAAAAACAAAATACCAGCAGCGCTGCAGGGTCTGGAACACGGGGCGTTCGTTTCGAAACCTGTGAATCTAGCCGTAGGCCACTGAGGCAGAAGAGCGGGGCTTTTTCAGCAGTTGAATAAAAGAATGCAAGGAGTTCCAAGCGAAGGCGATTGTGCGGGGGAGCACAGGAAATTCGCGGTTTGTAGTCACAATCTCGCAAAAACAACCCTTCCTGCGCGCGGATCAGAAGTGACAGATGCCTCTGGTGGGAAGTATGAGTAAAGACGCGGGATTCCCTACGAATAGCAAAGCACATTTACTCTAAAAGAACACAAAAGAAAAAACACTCGCGGTAACACTAAGTAGAAGCTGACTACATCAAGCCAGATCGGTTGACACCCATGAAGGGCAGGGCTGACAGTGAAAAAAACAGTATACATAAGATAAACAAATAAACAATACAGCTCGCAGACACAATCTCGAGCAAGAGGTGACACTGGGAAGGGGAGGAGGGGGGGGGGGCAAGTGCAGAAATACGAGAACTTGGAGACGGTCCGAATGGCTAGCGAAGGCCCCAGGAGAAAAATCCCGAGGGATCTCCACTAACGTGAAACCTGGGGAGGGGCGAAGCATGCGGTGTATAATACCGTAATTACCCGATTCTAACGCGCCCCCGATTCTAACGCGCACCCGATTTTCCAGGCAAAAACACCGAAAAAACTTGCACCTCCGATTGTAACACGCACGGAACTTGTGAGCAAGAAAACGAATGCGAGAGAAACGGGCGATTTATTTCCCGAAGTAATCTCACGCATCTCACTCCTCGTCGCTCTCCGAGAGCTCCTTGTCACCTTCCGCTGACCGCGACATCTCGTCCTCGGTGCCATCAAGGCGCGTTCGTGATGCCACACTTCTGAACGAATGTTCAACCATGGTCGATGGGATCGTGGCCCACGCCTCGCACGCCCATCCCGCGAGCTTCTCCAGAGGCGCACGCTTCAGCGAACCGCTCGTTGTGAACGCATGGAAGCCGCTCGTAAGCCGTGGAAGCGGCGCGCCTTCGTTGCAGCTGCTCCCATTGCTGTTATCAGCGCGCAAGTGGAATAATTTGACGATTTGTGTAAACGCTGATAAAAAAATCTAGGCGCCTAGATCCGAAAAATAAAGCTTTGGATCTTGAGATGGCGATGGCGATGGGTGGACGAAATTTCAAGTTTCGGTTTCGTATCCGATTCTAGCGCAAGGCCCCGGAAAAAATCCCGAGTGATCTCCACTAACGTGAATCGGGAATGCGTTTACGGAAGTGTATTCTTGGCACCTTGCCGTTTTTGCCGACGGAGATGAAACCGTTCAAGGGTATAGTTATACATCGTTGCTGTAAAAGGGTCGTGTCTTTGAAGCGCGAAACGTTCTTGCGCAAGGCGTTGGAAAACGAGGATCCCGGAGTGTTTTCTTAGTACGCGTTACGTTCTAGCGCGGGGCGTAAACAATTTGCCCAGTGTTCAATACCTTCACGACATCGACGATGACATGAGACGACGACGACGACGACGACGTTCTAGCGCGAGGCGTAAACGAGTGTCCAGGTGTTTGAGTACCGTCACTACATCGACGATGACATTAGACGACGACGAAGTTCTAGCGCGAGGCGTAAACGAGTGTCCCGGTGTTTCAGTACCGTCACTACATCGACGATGACATGAGACGACGACATGAGATGCCGACAGCCCCAGCCGCAAAGGGGCTGCGCCCCTAAAAGCAGCCACACATGTGCATTAAATGAAGCTGGTGTTAGATTTTCTCCAGCTTAGGCAATCAAGTACCCCAATAACAAGGGCAGTTAGTAATGATGATACTAATTCAAAAGGTTTCTAACATATATGCGTAACATGGCTTGTTCGGGTCAAGCCGGGAAAAAGTCTCGTTTCTCGGAGCGTCAATCTGAGCTTTACGCTAAGCCAATGTCAAGCCAGCGCTCCGTGCAGTTGCGCCGTGAAAGCGTCAAACCGCTCGTTTGTTTTAAAGGGACCCTGCAACACTTTCGATAAACGCGCTCACTCTTTCCTTCGCGTCTGGAAGCACTGCGAAAGCTGCAGTTATCGCCACCATGGAGCGGCACTGCGTGATTTGCTCGTCGCACGAGATACGCCTTTCATTCATGCGGTTTTTTTTTTTTTGCTTTATTTTTAAAGTTGCTATCGAAAAGCGCTCATTGCTGCAACTGAAGGAAAGC
The DNA here is from genome assembly GCA_013339765.2 of Haemaphysalis longicornis. Classification (NCBI taxonomy): domain Eukaryota; kingdom Metazoa; phylum Arthropoda; class Arachnida; order Ixodida; family Ixodidae; genus Haemaphysalis; species Haemaphysalis longicornis. The sequence continues at coordinate 109,462,489 of CM023450.1, read as the reverse complement.
CGGCCAAGAGCCGCTACATGGCCTCAGTGACGTAATTCTGGCAGTCGAGGAGCGCCAAGACCGGGAAAGAGAGAAAAATCTTTTGAGCGAGTTTCCAAGTTATCTGATGAGCATAGAGCAGTAATTTCTGGTGAGGTACCTTGCGACCCCCAATCAAAGTACTGGGTGTGTTTGGGGAGTACGTTCTGCAAGCATTTAAGATTGCAAAAAAGTTGAAAAAAGTGTTGCAGGGTCCCTTTAAGAAGAGGGAAGCAGACAGGATAGGGGTAGGGTTGGCGTCTGCCACCAGAAAATGATACAAGGAGGTGCTGGATGCGCCCGACTTGACTTCCTGCGCGTTCGCGTATTCAGTTCCGGCTGCGGCGAGCAGAGTGTGCGTCTGCGTGAAAAGCGGGCTGTCGCTCGACAAACTTAATTTCACCGCGTTCCACCACGGCAAATTCAAATCTAAATTCTGTGTCCTCTCTATTTCGAGTGCTAAACAGATTCGATCGTGATCTATCTTCACAGAATTGGTTGACTGATAATGATAATATGAAGGACTTCTTACTGGGCTAGTTGGTGAATAGTTGCCATGATTTGAAGCGCAACGAAAAAACACAGACGGTGAAAACAAATTAGACAAGATAGGCGCCTGTCTTGTCTAATCTGTATTCACCATCCGTGTTTTTAGGGGCGAAGCTCTCCTTAGGGCTGGGGTCTGTCCATCCTCGACGTATGTATGTAGCCACCTCTAGTTTAGTTCTTGGATTGTTTACTAGATGGCGTGGCTACCTCTAGTTTAGTTCTTGGATTGTTTACTAGATGGCGGTACTTGTATATGATGAAAAGATGCGCTTGGATTGTTTACTAGATGGCGTGGCTACCTCTAGTTTAGTTCTTGGATTGTTTACTAGATGGCGGGGAGCGTTGTAATAAAATCCGTTCGCTGTTGGCGCGCGCTCGGAGTCGCCCGATGGATAAGGCTGCAGATGTGCGAGCCGCGAGGCAGAAGCGCTCCGTGAAGCTGCGCGACGCCGCCGCCAAGATCCTGCCGTACGAGAGCGGGAGGCCGAAGCGTGTCGTCTGGCTGCGCGACGACGCCGCCAAGATCCAGCGTTCGAGAACGAGAGGCCCAAGCGTCACGGCAACGGCGCGAGGGACCCGTGCCGTACGCGAAGCGGCACAGCTGAGGCGCGAAGAGGACTCTCCAAAACGTCAGAGAACGGGAAAGCGGCGAGAAAGCGCCGCGTATCGGCAGGCAGACCCCGATGCAGTGAGAGCTCGTGAGGCGTGCTGCAAAACGCATCAGGCGAGCTCAGCCCCAAGGTGCCGACGCGCGGTTTAAGCGATACTTTCTAGACGTTACGTTCGGACACAGATGTAGTGGGCGAACTTTCACTGAAGAGTCACGGTTTTACCGATGATTTCCCCTCAGGAGCTTCGCCCACTCATCATCATTCACCCCGTGGATATGCTGTGAATTTTTTTTTCGTTGCGCTTCAAATCATGGCGAACAATGATAATGGCTGAGCAGTCCCTGTGACCTAAGATTGGCTTCTAAAAAAGCGACACCAATAAACTAACGCTAAAAAATAGGCGATTTTAGCGAATAAATTCACTGCAGACTAGAAATGTGCGGCCTTTTTCGATGCACGATGGACGGACGCCCAATGCAGGTATGGCTTCATTACTGACCATTCGAAGCCAGATTTGGTACTTTTGTTAGGGCGAACGCCGTATATGCCACATCGAAGACAAGAAGTTACCATCGTCATCATCGTGAACTCGAGTGGTAACAAAATGGACGCCACTGCAGAGAGAGAGAGAGAGAGAGAGAGAGAGAGGGGGGGCTAAATTTTTATTTGTCGAGTGGTGAGTGGTGGCTAATATGCGCCTCGCCACGGGAAACTTTTTTGGCTTCGACTGGCTGTGCTCGCTTGGTTCACCAGGTTGAGCTGGCTATCCGGGTCTGGGCTGGCCAAAGGAGCCCTCCACTGCTCCAATGTGGGATTAGGAAATAGGGGAAAATATGGATGCATCGGCATTCCCATACCATGTTATAACTAGACAATTTTTGGGGATTTCTTGAGTAGCGAGGAAAGTACCAGCCATGTGGCTGTATGCGCGGTGTTAGTGGAAGGCACCTTCGCAGTGCCGGCGGCACTGTGACGTTCAAGGAGAACCTGCATTTTAACTGGAGTTGGTATGTCACGTGGGCCAGACGGAAAGGGTGTACACGCTAGGGCTGAATGAGGAATGCTGCACCATTAAAGCGAAAGTGGTCTGACCCCAGGAATAGATTCATTGGCAGAAAACTGCCGACAAGGACGGCAGATCAAGAAATGCTTTCAGCAATTTTCTTCGTGATAATTCTCTACCTACTTATAAGAATAGCCTTACCACACTGATTGCATAATTTAGGCCTCATGCAAGGCTGCGAGCCCTTCGGCGCCGAGCGTTAGAGCAGTTCATCCAGCGCCAGTGCAAATGGACTATTATCTGCGCTCAGCCAGCCGCTGGTACTCTACTGGTATGCCCAAGAGATTGCCTTGGCCAGCAGGGCTGGAGGCCCTGCTATGACTCGGCCGCTGTGGAAGAATTCCCCCTGTTGGGTATACGCCATCTTTTCCTGGTGCCACTATGACCTCTACCCTGGGCATACATAGTTAGGTGCGCCGTCGAAGCAGGCAAAGAAGAAGAAGCCGTCCCACGCCTACCAGCCACCATGTACTGGCGTTCCCACGCGAAGACGCCCAAGCCATCCAACGAGGACCCCGAAGGCAGCGGCCGTCGTGATCCACGGTTTGTCGTGAAGCGTGTACCTGCCGATGCCAAGGGGGCGTCACACAAGAAACCGAAGGCCAGCCAATCGCAGCCCCTGCCAGCACCTGGCGCGCTTCCACCTCGCCAGGGCGGAAGCTAAACGGAAAAATTCAAAGACGCGAGAATCTCCCGAAGCTCAGTCATCAAAGGCACCGACAGGCACGCCGACAACAGGCTGCGCAGCCGGTGCCGATACGAAGATTGACACGGACGACGGCACCCACCTTCTGGTTGAGAACAGACAAGAAGGAGCGGCGAGAATTTCAGGTGAAGCGGGCTTGCCGTCTAGCCAGGAAGTGATGAAATCTACAGCCCTCACACCGATTCTCACAAAGACGAGGCCGTCTTTCATTACAGTGCAACCGGAAGAGCGAAGGGTGCCATCAGCATCGAGCTCCAACCCCAAAGCCAGAGAAGCCCCCAAAGAAAAAGGCACGTGGAAGGCGTCAGAGAAACAAAGTGCCAAAGAGTGCTTAAAAGTATCTAATACCGTATCGGCAAAACATTCCGATCATGTACCTGCAAAATCTCCAATGAGAAAGGGGTTGGTTGGGAAAGGAGGCGTTTCCACGAAGGGTTCCCCGATCTATGCAGGCAAGGCAGTCGAAAAAGCAACCGAAAATACACCTAGAAAATCATCCCCATCATCACCTGCCAGTAATCCCGCCACTCCTGCCGCTAAAGCCGCCGTGCAAACGTCGGGAAAAGCTACAGGAGCTGTAAAATCACGGAAGAAAAGTGACCCTAAACCTATGAGCAAGGCCATCGGAAAAGCGTTATTTCCGTTTGGTAAGACACCTGTGAAATTGCTTAAACGTGGAGCTCCTGCGAAATGCGAAGACAAGACGACGGCAAGAACTTCAGATAAGTCCCCTGGCAAGCAGATGGCCAGGGACGGGCCCAGAACTGGCGAAAAGCGGCGGCGGTCGGATGGAAAGGCCACCGACACTGTATCCTGTCAAAACCAGTGCGTCAGCGGCCTCAGGAAGGATCCATCCAGACATGAGGACATGCGGACAAAACAAGATTAAAGTTCACGAAAAAGTACAACAAGACTGCAAGCTATCTCAGAAGGCTGTTACAAAGGGCGCCGACAAAACTCAGCCGGAGAAGAAGACCTCTGAAAAAATTCCTACTAAGGTTTCCGACAAGCCTGCTGTAGACACCAGTGCCACCGATAAGGGATCCGACAAGAGCAGCGACAGCAAAGGCAGCGAGAAAAGCTCGGACAAGTCAACGCCTCATTCTAAGGAGGGCTCGGAGAAGGGAGTCAACACGAGGAAAGGCGCTAAAATCAACGACCCCGTTACGAAACCAGAGGGTGCGGTCGGTACAGCGAAAACCGCAGAAGGCCAAAAGTCAGGATCGGCAACCAGCAGCGGGCACGATTCATGGCGAATAATAAGCAAGACCATTGGTTCCAGTGACACTTTGGCGTTGACGTGCGCAGTCCTCGTTGCCATTGTGCTGCTGGTCGCTATCATGGTCGTCGCTGCGGTCATATTTCCAGAGACTGTCAAGGCGATCATAGACTTTATATTCGGAACTGACACACCCGCTTTGGCTCGCCGTTATAGTAACGGCGTACATGACGCACTTTCTTTGGAAAGCGGGGATAACTTGGCAGTGCCAAGCGTTGCTAAAGACTTCAGCAAATTAGGCAACGGTGTCACAAATGCACTGGGGTCATTACCACTGGCCTTGCACGTTCCAGGCAGGCGCTCACAGTAGCCCCGGGACGCCAGCCGCGCTTAATAGACAAAAACGCGCTGCCTTTCTTAACGTCAATTTTCAATGTCTAAGTGTCATTCGCATTGCACCTTCCCATTTATTACTGAACCTAATCAATTGAATAAAATGTAATTATCCACTCCTACACGCCAACACAATAAAGGTACGAGTCCAATGAAATTTTCGACAGATTACCTGATTGTGTGTCAATTGCCCGTCTCCGGATACCATCTTAACAGCTAGCTGTTTACGCCGACACAAATTAGTCCGTCGTAGACAGAAACCGCCAGTGCATGTGAGCGCGTGCCTCGCGCCGACTGCGCCGGGGTGCGACCTTCGCGCAGTGGCTTTAGCGAAAAATTAAAAAAAAATACCGAGTGCACATGAGCGCATGCCTAGCGGCCACCGGCCGGCGTCGTCCAGGCTTGCGCGTGGCCTTACGCCCCATGAGGAGCTCCCGCCTTCATCATCGTCATCGTCGTCGCAGTATGGCATGGCGCCACGGGTCCGCCATGCCGAAGACGATGACGGCGAATCTGTTAAGCCACTTCTTTCACAATCGACATGTGGAGACGGCCACCAGACAGCTGACGAAGAAGTGGAGGTCTACAGGGGCCAGGACTCGCTAGAATAGAATTGCCCTAGGCGGCTGTGCCTTCGAAAGACGACGACGAAAGGGATCATGCCGATTGCTACTGAATAAAACACTGCACATACTTTAATGGTCTTTGTTTTATAATGCCGTCCAAAATGGCTTTGCACTGCTGGGGTCCGCCTGCTCCCTCTCTCCTGGGATCAGCTCTAATTTTGGGGAGAAGCTAGGTCGACCCCCAGCTGTGCTATTTCTCCAGCCTTGCACCACTAGTGCAAGTTATGCCTCTTTTTTTGGATTATAGTTTAACTTTACGCACACCTTTCCTTAGTTTGAAAAACATAATAAAAAACGCCCTAGGTTATTTTATCTCTGGAGAAGAGATAAGCGTTTGAAATGACACTGTCTGACGTTCTTCAGCGTGCGAGCTTCCGAAAATCATCGTCACGATGTTGGGAAGAGCACGCTTGTAACACCGCAATAAACTAAGCTCGTAAGAAGCCATGTGTGTGTCTTGCGTGCGCTGCCTAAGGTGCTTGCGAAAAGTGAAGCTAAATAAATTTTATGTGATGTATTCAGTCCTTGAGCCGGTCAAGAAATGGAAGCCTAGTACAGCGATGGCTGCCCGCCTCCCAAAAGACCTCCATACTGAAATTCGCCTTGGCGCGTGTAGACCAAATTCGAGAGTGCTCAATTACCATTAGCTTCTGACCTACCCTATGTGTTGTTCCTGCTTCATAGTTGTGTTTGGCTGTGCAGAAAAATTCTGGGCACAGAGTAATCGGACTACTGGGCCCCTGTCTGGTCAGTACTGGTTCGTAGAGATGAGAATGTAAAAAAAAATTACAGCAGTTGCACTCAATGTGAAAGCTGTCGGAAATGCCGAGCAACGGTTCGTCACATGGGCTGCGGGGCCCTTCTCCGCTCTTTGCTACCACCTTCACGCTCTTGCCCTCTCTTTCTCACTCCTCTCTTTATGAATTCAACAGAGTTTTGTTCAAAGCAGTCCAATCGTCCCGCCTTCGCAGTGCTCGCGTGCCTTCTCCTTGGACAGTTCACATCTTTTTCTTTGTCCTTTATTTCTTGTTAGATCTTGAACCGCCACAGTTGGAGTACTGTTCTTTTGTGCTTGCTTTCATCTCGCACGCATTGGACCATTTCTGCGTCATTCTGAACGTGTCCATTCAAAGACGATTGTCTTTCTTGGTCTACTTGAACGTAGAAATTTTGGCCTGTCTGTGAAGAGGTTTATTTGCTCATTGAAGAAGATACATAACATGCCTTGATGGAACTACGCGTCAGGTAACAAATACATATTACAAAAAGGAAACGCACTCAAAGCCAACAATCCAATAATGTCTGCCTTTGGCCTAGATACTGGTTGTAACTACTTGTACCACGCAGGGTACGACATAGACAAGGTGAAAGATAGGCTGCCCATCCACGCGAACAGGGCTAAGAAACCGCGAATGTTAGTTGCGCTGTTGGAATCTGAGATCGCTAGAGGTTTACACGGGTTTACACAAGTTACAGGTTTAGACGGGTTTACACACATGGGATGGTGAACACTGCAGATAACTATGTGTCGTGTTTTTAGTATGGTTACACGGCTAATATTCTACAATTAGAATTTCCAAACGTGCGCAGTTCAACTTGATGAAGCGACACTACCAGAGAAGGAGTAACGTTTCTTCCCCCAGCGTGGCGAGCTGCGCTTTCGGGTGTTCGAACAGACGCGTGCGCATGCGCAGCAGCATTAGGAACATAGCCTTGTGCGGCCGGGACCGGAGTGCCGCTACACCACGACGCCTCTATACAACCAGGGCCCTCACACATAACAAAAATGTCACTATGGCATCGGGCGATTTGTGCGCTCCCCTATGCGTACTTTAAACATCCTAGACATCAGCGTCCAAAACGTCTTTGCTACGCAACACAGAAAGATTGTGTGTCGGCAAGTTTAATTTCAACCCGCATTGTGGACACCGCGCTGCTGTAAAAGATAATTTATTATAACCCACATATCAGGGCGCAGCGGCAAGTGGTAACAGCGCTGCCCTAAAAACAAAATTATCCAATCAGCTTTTATGCAATATGGCCCATTGATTCATCCGCCCGGGCTTTAAGGGACACTGAAGTGATGCTGTCAAGCTCCCGTTTTTATCTTGCACTGCGTAGACTGGTCAAATTAGCACACTTTTCATAGTTTATTTTCGTTTATCCGGTTGAACAATCGGTAATTATTTTACACCGCGAAGAAGAAAAACTACCTGCGCGGTTTGCGGCGGCCGAACCAAACTAAGCTGTGACGTTAGGATCAGCCGCACCGTGATTGACGATGCCCAATATGAGCAATCTAACAAGTTTCGGTCGGTTTTAGTTCTGTAAACACAACCAATGGCGTTGTTTTGATGGGCATTCTCAATACCTCAGAAATCAAGACCGCGCTTCTGCCATGTTGTACCTGTAAAAATGCATAAGAAAGGCCTCCCGTACTGCTTTGGACGTAGCATCCCTAGCCGAGGCCTACGCAGTGCATGGACGCCCTCCGCGTACCCGCAGACGCCCAACTGGCATCGCTTTTCCCCCATATTGGAGCCTTGCCTCACTCATGCCTGTACCGTAAAAAGCGTGGTCGCACCAGGCCAAGAGTCTTTGATTCTGGCGGTGCCCACTCTGCCCGCAACAGTCGTGCTTATGGCAGCAGCCGCCAACGAGAACTCGCTACGCGCCAGTGGCCAGCTGCGCGCGTTCTGTGAACTAGTTCGTTGGCGTCCATGAACGTTGCGGCCAAAAAAAGGTGAACTCATGTAGAAACATCGGCAGAAAACGAAAAAGTTAATTACAAAAAAGACGTACCCGCGGGACTCGAACTCGTCTTGCCATCACTTGCGGCAACATAACTAGCGCCTCAGAGCAACTCGGCCACTTTTTTGTTTTTTTCACGGAACGGGCTCTTCTAACCTGGCTAATATAGCTTATATATTGTACAACCAGTGTACACTTTTATTTAGTTTGGAATTTCAAGCAGCTTGGGTGACTATTTGTTTTGTATTGCGCTCGTGCAGTAAAGCGCCCCCCCATTTCACAATACTCAGGTCTAGCAATGCATTTCGTAGACGGAAAAGCGTTCGCAGATGTGTTGTCGGGCTGCTGACCGCTGTACTTGTTACCCAGCGCAAAAAGTGCTCCCGCAACCATTTTTACGCTTGTACGGTAAAATAATCGCTAGGTTTTAGTTTCCTTAGTACCTATATTGACTTCGCTGACTCTTCTCCCACTTCAAATTGTCTTATATTTTCCTACTGGCGTCCAAGTCAGCGAAGCGTCGCATTGCGCTTGTGCAGCTTGTGTGAAGCGACCTTGACTGGAGCTAGAGACGTGTACAAACTAACAGTAAAGAAAGGCACATTCTTTTTCACAAAACTTGTCCATGGCTTCGTTTCAACTGAGCGAACGATTGCGCTACCCACGGCGGCCTCTATAAACCTGGGCCCTCACACTAACAAAAGCCGGTATGGCATCGTGCAGTAGCGCACCAATTGCGAGCTCGGCTCCTCTCCAACGTCACACGAAAACGCCACAGAAAGATGGTGTCGGCAAGTTTAATTAGCAGGTGGACACCGCATTGTGAAAAGATTTTTCTACTAATACAATCGCTAAACCGCCCAGAGGTGGTCGTAACGGGCTGGGGACTAAACTACAATTTGCCAAGTTTTATGCAATATGGCCCCTTGATTCATCCGCCCGGCTTAAGTGAAACAGATGCTGCACAATAGGTTTGTGAACCCACAACCGTTCGTTAGCATCAAGACATAGTTGTAGTGTCCATATTTGCCAACATTGTTGGGAAAAAACACAAGATTACGCAAACCTGCGGAGTAGAACCAATACGTAAGTTATATTTACAGTGTTTATTTTAAAATACACAGATGCTGGATTTTTACGATAGCGAATCAAATGCTACAACCGCTGTATTACGGTGTCACCTACTTTCGCTCGCGTACTGTAGCTTCTAGCGGCATTCCAAGTTGTTTAACAGTTATGAAAGGTTCTAGTAGGTGGTGCGTAGACCACGCGTTGAGTAGGGCGCCTGGATACACGCGCTCACCCACGCTGGGGAACGCGGGGAGAGGAGGGGAGCGTGCACATGAAGGTTCCCTAGCTCGGAGATTGGCCTCATAGTGGCACAGTGGAACGCGGTAAATTAGAATTGCTTTACGTGGCAGGGCCGTCAGACGACTATCGTCTTGAAACGCCATTCGCAACCGACTGAGCAGATACGTGGCCATTTTTTTCCTCGGCGGCCACATTTTTTCGCTCAGTATTTGTCATGTACCGCGCTCCGGCAGGCCCCAACTCAAGTACTGCGCTCCGTAAAGCCGTAAGCAGACAAGTACCGCCACCTGGTGGGGCCTACTTAAACAGTCACCCACGTGACGTAGATTCCGCGGGCCGAGAGCAGCAGTGCGCGCCCATGCATGGACGACGCCGGACACCTCCCGGCTAGTTCTCAATAAACGACCTTCTGCAAGTCCACACAATGTCGTCTCCATGAACCTTTGGAAAATGGCTGGGGCTGCTGATACTCTGAATGGTAGCCGCTTAACCTTGTACAATCCCTTTGTCGTGTTGATGGTGAGGATCTCTGCCGTCTCTGGAGTCACCCGAAGCTGTTGATATGCTTGAGCTAGGTCCAGCGTGCTGAAGATCGTTCCACCTCGCAGGCTACTTACCACTTCCTCCGTTGTGGGAAGGGGGTATGTAGTCTTCTTTGTCGCCTCGTTGACAGTGCAGCGATAGTCGCCGCAAAGGCGCAGATTGCCGTTTTTCTTGCGTACCCACACAAGAGGTGTAGCCCATTCAGCATGCTGCGTTGGCTCCAGCACCCCTTGCTCTTCCAGGAGACCAATCTCAGCTTCATATGCCGAGAGAATTCCAAAGGGCACAGGACGCGCTCTTATGGTCGAACGACTCCTCCTCCCCCACATCGGACGTTCCAAGATCGGGGGCCGATTTATTTCTCGGGGACTCCTGGCTCCTTCAGAAACTGCCGTACCATGACTTGTTCGCCTGCCACAAACTGTCGGTTATTGGGCAGCTTCTCTTGCTTTTCAGTTGGTTCTGGCGCAAGCTTGATCTGGTCTAAGTGGTTTGGAAGCTCCCGTCCAAATATTGCCATGGCTGGTGTGATTCCTGTGGTCTAGTGAATGGTGCTGTGCTGCCGAAACAAGAATCGCGCGAGCCGGCAACTCATCGGCCCATACTTGTCCCGTGCCAGTGCTATTTTCAACTCGCCAACACAGCGCTCTGGCTGCCCGTTGGTAGCAGGGTGGTACGGCGCCGAGGTTGTGCGGCTGATTCCGTTGTCTGTGCAGAACCTCCGCATTTCAACAGACACGAAAGCTGCGCCATTGTCGGACACAATTTTTCGCGGTACGCCAAAAGTAGCGAAAAGGCTGCGCAGTACCGCAATCACTGCTGCCGACGTAGGCTGGTTCACTTGTCGCACTTTCAGCCACTTGGTGAAAGCATCTGCTACCACCAGAAATGTATGTACGCCCACAGGTCCAGCGAAATCCACGTGCACTGTGTGCCAAGGCGTCGACACCGGTGTCCATGACGACATTGGGGCCCTTGCTGGGTTGCGCTGCGTGCTCTAGCATGGCTCACACGAGCGAACTGTTGCCATCTAAGCCAGTCCACCACAAGTAGCAGCGCGCGCAGCCTTTCATAGCCACGACTCCACGATGTCCTGCATGCAACAGTGACATCGCTTGTATGCGCGCTACCACGGGAATGACTACCCTGGACCCCCAAGTGACACAACCACGGTGGATTGCCAGCTCAGAGCCTCTTCTGCGGTATGGTGTGAATTCGTCTCCCTTGAGCTGATGTATTGTACCTTCTTGTACGGCTGTGAACAGCTTTGAGAGAGTCTCATATTCCTGTGTTAAGGCTGCTATGACACCTGCCGTCAGAGGCGGCCGTGACAGGGCCTCAAACATGAGTACGACACCTGGAACATGTGGCTCTTCAATGCACTGTGGTAGCGGCAACCTGCTCAGCGCATCCGCATTTTGGTTCAATTTTACCTCTCGTTATTTGATGTCACAGTCGTAGGCTGCCAGTTTCAAACACCATCGTGTCATGCGGGGCGAGAGCATCTGCGGCCCTGCCTTTTTGGACCCAGGATTCCAAGCAGAGGCTGATGATCCGTTTATGAACGTGACTTTGCGCCCTAGGATGTACCTGTGGAAATAGTCAACCGCGAACACTACCGCAAGACCTTCCCGGTCTAGCTGGGCATAGTTACGCTCGGCTGCCTCCAGTGTGCGTGACGCAAAAGCTACCGGGGCCTCTCTTCCCAGACTGTCTTGCTGAGCCAGTGCTGCCCCAACGCCGTAAGGTGATGCATCACATGAGATTATGAGACGCTTGGCCTCGTCATAATGTGCCAAGACGGTTCTGATGCTTCTGATTCCATTTCCACGGAACATCTTTTTGCAGGGAGGTGTCATGTACCGCGCTCCGGCAGGCCCCAACTCAAGTACTGCGCTCCGTAAAGCCGCAAACGGACAAGTACCGCCACCTTGTGGGGCCTACTTAAACAGTCACTCACGTGACGTAGATTGCGCGGGCCGAGAGCAGCACTAGCAGCAGTGCGCGCCCAAGCATGGACGACGCCGGTCACCTCCCGGCTAGTTCTCAATAAACGACCTTCTTTGTGTTATAGCAGTGCGTCACGAGTCTTGCAACAGTATTGTAACAAGAAAAACATTAGCATTCCTGCGTAGGTGCACGCGGGGACTGCCGGTTAATTACATGTTTTTTGCCTCACATGCACCCGCAGTTCTATTGGCGCTAAATAATGGGGTCATGTATGACTAGTACCGGGAGTTTCGAAAGGTTCTGCTTATAAAAACCTCTTGGTCAAGTATCCTCTTAACCGAAAGACAAGCGGGTGTATTTTCGAAGCCTCTCTTTGGTTGCGTGACGCGTCGGGACCCGCGTACGGTGACTGGCGTGGCTAGGTAGCGTGACATCGGACGAACTACGACGACAAGCCGATATCCTAAAGTGCTCTGCACTTCAAACGTGCTTCAAAAGCTTTCAGTGGAACAATTACAGGCAGCAGCCGACCCCGCGAAGGTAACTGTCCCACAATATCATTGGATTCATTCACCTCTCATGAAAAAACGCGAAATGATTGCGTATGTTTTTGTAGCGCTGCCATGTGCGCATTACGCCCTACTTTCTCTGACTTCAATCGCATTAGTAGAATAACTCGAATCGCCCATGTGGTTGCCGTATAAGATTAGCCATAAGTGGTTATAAGTTCGCCGCTACATTTATGCTGGTGGGGATAGAGTTGATGTGACCGTTTTCGCCACGGTTCCCGAGCAATGACGGTGACGGACTTGCATGCAATGATAGTAGGCAGTGAACGAGAATTAAATTAGGAAAAGACGCCTTCTTAGGGGTCACAGGAACACAGCTCTCACTCTATACCCAGCATTAAAAAAGAACGCTTTCGGAAAGTACTAAATAGAGAGTTAGAGCAGAGTGGTGAACCGGTCCTGGTACGGTACCCGTTACACCTGCAGCATGCACACAACGAGATTTAACGCCTTTGCGCACGCGCAGTGCCGCCGATAGCTTACCGGGTACCGTACGAGGACCGGTTCTCCGCTCTTCTATACCTCTATGGAGAGGTGGAACCTTCTTTTACGAAATGGCGGTAAGGGGGTGCGGGTGACTTGAAAGGGACGAACTCAAGAAGTGCTTGGAAATTTCCTTTTCAGATATGTGATAATCGGTGATCTCCATGCGTAGCGAGTACAGGTACAATGTACGTAGTACAGGTACAATGTGCAGGTACAATGTACAGGTACAATGTACGTAGTACAGGTACAATGTGCGTAGCGAGTACAATGAGGGGCATACTCCTGCTAATTTGTTATTTTTGTATTCGTGTTATCATCTATTTTAATATTGTAAAAGAGACACTCCTTCATTAGCTATTTCATCTAGTTTTGGCAGATACCCATGTTTGAGCATGTATCCCTTTGGCGGTTTTCGTCTGTGTCTTTTGGGTAGACCACGAACTCGCCATCTAGACCCGTACAACTGACTCTGTAAACCGAAACGCCAGTAATCTGCATTATTACGGACAAACAAATTTACTACGCGCTGATCCATTGCAACCAGGCGGGCATGGTGGCTTTGCCCCACCGTTCTGAGGCGAATTTTTTTTTGTGTGTTTTTGGTGTGAGCAAATTTCCTTAATAGCCTTCTCCAGAATTGGAAAAAGCTACTTACCTAAATTAGCAATAACAAAAGTAACTTTAAAAGCGCCTATAAATATATGCACGAGTTTCAGGCGGACCTAAAGCAGTCAACCTGCTATTGGCCTGTATATGCACCGAGGGGACAAAGCACTCCATGGAGCCGTTTGCGGGTATACCTACAGATTTCAAACAGGGTGCACCACCTGCAATGAAATCTCTAAGAAGCTCCTTTTAGCGTCCTGAACACAAAATCCATTTCTTCACCTTTCATGCGTTAGGATTTCGACTATCTAGAAAAAAATAGTCGTAGAAGGTAATTAATCTAGCAATGTGTTTTCATTCATCGGTGGAATTAATACACGAGAACTCATGTATGCACGTCTGTAAGACACTTTATCCGTGAACATTTGTTGCTAAGATATAACTTTTTAAAGGTAGTAGTCATAGTACTAAGGATAACTCTAACAATGCAAACAAATGGCAGTCACATTTTACATTTTTACCCTTATCAAGAACATTTTCTTCAACTTGCTCGGTCTAAAAATTAATTTCCGCCCCCATCTCCCACCTCCCCCCCCCCCCCCCCCTGTTTACTTCTGTTCTGCTGCGATTTGGTTCCTCGCAGCTGTTCCTCGCACCGGATGCACCCTGTTTCGTAATTTTCGCTTTGTCCTTGTGGGATTTTTTTACGTTTAGCGGCGTAAAAAGGGAGAGATAGGCATAGATAGTTGAAATAAATTTTATTACGTCGGACTTCTGACAGGGCATGGGCCTTTTAGTTCGGGGCTCCTGCCACGTTGTTCCCGCGTGGGTTTGTTCCACCAGCATGGTCTCTTCCTCGTTGTTGTTGCATAGCAACTTTTTGTCCAGGACAGACACGGCTACTTCACCGCTAACGCCGACTCACCGTACATTGCCCGTCCTTCCATTACTCGCTGTCAAGCAGTACATAAGACACCTGCGGTGTAATTGTGCGGGCGTCCGCCAACTTCGGGCCCAGCATGTCAGACAAGTGCCATCTTACAAGGAGTGAGTACCTAAAAGTCAAAAGTGTCCTACGCCAGGCAAACCGTAGTGTCCTTGTGAGAGTGAGCGAATGAATCGGGCGTAGCCAGTACAGTTTAGGGCCCAGAGAAGCCTGCGTTCCTGCTCAAACAACCCCTTCCGTACTTGGGCATCGGCCAACCTTGCCTAATAAAGAATTGTACATACACTTCTGTGCATACCTGAATCGAATCCGCGTTGTATAATCGAATCACCATTACACTTGCAGCCCAATTCCCTAGCCACTGTTTTTCCGGAGCAAATCTACAACTGGGTGTAGCGACGTTCAAACAATTTCTTTTCCTTTAGCTTCTGGATCCAACTGTGTCGGTGTCTTTGTAGGCAGTTGAACATGAAATGACCCAGTTGGTAATCAATAGTCGTCATCAGTCACTCGTGAAGCCGGAGTTTGACTCCATAGACTGGCAGCTTTGTGACGTGTTAGAACATTTTGCAGCGGAGCTTTTATAGGCTTGGTTCTGATGAAAACTGCGCGCGTCCTGAGTGTGCGTACGAAACAAATTCGCGCCGACGAAATTCATGTTGCGGTGAAGCCAACTTTCTGGTGAATTCTTTTAAGCTCTCAATCTAATGTTTGAAAAATCTTTCTGAAATCGGCCGCTAACACGAGTCTATCATTACGTCGATGTTCATTTACTTGTCACAATTACGTAGTTCCCAGCGAATTTGTAAGTATTATGGAATTTCCTTCGGCTGTCAATATCTGGGCTTCTACGAAAAAAAAAACTGACGACAGCTTCGTGTTTGTACGACACGATAAACACCTAGGCCTTCCAAGTTTCTATCAGCTAATTAACTGAGAAGTATGCTCAATCGCAAATTATAAACAAAAGTATTCTGTTCCGTCCACTCCTTGGACTGCGCCCAGCTCCGTCAAGCTTCTTCATGGAGTGTGAGGGCACCTAACTTTTTTTGTTTCCATCTAGCAGCCATAAAGACCCCATATTCAATGACAAAGAAACCCCCCGACGTGCGTGGAAAATCGCCCTCGTTTTAATACGTTACTGGCCGATAACTCTAGAAAAAAGATGTGCTAAATTTACCGCAACGCTGGTGCTTTTCTACAAAAGGGGCAAAATTGCGTTTCAGACACGCCAGCCGCAGTTGCATTACCGTTTTTATGCTGGTGTCACTACCAGACAAGTGAACCTGTGGGCGTTTTGTAGGCCGACAGGACAAATACGTTGGGCCGGCAATCGTGCCGAACATGATATCAGATATTCGCTCATGCATCCTTCCCATAGCCACAGAGGTTACATATATTATACCAACGAAGAAAGCCGTTGAAATCCCGGTGGAAAAGTTACACATTAAAATGGACCATTCAAATTGCAACTTCGCTACAAACGAAGATTGGCTCGTTCTAGTAGTACTCACGCCAATTTTTGCGCTAATTATAATCAAGTTAATAATACTATAAGGAAAACAGACGGAACCATGGAGACTCACCTTCCACTTCCCGCGCTCAACTTGTGAATCCTTAAGCCTAATTTGAGCATATGCCGGCCATTTCCTCCGAATGTTGAAATGGTTTTGTGATCGTGCAGCTGGGACTGCCAGGATTTTCAATCATTTTTATTAATACCCTGTTTTGAGGCTAAGGCAATTTACAGACGGGATAAATAAACAAAGACGGGGTGCGAATGGTTCGAGCGGCTTTACGAGAGACCGGAGACGCTTCCAGTTACTTGAGTTTTCCTAAAAATTGCGGGAAGTCGAAAGAATTACAAACAAGCCGTGCCTGTTGTGCTTCCAGAATGTGCTAGAAGTTCAAGGGAACTGAAGTCGTCCAGTTCTCCACTTGCATCGCTGGAAGCAACGACAAAGAATACGGATACTACGCACTTAAACACCCTGCTTGGTGTTACACATACGCCGATTGATTTGATCAGCGCTTCGAAAGTTGCGCTTTCTTCCCGACGGCGTCTCGGGAGTGTATACTAACTGGCCATTTTTGAATGTTGCCCCAAGTACGTCACGGGGCCTCCGCACGTCGTTTTATGAGCCGTCTGCAAGTAATTGGAAATCAACCACTTTAAACACCAATTCCTCTGTGACGGCAGTAACATCCTAGAAAAATGTAGCGTCAGCTACCCTACCTCTCGAATAAATTAAAATGTTATGTTGCCTTCCTGCTCCCTTTAAAAGCTCACACAACATGGTTTATAATTCACGAAAAGTGCAGCCGTCATCCGACGCCACTGTGTCTCCTGGCGCCTTGGCTTGGATGCATTGCGTTAAACTGACGCTGAAGAATTGGGGTTGGGGGCACTCTGTTTATTATTTCGCTGTCTCTCTTTGAAAGTGATGAAATGAGGCATGGCTCATTCGTCTCAATTCTCAGCAATGAATGACGTCCCCTTCTGCCGCGATCCAGCTGCGGAGGACGTCTATGGTTTCACTGCGTGTTTCGATCCAGCGAACGAAAGCCATCTTGGCGTCAATCTCTGACTCATCTTTTATAACTTCGTTTAGCCTTCGGCGGCTTCCGTCAGGCTTCGTTGCCTTGTGTGCCTGCGAGCGTTCTGGTGACCCTCCAGTTCCCCCCTTCATTCGTTGTTTTAACCTCCCGCTCTTCTGTTCGCACATGGTGACTGTTGAGACCAACCGCCGCAAACTACTACGCCGCCAGGACGAACGTCCTTTCTCGAATGTTCCATCACCGAGGCATGCGCTCCGCGTAGTCCCTGGGAGAACGCAAGCCAGCAGTGAATCGATGTTAGCGTACATGACCAACGGGAATGGGAATGTCGGAGTTTTGGTGACTGTTGGGTAAGGTTACGTTTAAATACTTCATTTCACATTTGGTGACGTGTGGGCTACGCGTGAAAAGGACGTGCTTTTCTCGCCGGCTGACTCCGTCCCTGTTTCTGCAACATCTCCAAGAAAACTCGCCGTGCTCTTGCTGCGAGTGTCGTAGCACAATTTATCGCTTATCGCGTTGCCTCTCGCAGCCGTTGCACCAGGATTGTGGCTTATTCCGAACTATCGAGCATCTAAGGTGAGTTACACGTTGTAATATTTCAATTCTGTTTTTTTTTAAGAATATTTCAGCAGTGCGTTTTAGAAAATCGCAAGTGTACAAAGGGCTGACCTTTATGCAAATGAGCACATGCAAAAAAAAAAGAACGAGTAATCTGCGTATTCCAGGGGCAACACGAACAACAAAAATAGTTTTTTTTTCCTTTGAGATAACCACAACGTTGTTGCCTTGTTCGAAAGAGGAGCGTTTTTGTTTTTTATCGTTCTATCTGTATTTCCATACCGGATGAGGGTAGGGGGATATACCCTTATCTATCCACTCATTTTATTTTGGCTTGTTTTGCCATGAACGGAGTCGGTACACTCTTTGAGCAGGTGCATGGTTTGCAATTCGTGCGAATTATTTTTATTTTTTTTTATTTTCAATCTTCAACCTGCCAACAAAATACGACAACCCGGAGAGTGCGTCGGCAAAACAGTTGTTACCTAGGTCATACACACGGCACTCGTGGTACAGGTTTGAATCCGTTTCCCAATACTCTTCGCTGGCCCAGACTGACAACGGCCGTGATACCTTTCTCTGGTAAGAGGGGTTTATTCGCACGTTCTTTTATCTCGGTGCAGCCGACTTTGCTGCAGTTCCGTTGGAGTGGTTTTAAAACATTCGCATTTTGTGCCAAGAAACGGAGTAATTTTGTGTGTACTCTTTCATTTTTGTACAGCAAACAATTGCCACATACAGTAAAAGCCCGCTAATCCGAACTCGAAGGGGACCACAAGATTGTTCGAATTAAGCGGAGTTCGAATAAGCGGGCGGGCGATACAATGAATGGACGTCGCCCCACACTGCGCGGGCGGAACACCAAAAAGCCACGTCTAAACTCGTTATTTGCGAATTAGGCGCGGCTACATGTTTGTTTCGCATGCCACGCGATCGGAGGTCCAGACCAGTGACTGCGTCACAAAGAAAACCTGCAACGTTAGGCGCCGGAGCACTGGCGCCGGCCATAAAATTTCTTAGTAAGGATATTACTAAGAACAAACTGCGCCTGGTAATCCATGTCGCCGTGGGGGTTTATGGGAATACCCCCCTTTTGGCTTGGGCTTGGCACGACACAATCGGATTATTAAGCGGTTTTGGGGATTTGCTTTGTTCACTATGCATTGACATGTCTACGAGCTACGTTGAAGCCGCAAATCATCACCTGTTCTGTGGTAGCCGTGTTCGGTGAAACAGCAGGCAGTGGGTGATCGCACCTGACGTTGCCCATGCCGCAGTCGAAGGACGTATGACTCAGCGGGTAATATACCGCCGCGAAAATTTGTAGCCGACAAAAGAAAGAAACAAAACATAATTCGACGATACAACAGACACGAGCGCCTGTATCGGTCCTATCTTGTCATCGTCCACGACTGTTTAACGCCACGTTTTTTTCCTTGTTAGACTGTAGCTGCCGGTCGGTGCACCGGTTCCTCACGAAGGCAACGCTTTCACAGGCATGTTCAAAAAACTTTCCAAACTCTTCAAACAACTTATTTTTGGAAATAACGGTAAAATTAATAAAATAAGAGCCTCAAATGAGCTACCCCCCCAAAAAATAATATTGTTCGTAACTGCCACCTTGGCCTGCAGAATAGCAGACAGAACCGTTCCGGCAAAAAAAAAAAAAAAAACGGTTTACTTCCCTTTTCCTTAGTTTCAGAACAGCCTGTTTTATTTTCCACTTCCATAATTGCACACTATTCTTCTCGTTTTGTGGCACTTTGTTTAAATTTGCGGTTACTAAAACTTTTCAATAAAACCCAATGATGAAACTATGGCGATCGCATGATGCAATGGCGTTCCATGACGACACAGACGGCCTTGGTGTGAGCCGCATAGACGCTAGCACCAGATTCCTCTCTAGTGTATATTGTAAGAAACTCTATGGCGCCGCCAGCGCGGCACTAGCTGCGAAAGCGAAATAAGCTGTCACAGCGGCGGACGCGCGCGCTACGCTGTTGTTTTTCTGTTTCGTTGTTTTTCATGTCTAAGAAATTTGGTTTGTTTTGGAATTGCAACACATTGTAATCACTCTGGGACGACTTCTGCGAGGAGCAATGGAAACCAGTTTGGATACCGAGGCATTCGAATTATCGGGAGCCTTCCTGCATTCAAATAAATATCAAGGGCTGTGAAGGGACCAGGGCTTCAGTTCGAATTAGCAGTAAGTTCGAATTAACTGGTTCGAATTAACGAGCTATTACTGAATCTACGCTTCATTGATACAAAAACTTGTTTTTGGGGAAATGAACGTCGCAGGAGTGCGATTTTTAAGTGCGAATGCACTTCTTAAGCGAGCCTGAATCGTCCGCCGCCGTTGTCCGCATAGCAACAGCTGCGGGTGCGCGCGCTCCTCGTCTTCCTCCTCGTCTTCCCTTAGCAACGGGGGGAGATGGGCGCGCTCTACTCTCCTCCTCCTCTCTCCGCTCAGTGACTGTGGGTGTTGGGCGCCTCCTCTCCACTTCGGGCGGGAGAGCTCTCGCTCGCGTAGCGGGCGCTCCGCATTCCGACGCGTGAGGGCGCTCGTGTAGCCCTCGCCGTAACGGCGGGCGCTACTCTCCTCCTCCTCTCTCCGCTCAGTGACTGCGGGTGTTGGGCGCCTCCTCTCCACTCCAAGATCACGATATCTACCGTAATCGCGCAATCAACAACCGTGCATTCGCACTTACACACTCTCCCCCTCGGGGAAGTGCGAGGGAATTTTTTCCCCTGTGCAAGGGATATCGTGTCATGATTGCGCATTCAATTCACTTATCGCTAAACGCTCAATGCATCTGACAAAGCGACAGAGAGAATAAACTTAAAGCAGAGAGTCAAGAAGCATGATGAGGTACCCAGCTTGCAACGCCATTGGAGACTCCCGGTTTAACGACAGGTTAATTCAGTGGAAATTGGGCGTCGGTACCGGAGCTGAAACCGCTTCCTTCCAACGCCCAAGGTAAAAGTTGGGAATCCTACGAATCTTAAGCTTTGCCGAACAGTGCTATTCGCCCCGAGCGCGAACACAGTCGGCCCCTGGCGGCGGCGGGATGGCACTCTCGGGTCGTCTGCTTGTTCACGTTGCGCGCAGCGCGAGACACGTGCTGCACACAACAAAACAACCAATATGTGTGCTCGTTTTACAGTAAGCAATGACATAGTTACCTCTGCTGGCGCATTTTCTTTAGAAACGCAATAATCAGCGGCCGTTGCGGGTTAATGCGCTGGTTTAGTTCCACAAAACATAATCGCCGTGGTCACCGCTTGAGTGTGAAACGTAATATAAACATTGCTTCCACACATTGCACATTTTGTATTATTGAGTGCAGACGTCTGCCGTTTCGGGAACGTCGAAGGGTGCTTTTTGAAGGTGGTGTGGTGATTATTTAAAGGATAAAAGTTTAGTACGCCAAACGGGTAATATGCGACATGACCTGTGCATACCCGTGCATTTGACACATCCTTCTAAAATTACGCTGTTAGCTTATAGAAAGAAGAAACAAATAAAAAGAATTACACTGCCCACGACCCCTGCGCTATCGCCCATACATTACCGGGGACGTATTTTACACCTGTAAGCGCGTGTGTGATCGTGTTCTTCCCGCACCTTTTCTAAAATAAAATACCATTTCTGGACAGTCTTTGTTTATACTGAATTGCTAATTTTACGTATTATTTAAAATACGTTTCTATGGATGCCAAGAGTACAGCCGGTAAAACGCTTGTCTATAACAGCGATTTCAACTTCACAGCAGCTACATCCGAAAACTGCCGAAACATACTCGTTCCCAAACATGTCGGAGGCAAAAGCGAAGGGCTAATACTTCAGAATTCCGCAGTAGTTATATTCAAATCCCGCTCCGGCGGGCAGGATAGGCTGAGAAGTACGAACGCTGTGTTATAGACAAGCCTTTTACCGGCTGTACTAGGGGGGATTTCTCGGTAAAATTAAGCAGTTGTGAGTTTGCGTCTGTCATGTGGCATTTCGTGTGTCATTTTCATCTCATCATCATCATCATCACCAGCCTATCTACGCTTCACTGCAGGGCAAAGGCCTCTTTCATTATTCTCCAATTACCTCGGTCCTGTGCCAACTGTGACAATTTATCCCCGCAAACTTTTTGATCTCATCTGCCCATCTAACTTTCTGCCCCGCCCCCTGCAACGCTTGCCTTCTCTAGGGATCCACTCTGTTACCCTTAATGACCAGCGGTTATCTTGCCTTCACATTACATGCCCTGCCCACGTCCATTTCTTCTTCTTAATTTCTGCTAATATGTCTTTAACACCAGTTTGCTCCCTGACCCACTCCGCTCTCTTCTTGTCCCTTAATGTTACACCTATCATTTTCCGCTCCATTGCCCGCTGAGTCGTTCTCAATTTAAGTTGAACCCTCGTAGTGAGCCTGCAAGTTTCTGCCCCGTAGGTGAGTACCGGTAAGATGCAGCTGCCATACACTTTCTTCTTCAGCGACAATGGTAGGCTGCTATTCATTATCTGAGAATGTCTGCCATATGCACCCCACCCCATTCTGATCCTTCTAAGTATCTCTGCCTCATGGTTGGGATCTGGGTCACAAGTTGGCCCTAAGTAGATATATTCGCTTACCACTTCCACTGCCTCGCCACCTATCTCAAACTGCTGTGCTGTTCCGAGGTTATTGATCTTACTTTAGTTTTCTGCATATTAATTTTCAGGCCCACGGTTCTACTCTGTTCGCCCAGTGCGGAAAGCATGCTTTGCAATTCGTCCCCCGAGTTACTTAGCAAGGCAACGTCATCAGCAAATCTGAGGTTACTGAGGTATTTCCATTAACCCTTACTCCCACCTGTTCCCAATCCAACGTTCTGAATACTTCTTGTGAGCATGCTGTGAATAACATTGGAGAGATTGTGTCTCCTTGTCTGAAACCCTTCCTTATAGGTATTTTACTACTCTCCCTATGGAGGATGATGGTAGCTGTAGACCCATTGTAGATATCCTCTAGTATTCTCACATAATGCTCATCTACCCCCTGGTTCCGTAATGCCTGAATGACTGCTAGGGTTTTGACCGAGTCAAATGCTTTCTCATAATCTATGAAAGCTATATATAGGGGTTCAGTATACTCAGCGCACTTCTCTATCACCTGATTGATCGTGTGAATATGGTCCATTGTTGAATAACCTTTACGGAACCCTGCTTGTTCTTTAGGTTGACTGAAATCTAAGGTTGCAGAGATTCGGTTAGCGATTACCTTGGTAAATACCTTGTAGACGACTGACAGTAAGCTGATCGGCCTGTAATTTTTCAAGTCCTTCATGTCGCCTTTCTTATGGATTAGGATGGTGTTCGCGTTCTTCCAAGATTCCGGTACCATTGCGGTCATTAGGCATTGCGTATACAAGTTTGCCAGTTTTTCAAGTACAATTTCTCCGCCATCCTTCAAGAGGTCTGCTGTTATCTGATCCTCACCAGGTGCTTTGCCCCCTTTCATTTCTTTCAAAGCCTTCCTTACTTCTTCGGTCGTTACTGGTGGGATGTCTATCTCCTCTGAACTACTGTCTCGTTCGGCATTATCCTGTATGTCCCGGCTACTGTACAGATCCCTACAGAACTCCTCGACCACTGTGACTATTTTATCCCTATTTGTGATGACATTGCCTTGCTTATCCTTAAGTGCATACATCTGATTTTTCCCCACGCCAAGACGTCTCTTCATTTTCATATATAACAATTTCAAATCCCGACATGAATCACTTTGTCCAGAAATGTGTCTCACTCAGCATAACCAAATGCCTAATATGGTCATGTCTTAACCTCTTCAGGTGGACCTAAGTTTAAAGAAAGAGGAAGAATCGCGTAATATATTGCACGTTGTTGCCCACGTGTTTGAGGGGTGTGGGAGGAATGGCTCACTGTTTTTTTTTTCTCACAATGCTTGCTTTCAATACAATTTTGAAAAAGGCGAGCCACAATTCCTGGACAATCTCTGACCAAATGGGGGTTAATCAGTTTTGAAAATACGTGTGAAGTAATGTTTTTTGCCGCTACAGAACACGACGCCTAGCGTACTTTCGGTTGTAAGTAATACTGATAACCAACGTTTGGCTTTTCGCGTTACATGCGTTCTCTTCTCGCGGCTCTTGCAACGTTGGCGGACCCCCACACCGCCCCCCCCCCCCCCCCAAAAAAACGAAATGCACAGAAAACTTTTATCCTTGCATTTTAAGAATTTAATTCCAAGACAAAAGCGATGTTCAGTTTACAAAACAAAATAGTTACTGGGAACCCGTTGCGCTGATTCGCAACGAGAAATAAAAAGGAAACGTTTTACTACATCTGCAACAGCGCAACTTTATTTGCCACCTTTAGGGTTCGTAAGCGACCTTATACGCAAGAATGCAAACACATCTCGCTGTGGCAGGCACCTGTTAGATTTTAAAAGGAACGTAAATGGTCAACACAGAAGCCTTAACAGAAAATTTCTGCTCACTGTAAGGTCCCAGAAGCTAGGTTTGCACACTTAAAACCTGCTTGTCACTTAGCGAAAACCCTGCTAAACATGAGATGTTGCTTGTACTGCGTGCGTTGACAATTGGATTCGCAAGTTCACTTGCGACGAAAGCCGTAAATAAGTGATACGACACCGTTATTCATCAAACCTTCCTTCAGAGTCGCTAAAATGTCATTTAAAGACCCGTTAGAGCGGTTACATTTATATCGTCTCTGCTCTGATCAAAATTCAGTAATTTTATGTTGCCTTTCGAACACACAAAAATATCGTAAGCTCTTAGAAAGAATGTCGGGGTAGGTAGGTGGTGTTACCATTTAAGGGCATCCCACAACTGCAAGAATGCGTCATGCTACCAGTGAAGGCGATTGAGATTGCCGTTATGAACTGAATTTCAGATATCGAGGGTTCATGATTTGTTTCTGCTGTTGCTTTTATTGAAGGGTCAAAGCGATAGTCTGGAAAGATCGAGCTTGCTACGAGCAACGGCGTACAAGTTCATTGTCACTATTACGGCCATTCTGAGATTCCCGATGGTCGTCACTTTTTAGGGGCGAAGCTCCTCTTGCTCGGGCCCTGTCCCGTCCCTCGTTGCTGCTGTATCCGGCACATTAATCATGATTGTGGCAGGATCCCCCTAAGGATTGGCCAACCAAAGATTGGCCGAAGAGGTCAAAAGGTTCAACGCGTTCCTTGCTACCCAACAAGGAGGAGAGGAAGAAGAAGAGGTTGTCGTTCGTCGCCTGCGAGCTCAAGACACGTACCGGGGGTACGCGACACAAGACGGTCTGCAGAAGGCGACGGCCAAGGTGGCTAAAATGTCACACACCGAATTCGCCAACTTACCCATGGAGATTCTCATCGCCCCAAACAAGCCCTCAAAATCACAAACATCGACGTCGTCGACGGGCTTGTCAACGGAGCGGTGGTAAGATTGACGTGTCGAGTTTTTATATGATGTGCGGGCGAATGTTTCACGGTTTTATATTTAGCTTGAGCATGAGCATTTTAGCTTCGCCCCTCTCATCATCATTCACTTCGTGGAGATAGGGGGATTTTTTTGGCGTAGTAATGGAAACTTACTGCCGCTTCCATGCTATACATTTAACTTTGTGGAATCGAACTATAGCAGATCACTCTGGTGTGCGCCTTTCGTGCGCACATACGGCGGGGAAAAGCCACGAAGCGCGCCCACAGTGTGCATTCTTACGGGCCGCTCAACGGAGCATCCACACTAGCAGCGCGACGCGACGCTGTCGCCACCTACATTTCGATCTCGCGGCGAATACCTTGTCGCCCCGGGTGCCATGTACATTGCGAAACTTACGCAGCGGGTACCACTCTGTAGAATACAGCGGGTATAATGTAGAATACATTGCACTAAACCTTGTTAGTCTGTTTGACTGCTGTTGTTACACCATCCCTGTGATTCAAGTTGCAGACTTCAATGCAGACACATTTAAAGGAGCCATGAAGAGTAAACACAAGTTTGGTTCATTCAAAAGATTTCCTCACTATAACCACAGTGACACCACTTTTAACGCAAACTTCACTCAAATAAGCTCCATAATTAGGAAAAAAGGGAATGACCATGCGACACAGTAGCTAATTTGCCGCAACAGAACCTATGATATCATACTAGAATGCTCTGCGATTGGCGGAGGCCGGCACAAGCAAACGCAAGTTAGGCAGAGCTTACCAGTTAGCATAGTGAGCTATATGCCCATGAAACATACTGCACATTAATTGTATGACACTAATAACGGTGGAGTAAACGGTTGAAGTTCCGAACGAACACGCAAACATGTACGCCACTGCGTACGAAACTACCGCCGGCCGAGGTGGACATTTCGCCGTCGCGCCGCCGAATTTTTTCGGGTTCGAGGCTCTTTGGGGCCAACGAATCATTCTAGCACGCACAGCCGCGACCTTGCTTGGTATCTTAGTCCCTTGACAAGAAGTTGGCGTCATATCGCCAACCTGCAAAGGTAAATATAGGAACGGGGGGAGTAAGTAAAAGCAAGCAGCAGCGACGATATAGCGCGACTCGTCGCAGAAGTTTCGGAATGGTGGTCGTGTTCGCTTGCTGCTGTCGTTACGAGCTCGTTTTCAGTTTACAACCACTGAAAACCTCAGTTTGTTCGAGTTCTTTACAACGAAATTTCGTTGCTGCGTCCTGAAATGCCCATGTAGTACGGGCAAATTGTCGAAGGAGTGCGACATCCCCGCCGGTAAAGAGATCTCCTTTCATGCGCTGCCCAACGACGAATCTCGGCGAAGCAAGTGGCTTCGTTTTGTGAACTTCGCAAGGGGAGGAGAAAGGGAGTTGAAGGAAGTACGAGTGTGCTCGCTTCATTTCCGACGAATGATTACGGCAGGGACCCTTACGTTAGCTCACTCCTGGGACATGCCACCGCTCGTCCCCGAATTCGTCAAATCGCCGTCAAAGCACTCTGAGCTTGAAAAAAAAAATACCGTACACACCGCGCATTGACGCTCGTATCTTTCTGGTCGGAGCAGACAGCTCGCGCGAACGGCTTTCCATGCACGACACCAGCCAACTGGCATAAGTGATACTGTTACTGAAATTGAACTATTTTAACCGTAATAAAAATACGGCACATACGTACAGGTCTGTATTCTTCCGTCGCGACGGGGCTGACGAGGCAGCGGTGCCGACGGCTGGGCGTTCGTTCGTTGTGAGTATCGCGGAATAGTCGCTTGCCGGTCCATCCGTCTATCCAACAACTCCTGCCGCTTGTGCACTTAGAAGCATTGAGCGTTCAAGTGGTGTGAGGTTGTTAAATGCAAGCCCGAGCTCCTCGGCGAGAGCTTTGTTGTTCGGACTAGAACACTTCCATGACTAGGTCTGACTATTCCACGAGTAGGTCTGCGGGTGTACTAGGTTTTACTAGTATTTTTAAAATTTCCGCCGTCTCGGTTTCGGCCCGAGTTCCGGATCCTGTTGGACTCCCCCGTGTGGGTGCTATATGGAGTCGACATACAAAGTATCTGTTTCATGCACCGGCTCATATGCCGCAGATTGTTCATGTCACGAAATGTAAAATTTAGCGGGAGATTTAAAATTTTAGCTGAAATTGCCTTATTTCTTAGTAACTAAAGCATCGTTTGCTTCCGGGAAAGCGCTCGGGGTACTATGAAGCACCTAATGTTTCGAATAAAACAAACAAAATATAGCTAAGCGTAGCAAAACCTACAACACCGGAAGAAGCTAAGGCGATGGCCAGTTCCGTTATTATCTGCTTTTTTTTTTTTGCAACTGAACACACCCTTTCAACACCCTACACTACACCTACATTACACTACACCTTATTAGGCAATAAGGGTGTAAAAATGTCTAGTGTGTGCGTCCAGTTATTACGCCATCCCTGTGACTGAATTTGCAGAACTTCAATGCGGACACATTTAAAAAGAACCTTCATTAAGTGGTGGGCTCTGTTTGTGCTGGAAAAGTTTGGTTTGAAGTGCCACACCAAACCAAGTCACTGAACTATACTCAACAACGGCCGTGTGTAGATTGTAACTGAGGCAAGAATCTTTCTAAGTTTTTAACCACACCAGGCAGTGTTGATCAGGGTAGTTGCAAATCTATCATCATGGTCATTACTAAATGGTGAAAATAAATGCATGTAGTCTTAAATCATGGTTTAGATTGCGCAACAGCTTCGCGGGAGATGTGATCCAGCTTCAAGAGTTGTATGGCTCCTGCTCTTTTTCCTGTGTTTGCGCCATTGTCTCGGTACATCGCCTGTAACCACCCACAATACTCCATGGCGGTTCTATGCTGGCCATTTATTTTCTTCTATTCGATTTGAGCAGTTTCCTCGAGCTGGCTTCGCAGCGCAGCTGTTGGAAAGTTCAGGCCGGAAACTACGCCGCATTTGACTGCGCGGTTGAGAGACCCCCTGGCCTCACGAGCATCGCATTCGGCTTGCCACATGCCTCGAGCAATGAAAGATAAAGGATATTCGCTTTGCAGGATGTTTGCGCGAATTCACTCTGCAATTCAAATCGCTCAGGAAGTACCTGGGGCAGATGAGAGGGTGTGGATTGAGAAAGAAACACACACATCTGTTCGCATGACAAAGAGCACATGGCCAATGGAATTGCGCCAGTGCTTTTTGCGTGTTTAGGTCACCATGCTAATGGCAACCTGATTAAGCTGAATGGCATTCAAAAGAAGGGGGCATTATCCACAATACGATGCAGTGCAATTGCCCAATTGATCGCTACTGCGTAGTTTTTTATGGAGGCAAAAGAGTTTTAGTTGCGCGTCGAAAATCGGCAGGGGGTCTGCATTATTTCGCAGCTCTCCTCACGCATCGAGGAGTGACTTCGGTGCGAAAAGCACAGTAAATGTTAGAACTGTGCCATAGAGAAAGTACTTGATCGATCTCGGTGGGTTTAGTGCTCGCGTCCGCAAAACGCGCGCGTTCGCGAATCAAATTTCCGAGCTTATGCGGCTTGCGCTCGAAAACGGTTTGGCTAGACAAAACGTACGAGCAATGTCATCGAGCTCGATCCGGTGTTAACTGACAGTACAGAAGCCGGTCTTGGTTTATCAAACAAACGCCATCATGACGCAGTTCACCGGACACAAAGCACTAATGCCCACGCAAAATAGGCTAGGCAATGCACCCCCCCCCCCCCCCCCCCCGGAAACTTACATCGAGGTTCCTGTATTCTGTACATTAAAATAAACCAATGTCTACGGAGTGTCTTCCCTTAATGGATGGATCTATGCATATGTAGGTCCCTCTCCCTCCAGTATGAGCCCCTGTATTGGCAGCAGACGGGAATTCCAGAACAATTACCACTTACTGTGAACTACGTAATTACGAAAAGATATGACACTCGGCGTGATTTCATAGCCGTCTTAGCGAATAATTGTCGTATAATTTGTTTCAGAATAGTGTCGATAAGACAAGAGTTACCGCCGATTTCTCTAACCACACTTTCTCCTTAGACGGCCATGTAATGACGGCATACGGGTATTCTGTAACACTTACAACCTCACTCTCAACTATCTGGTAACGACGAGTACATGTAACTAGACGTAACGATAGGGTCGCCGCGGGGCCGATTTTATTATCTCTTTTTCCAAAATGCCTACATTATATTTAAAGCTACAAAGCATTCGCGAGAGACTCGCTTATGTCGCTGACGATGTCGCTGGCGATGATGACATAAGAAAAAAACGCTTCCCACGTCCATTTCTGTTCCCGCGATGCGATCACGGAGATTACGATATGCGCCTACAGCCGACGATGCTATAGGAATAGGTGATCGATTGATTGTAGGGTTTAACGCGACGACTCAACGCAGGCGATGAGGCGCGCCTTAGTGGAGGGCTCTGGATTAATGTTTACCCCCTGGGGATTTTTAACGTGTGCCGTAATCTCGTATAGACGAGCGTTTTTGCCTTTCGCCTACATCACAAAAGCGGCCGCCGTGGCCGGGAATCGAGCCCGCGTCCTCGTGTTCATCAGCGCAACGCCTTAGCCATTGAGCCACCGCGGTGAGTATACGGATGAATGAATGAAAAGAAGGTTTTATTAGAAAAAGAGGATTGGGCAGCAAAGCTTTCTTCTGATTCTGGGGAGACGTTTAAGTGACTACCAACCCACGCTAAATGCTTCATAATCTAATTAAGAGCGTAGTAGCAGTGTTTTTGTCCCTATACTGCTGCATACTGGGGACACGAACCGCTTATCTTACGACGGCAGTGTTTTCTTCCTACCTTCTTGTCGTTGTGTACTTCGCCTTCAAATTTTTCTAAAGTGTCGTGGCACAGGTGGTTGTTATGTTAGTTTTAAATGTTGTGGGGTATGGTGCGTGTTTTCGGCATGCGATGGTGTGGCTATAGAATAAAATCAGCCGAAGCAGCGCCGGTCCGGTTGTTCTTTTTGAGTGAGAGAGAGAGCGAGAGAGAGAGAGAGCGAGAGAGAGAGAGAGAGAGAGAGAGAGAGAGAGAGAGAGAGAGAGAGAGAGAGAGAGAGAGAGAGAGAGAGAGAGAGAGAGAGAGAGAGAGAGAGAGAGAGAGAGATCAAACTTTATTCGGCAGCTCAAGTCCGAGCCGTGGAGTTATCCTACCTCTGAGGAAGGGGGTGTTCCAGGGTCCTCCGACGGTGGCGGGCTTGGTGGAGGTGCAGAACGAGTTTAGGTCGGTCTATTAAGCGCTAACGTATTTCGTGCTCAGCAAGAGAAGTACCTGAGCAATGGAATGGCATCCATGGCACGAATGAGAAGTAGAGGTGTACAGGAAGGTCGCTGAAGGGATGTAATAAGGAAGATAGAATCCAGGGGTTCGGATGCCGCATGTTAGCAGCTATTAGAAGTCTATGGCGAAATTCTTCGTCCTCGAATGAATGTAGAGAGCTGTATTATAATTACGATGACATTTATCACTAGAAACTATGATGAACAAGATAGAGGTCACTGTGATACCTGCTTATACGTCAAGCATAGATAACGCGTGAACTGTTTTACACTACAGCTTTACACTACTTGGAACGTTCTGAACCGCAGGACAAATCACGAGGGGCCATGGAGTTCGAAAGGGTGCTCAAAGCGATCGGGGGGTTCGGGCTCTTCAACAAGACCATCATTGCCGCCGCGATGGTACTTGGCACTTGGCACACGGTGATTGGCTACATGGGTCACGTGCTCATCCTTATCGCGCCCCCCAGCGAGTGGTGCTTCGCCGAGGGCCTCGTTCCAGTCGGGGAGGTGCTGGACATGACAGCGCTGCCCCAGAGGCCGCTGTCAGTTCATCGATGAAGGCCGAGATGGTGGCGATGAGAGTCGCTACAATAACGCCACGACTCGACAAGCCAGTGGCGCCAACTGCCCGACGGGCTGGTGGTACGACAACGACGAGTTCTTCACGTCGGTTCACTATGGAGGTACGGCACGGGCGCACTCCTTCCCGTACACATGTAGGTGACGGGAAAAATACATTCAATGTGATCCTTCCTACCCAGAGAGCGGGGCTCAAGTAAAGTGAAGCCTATCTGAACTAAAAAAAATGCAAAACGTAATTGCCCTGGGTCATTCATTACTTATTTATTTTCAAGTTGGTAGTCTTTGTGTAGTGGAGGACCCGAGATTAGCTTTTAACTAAACTGATGACGTCATCTGGGCACAGTGCTGGCAAACGGTATTTCAGATGAAGATAGAAAATCGTGCAAGGATTTAATGCAAGCCTAAAACAATAAAAAGTGCACAAATTCAATAACAAATAATATGAGTCCCAAATGGGGAAAGATACACAGGCTGGTATACTGTCCAGAGAGTTTTATTAAGCCCAGCACGATTTCTACGCCGTCCAGTCATTGTTGTTCCAAGAGCATGAAAACCTTCTTCGCACTATGGCTCGACATCTGCCCGGGCTTTCAACTTTTCTCCGACTCTTACCTTATATGTTTCTTGCGCTCTTTGCAAGTTTGTGTTTTTCAGACAATATACATGTACAAAGAGAAAGCGCGGTAGAAAGAAGCGGCTTTACTGTATTGTTCCGCTTATGGTCCTATTCAAACCCTCATACAGTAGGTACTAAGTGCCGGGCAATCTACAATTAACAGGTACCAACAACATCACTACTAAATTGTCCAGACTAATACAAAAACGACTAACATTCGAAGAGAGTCGGTGCAAGGCAGGTAAAAAAATGTAAATAGGGGTCAACTGAGACGCGGAAATGCGAACGGTCAACGGCAAAAAGTGTTTGGGTTTGGGCTAGGTGGTATTGCTAATCCATGACTTCGTCGTGCCCGCCTATTTCTTCTGTCCTTGTCCGTTTATTTCGCTAAAAGAACTGATGGCAAAAAGATACACACATGAAATGAAGAAAGAATGCAATAAACATACAATAATCAAACAACAAATAAAACATAAATGCAAGACAAGATGGTATACGCAGTTATCATAACTGACGTTAAATCGAATTATCACTTACCTGGGTTTTGTCACACGCCTAGCTCTCGGTAAGATCATTTGTGAAGCAGATTTTTCGAATCAATAAAGACGTGCGGAAGAATTACTAAGATAAGCATAAAACAAGAGAATTTGCTCAACGTTCATGATATGCAGGAAAGGCGTCCAAAGCATAATGAAGCCTAATGGCGAGACTTTGTAAGTGGTTGTGCCCATCCTTTGGCAGTTGCCCAATAAAGTACGCCTATTCCGCTTGACCTTCGTTTTCCCAGTCCTCCTACCCTACTCACATGGCCATTATTTCTCCTAATCTTGCGCGATCCTTTTCTTCTTTACGCCTCGCCGCAACTCTCCCTCTCCGCTGAGGCCTTGCCAATGGATTCACCGCTATGCTGGCCTCATTGCGGATGATGCACTACGTCTGTTATAGCTCTTGACATGAGAAACACTTTTAATGCGAATCATTGTTTGCCGAGTACCCCCCCCCCCCAGCCGGGACCATTTAACGCCCTGCATTTCCACAAAAATGCAGATTTGGAGAAATTAACACCTCTAAGCGTTATGATAGCGTAAATGGAGATAATTGGTCTGACAGAATTCCGAAAAAACACGAAAAAATGAGAAAAACAAAGATATAAAAATTTTGCAAAAATGATTTGACAAAATCAAAGAATATCCACCTTACATCTCTCCCCAAAACTGAAGAATAAACTAAGAAAGTACGCAAAAAACGTTCAAAATTCGAATAAAAATAGCGAGAATGGTGAACTATGTAACGCCCTGCATGTCTGCAAACGTGAAAATTTGGCGGAAACAGCTCCTGTAATTTTACTAATAGCCAAATGGACATGATTGGTCGAACAGAACTTTAAACACTGAAAAACAAGAAAAATCGAAAAATAAAATTTTCACAAAAACGATCTGACAATATCAAAAATATTCATCTTATACATCTCCACCCCAAAAGCCGAAGACTGAATAAAATACACCCGCAACAGAACATTGGAAATACCAATGAAAAATAGTGTAAACGGACCGACTCTGCACTACGCATTGCATCTTCGAAAAAAGAAACATATTTAGTGATGTAACGCCATTTTTTCGCTATAATGGTATAAACTTACGTCATTGGCTAAAAGAAACAGAAGGGACTTAAAAGAATAAAATAATCCCAACTATTTCGCCACTCTTAGGCATATTTGGCTGTAAGGAACTCGCACTCTAGAAAAGCGCCATAAGAGTGCTACGCATTAGTGGACAATTCTTTGAATTTCTGCAGATTTTTTTAGCCAACCACACTTTCATTCTGTTTTTTATGTCGTGATGCGGCCGAATTGGGTCCTCTAATAAAGAGTGGTATCTGTGGGCACGATTCCGTCCCTTGCAAAGCCGTTTAGTGTTCACCGATATCACTATCATCTCTTCTGATCAATTAACCACGAAACATTTGCCTTTATATCCCCACATAAACACTTCTCCACGTTACGAAGGTACTGGTTTATTAATTTTTTTTCTCCCTTCGACTCAAGAACCAGTGGGTGTGCGGCGATAACTGGAAGATGTACGCGGCCCACACGACCTACTGGGTAGGGTCCATGACCGGGTACCTCATCTCAGGATTCTGGCCGACAGGTAGGAACTCCCCACTTTCAAACTTTTCTAGGTCTATAATATGTAATTGTTAAAAGGGTCATGCAGACAAAACACAAGCTTGCTTCATTCGACAGATTGCCTCGTTGGAATCATACTGACAATACTTT
Source organism: Haemaphysalis longicornis (assembly GCA_013339765.2). NCBI lineage: Eukaryota > Metazoa > Arthropoda > Arachnida > Ixodida > Ixodidae > Haemaphysalis > Haemaphysalis longicornis. The sequence goes on along the minus strand of CM023450.1, from coordinate 109,428,792 downwards.
TAAAGTAAACTGCGCTCATATAAGCTATACAATATGGAAAAAAAGAATGGCCATGCGACTCACTAGCTCATTTCCCGCACTAGAACAGGTGTCGTCATATGAGCAGCCGTGCGGTTGGCTGAGGCCGGCCAGAGCGAACGCAAGTTGTGCATGGTTTCAGCTTGCAGAATGAACTGTTTTCACTTAAATGTACTGCATATTCATCTTATAGCAACAGGAATGGTGGCAGAAACAATGCAAGTTACGAAAATACACGTAAACGTATAAATAATACTGCTCTTGGTATTGCACGCACTATGCTTGTTATAGCTACACAGCAGTGCGGCGCTTTGGGGTCGTCTCCGACGGCACTGGCCGACTGGCGTAAGCGACATTGTCTTTCATGACTCAGTTTGTGGAACACAGCCCATGTTTCACGAAACGATTACTACGTACCGTAACAAAACAAGCAAGGTGCAAATACAGTCAGAAACAAAGCAAAGACGGGTAGCGGTCCTCCGCATATGGTGGCGTCATCTAGGCGGGCTCACGACAAACACGGCTCGGCAGTCCAGTGCCGACTGCACAGCGCACTTGAATTTCTCTTGAAGACCCTTCCTTGTGACGTCATGGCAGAGTTCCGGAAACACACTATTTGGCTGGAGAATCAAAATTTTAACTTAAATGGATTAATTTCTTGATGAGTAATGTATCACGTGCTGCCGAACAAGCGATGGGGGCACTATAAAACCCCAAACCTATGGAATAAAACAAACTTGTATTTTGTCTGCAAGGCCCCTTTAAGCACCAAATACAGTAACAGTCAGAAACCTTTTGTAAAATGAACGTTACTGCCATGGCGTAGTTTTGTAAGGATGCGCCTAAAGAAGGCCACTTCGCTGCAAAACGTTTTTTATAAAAACAATATGACGTGCCAAAAATTAAGACTCGACCACTTCGTTGTAACCGCTTTGTTATATAAGGGCGTGCTCCCGTTCCCCCGCATGCGGCAAACCTTGAGATTAGTTGACGACACGCCAGCAGCGGAGATGCAAAGGGGCTTTAAAACTATAAACGAACAATAGTTCACCAACGTTTATATGACATAGCCTGTGCTGTTTCTACTGGCCAACATGGTAGACGCAGTAAAATGAGTAATGGTTTTACGCACTATCCCCCAAAACAGTCGGGGTCGGATTAAGTAAAGGCGCTGAAGCGTGCCCTTGATTTCTGCTACATACAGTTACCTGAAATTGCTGTTCTACTTCTCAAGCTTTGAATCTAGAATACAGGGGCTGTATAATTGAAGATGCTAAAAGGAGACCTATGCGCATTTCAGACGACCCGAAAAGGAGAGGGAGTAAATTTTAGTTTAACCTGACATTATAAAAACGCAATTTCTATGCTACTACTATACGCCTGACGTCGTGTTGCTAACACGCGACGCCAGCGTTGGCTAATTTGATTCAACAAATGCATTTTGAAGAAGTATTGCTAACGGAAACGGCATGAAATTTTGATTGACGCCGTATGACGGTGGTATTATCTCGTAGGCTGCAATAGTAAATCACGAAGGCGTTGTGTCTCGCAGGATAGGAAGGAAACAAACTATCCTGGTCCTCCTTGCTATCGGTGGAAGCGGTAACGCCCTCAGCACACTCTTCTCCAGCTTCGAGGGCTTCGCGGCGCTGCGATTCATCACAGGCTTGGGATCTTACACCGTCTGCAGTGCAGTTTTTGTCACAGGTATGCCAGTGCCATTAATGATTCGTCATATTGGCACACAAAAAAAAATCCTGACGCGTCAACCTAACTGCAGGCAACACACATGAGCTGCTAGTGAAGTCATTATCCTGTAGCATTTCGCTTACGATGGGGTGACTAATTCTTTTGCAGCGGTGCTGCCAATACAGTAATGCCTCCTTAATTTCAACTCGGATGTCTCGAAAGAGCGGTTAAGTCGAAGCTTTTTTTCGACGTGCATTTACCGCTCATAGTCGCCATGTATTTTCCCCCTTTATCTCGAAACGTTTCTTAATGGGATCACGGATATCTATAAATGTTGAAAGAATGGACACAATAAAAATTCCGCTACAGACAGCTGATAAGTTCGCCGTTCTAACACATAGCTCCCACTACGTGCAGAACGCGGTCGTGAACGGCAAATTTACATGGTATGAGGCCGATGTTCCCGTTACGGGAACGCTGTCAAACACCTACATCGTTGAGAGAGCTGTGGAAAATGCAGCTGATCATGCAGACGAAGAGGAGTCTCAAGAAGCGCCTAAAGCGAAAAAAAATTACACCATGTTCCCTTGGGGAACCCTGATGAGGATGCGAAGCATCATGGGGGTTCCGTGTGGTTCCATTGTGTTGCCGTTATGTTGAGCCATCTGGTGTTTTATTAGCGCGAGAGGGAATTCCGTGTCCGATTGTGTGCACGCAAGTACTGTTGTGTGACGGTGAGTAGGTGGGGGTTCTCGAGGCAACGAAACTCGTCCATCATGCTCTTGTCGATGTTGTCGTCTCTGTGGTAGAATCGGTAGTCTCAGTCAGCGTTGGTGAGGTAAAGGTTGTTGGCGTTGGTGCACCCGCTGAGATTGGTTTGTTGGTTGGTTGGTTGCCTCAGACCATGGCAGATACCCACGCGGGGGATTGGCCAAGAAGCTTTGTACCTAATCAGGATGTGACCTATATAATTTTAGGTCCCAAAATATAGAAAAGGAAATACAGAACAGAATTTTTAATATCTATAATATGAAAGTAGATTCAGGAAGAAAATGAGATAAGTGTGACCGTTTAGCTGGCTAGCAGGAAAACCGGCCTGTCGCCGCAACATAAGAATTAAGGGCAGACACAACATCTCTGTGGCAGACTCCTAGGGCGGAAGCGCCTAGTGACAGGACACGGAACTAGATAGCGCAAGGTGAAGGCGTCTAAAGGTTGACTCCAGATGCGTGCGTCGCATTGGGGTTCTCAGAAGCTGCGGCAATTAAATAGGAAATGTTCCATATTTTCCATCTCGTCGCAGAAAGGGCATTGGGGAGATGGAGCCAGACGAGATTTATAATGATAAAAATTTAGTGGTGGAATTTTGCACCGAAGGTTTAGTGATTGCTACCTCGCATATCCTTGTTTCCCAAAACATCGGCTTCCATGAATGACGAAGGTGGCTATAATCTCTAGAGGATAGAAGGGCGTCTTGCTTATATACCTGGAGTAGCTGTAGACGCCTAAATCTGGCCCCCAATAGAAAGCTATCATTTGGACATTGCACGACCACAGCGCCACCAAGAGACATGCTGGCTAATTGATCGGCCACTTCATTGTATAAGATTCCTGCATGTCCTGGAACCCACACTAGCGGAACCTCACAAAGCTGATGGGGAACAAATGATCGAAATGTGCGAATAATTGGAGAATCTTTTTCGGATGTTAATGAGGAACACACAGAGAGGGAGTCAGAAAGTATAACAACATTGGAAAATCTATGCCGAAGTTTTTGAAGAGCCAAAATTATTGCCAATAATTCCGCCTGGAAAATAGGTTTGTAATCAGTTAACCTAATTCAAAAGGACCAATCGAGGTACCGGGAGAATATCCCGACTCCAGCTTTCTCATCAACTTGTGAGGCATCGGTAGCAATGACGATATGGAAATGACGGGTTGACAAATGATCATCCAGCAATCCATTGAGAATTCGGGCCGGCAACATCTTTGCATTAGGAGGCAAGATATTATCAAAGTTTATTTCAACCGATGGCACAATAATACAAGTACGGGGGAGCCGCAAAAGGTCTGCGTGAAGTGGCTCAAGCCATGACTCTACTAGATCCATCTGGAGTCTCTGGAACCGCGGCCACTGAACTCCTTGAAAAAGATCAGGCCTCAGACGGAAAATGAACTGTGCGTCATGCAGGGAAGGGGGGGGGGGCTTAAACAATTTAATAAAGGTTAATACGGTCAATAAGTGGAATAAATACTTAAGTGGAGAAAATCGTGCCTCAAGGTGTAAAATAGGGTTAGCGACATATTTTGGTAATCCCAAGGATAAATAGGGATTTAATTTTTACGCCGCACAACCAGACAATAGGACGCAGCCAAACTCTAATAACTCCTATATATCATTAACGGTGTATCTCTACGCAACCCGAATTTGTGGCTACATAGCCTGCGGAGCACGCCTGCAGCTCTGTCTCCTTTAGTAGCAATACGTTTAATATGAGGACGCCATGTAAGCTGGTCATCATAGATTATACCGAGATATTTTAATTCTGTAACTTGACGGATGTATTGCTGTCGGTACAATAGGCATAACATATGGGGATGGTTACCGGAAATACTAAAACAGCACATTTCCCACATTAAGCGACAAATGTAGCCTGCTAAGCCAATGCTCTAGGGTGGCCTGATAGCTTTGTAATCTTTGACACAAGTCATAAATGTCTCTGCCCGATGAGTAAAAAGCAATATCATCAGCATAAACGTAAGTTGATATTTTGATATGCCATCCATAATGGGAACTGATCTGAGAAGAATATTAAGCTTTGTCTTCTTCTTCAGCGGTTCCCCTACGGGTAGATGACGACGGTGGTTGAACGGGAAGCTATCTCGTGATGGATTCTTTGGTTGGCCAATCCCTAGGGGCATCCTGCCACAATCATCATCAGCGGTGCCTGGCCAGGCATGCGCAGTGGGGGTGACGACGGCGGACAACGACAATGACAAGGGAGGGAGGGACACAGCCCCGAGCATGAGATGCTCCGCATCTTAAAAAAGGATGCTGCTCCGGCTTTGCAACAAGACAGAATATAGCGGTGGCGACCAACAATTGGTGCGATGCATTAGGCAGATCGGGAGTGCTTTTCTGGGACCAGATGCGAACGCGAAACAGGCTAGCATCACGCGCCTCTTTCTTCAGGAAAAATTAAAAAAAAAAGATTTCTCCTGCGAACTTTCTTTCCTTCATGACGAAAGCTCCCCGTGCATTGGAGCATTTGTTACCAGCCTTACTCCTCATTTGAGTGACCTGGCCGCAAATTTTCGGCAATTCGCTAAACTTGAACTCCGCTTATCTCGAAATTTTCGGCGGATTTTACGACTTCGAGTTAATCAGGGATTACTGTAGTTATTAATATTTGAAGTTTTTCTCGGCGTGTCCCCGTCGCCGTGTGTGCGTGGCAGGTATACCGGCGTGAGTGATACAGAGAACAGACAAAAAATTTAGGGCCCTTTCCACTTCCAATACTCTGGGGGTCGAACAAATTAAGATCGCTCTGTTTCTAATTAAGAACCATAAACGCTCGGCCGCCAGTATTTGCTGATAAAAAAGTTCTGGTAGTTGTAATTTTGTTAGTCTTAGTGGTCTGTTCAAGGAAAAGAAGAAGAAAGTATGAGTTGGGAGTGAGAGACAGAGAGAAAAAGTTTATTGAGAGCGTTTATGGTGTTCTTGTAGGAGTAGCTCCCTCTTCACAGCAATCCATGAGCCGTCTAAGCATGAATATGTGTTGAAGTATGTGTCATTGGATGGGGCTCACTAAGCCTCGGTTAAAAACTACCGGCAATTACTCCGCGTAAGTGATCCCAGATCGTATCGAAGGCACAGAGGGTTAGCACTTAAATCGCACTTCCCGCTTATTCCTGTAGAATGCAAAATCCCAGCAGGAGACTAGACACCTCTGAACGTAAAATGCTGCGGGCCCTAGAAAAAATGTCCTCCGCTGTAGCATGTGGTCCTCCTAGCTTATGGAGATCACTTAACAAGCCCGCCCGTTCCAAGTGACTGTTGGAATAGACCATTGATGAAATTTTCTTGTGCTTAAACAGAGCTGACAACGATCGCTATATTAAGCAGAAAAAATCATCAATGGCTGAAGCTTTCACCGTGACTAGAAACAGCAACGCCAAAAAATACATGACGCTGCTACCGCAGTCCGTGTACTGACGAGCATGCGACTCATATCCACACGAAAGATCGCAGAAAAAACAATTGGGCCGGTACCGTACTAAGGGTGACACGCCCCAGACGATACCCGTATATACACGAGGGTTACATGCCCATGGTCACAATATTTTTCTCGTTTCCAAGCGACAACCTAAGGAGGAACCATTTGAAATATGTCCTTGCACAATCATTATAATCGCATACGCGTTCGACTACAGCGGTCCCTATCGGGCATGTTGTCGTGGAATGATTGTCTGTGGATTATTAAGAAAACTATCGGCGCTACCTAGCGGCATGGTAGGAGGGGAAGCGGGGGTTCGCTACCAGAATGACCGAATTGTGGAAGCGCCCGTTGCTCCCGTTTCACATATTGCTTTAAGTACGACATCATTTGTTCTGCTCTGGTGATGATAGATAAAATAATTATTGTAAGTACAATGGTATATCCTTAGGGGTAATCAATTTAATAAACTTAGTGGGAACTCTTTTCTTCCACTACTTATAAGAAAGGCAAAAACAAAGGTGCAGGGACAGTGTCAATAATGTTGAGGCACCAAGAAGTGGCAAACCGCGAATACGTAATTCCCAACTTTTCTCGCTTGTTTATTCTAGCCCCATTCATTGTATTCTCTGATAGAGATTCTGATGAACACTGATGCCATGGCTTGTAACAGCTTAACGAAGCCCGTGGAGCTTTATCAAGGCAGTAACTTGACGAAGAACGAAATGTTGACAATATACGGCACTTGAAGTCCTAGAAATGGTTGTTGATTTCATCTTCGTTGTGATGTAGCCATCGAGTTCACCGTTTCCCACCGGCGGACCATGATCACACTGATATTTGCCATGAGCTGGTCGGGCCTCGCTGCGGCCCTGCCCTGGTACGGCTACGTGGTCCAGAGCTGGAGGATTCTGCTTCTCACCGGAGCTGTCATCGATGTGTTGCTCGCGGGCCTTCTCTGGTGAGTCACGCTTTTGACTATCGCGAATGTTGCGTAAGAAAAGAAAAATGCGAACGTACTGCAATCCTGCTGCAAGTGAGAAGAGACAAAGCATTATTTTAAGAATGTATATAGTATATATACTGTGAGCAACAATCCGTCCGTATTTGTAACGCCCATGTAAGTGTCATTTGTAAGTGCCGTGGTGCTATTGGGATTCAGTCATGGGCCACTTCATCTTCTTCATCATCATGTCATCATCATGTCATACCGCATCTATTTTTCGGGACCATTCCCATTATCATTCCTGAGTTCTGGACTGCCGTTCGGAATAAACGCGCTGTGCTGACTGTGTCTGCCTTCCTGTCTGACGGCTGTCCTTGACGCACTCTCTCTCTCTCTCTCTCACTATATATATATATATATATATATATATATATATATATATATATATATATATATATATTATATATATATATATATATATATATATCATGTCTTGACTTCGCGGAGAACTGCAGCGGAGCTAAAGCCGTGAGTGAGCGATGTGGTCTGGACAGATAGCTGGGCCCTTCCCAGTGGCGCCACCAACGGCTCTACCCGTGTGCTGCAATTGTGAAAAGTTCGACTTTCGACGTTGCAATGTAATGTTCGTCGAGTTGACGGAGCCTCGAAAACTAACAACCGGAAAGATCTTGTGTAATTAGCATAACATGACGGATGTCTAAAACTAGATGGAAGGGTAGACGTGTCGTTTTCTTGCCGAACAACTCTCGTGTCCTGCGCATAGGGTTAATGCTTAGTCCTGCATTCCTTCCTTCCAGGTTCTGGGTTCCGGAGTCTCCCCGGTGGCTTCTGTCCGTGGGTCGCAAAGAGGAAGCCGTTTCCTGCCTGCAACGCATAGCACGCATCAATGGAAAGAAAGTCTCGAAAAGCACACTCAACAAGCTACTTTTGGTGCGATTACCGTACTGAGAAGCAGTGAGAATCTTTAAGGTTCACTGAAACGTTTTTCTCGAAGCGTCATTTTTTGGTGTATCCAATCAAAAATCAAATATAAGTACCTCAGTGTTCTTCCAATCTGTGAAGAAGGACGACCAGCGAAGCCGGGCGCAATCCAACGAGTGTACGAAACAAAACACATTCCTGGTTAATTTCTTGAATGAAATTTGCAAAGGCGACAGTTTTATTCTAGTTGGCAAACATGGGGTTGTTCGTTTCCCTCATGCGTCGTAGGCATCCTACTCTGAGTAACACACCAGCATAAACCTCTCCACCACGGAGGACAGCAGCCAGGTCGCAGTGGGTAACGAGACGTCCACGTTTGAACCTCCCAACAGCACAACTTCCATGTCATTGGTGAGGGCATGAAGCCTAGCTGCCCCTGCACGCTCCCCTCCCTGCATCCCCACCCCTCTGTGCACGCTTAATGCGGCAACCTGTGATGCACGCGTGCTTAGGCGTCAAAAAAATACAAGGGCGAAAATGACCCTCCGGAATCCCTTCAAAATGAACGAGAATTATTGGCACACGTGAAAGAGGGCGAGTTGCCCTTCAAACCGGAGGGATTTGCAGCTACTCGACGAGGTGGACGGCAACTGAGGCGCGTGTAAGTTCTGCTGGCAGCAGCTTTCCGTTATCTTCCCACCCATTCGCCATTCTGTGTGTCCCGACGCTGCTTTACTTCGTGCTCTTCTTCCTCCGGGCGAACGACACGCGTCCGTTCATGAGCGAGTTAAAAGTACCACTACTGATTACGGCACTAGCACCGTTACCAGCCGATTGCGCAACTTGTGAAAGAGGCATCGGTGGCAGCGAGGGTTGTAAAACTTGTGAAAGAGGCGTCAGCGTTGGCGAAAAAAAGCGCGGAAGCGGTGGCGAGTAAACGCCCAGTCACAAAGACGCGTAAAATCAAAGTAGTGCAGCGACGTAAGCAGGGGTTAGTGCGCGTAATATCGGCGTACGTATTCCGGCGTACGCTGAATACATTGATACGCGCTTGTTACGTCATAGTCAGAGTCGGCCAGCAATCGACTCAGTGTTTACGTCGACCTCTGGCGGTGATATTATCTGGTGGTCAGATCGCATAGCAAGTAAACATAACTGATACATAAGCTAACTTGACTATTAATTATGTGATAAAGGCAAAGGAATTTGTAAAATACGGAGAGCAGACAACGGGTGAAAACGCGCGGAGCAAGGCGCGACTATGGAAGCAATGAGTTTACGCCGAATAAAGAGGAGAGTTTTGTGCCTGCCAAGTTGGATATAAAAGAGGAGGGTTTTGTGCCTGCCAAGTAAGCAAATTATTGGGTGCGGAATACCCTTAGGACAGCACAATGTCCGTCCGCGTCCGTGTGCATAGCATTTACAATCGCTAAATATCACACAGGCACCGGCAAGATTCGAGCCTGTCTCTGGTAGACCAGACAGAGTCAGTGTCAGTCGTCTTACTTATTGGGCTACGACCGTGGGTGAGTATCCGGGTGTCAAATGGCTTACTCCCTCGCCTGTAATGGTGCGGACTACCTTAGGACCTCCCAATGTCCGTCCGCGTCCACCCGTGCGCACACCACCATCATGCGAACATCAAGCGAAATTCGATTTGAGCCGTGAGGTGCAGTTCATTTAGGGAATAATCAAGGTGCAACTCCCGGCTATACGCCTCGAGCGCGGCCTGTAGGGGCGCCACTGAAATCCCCCTAGCGGCCCGTTTGGAAAGCAGGCGCGGGAGTCCGCGCCCCGCTCCCCAGTGCCGCCGCTGCTTTTGCGGCACGTTCACGACTGAGATTTACCGTTTGTGGGCGTTTGAAATTCATGTTTGTGTGGAGCAGTCACTCTGTTCGCAAATGGGGTGTGTTTACGAGAGTGTAAATGTTTCCGACGCGATCTTAGTGTGGTATTTTCGGTCTGTATAAGCACCAGGTGTGTCACAGGCCAGCGTCGCTGAACCGGCGTATGATGGAGCCGATTGTATTTACACTGACCTGAATTTACTAGCCGTGTCTCCGTAACCACCAGTTCCTCAGATGTTCATGCTACGGCTATACACTACGATTTAAATCGGTTTTGTGCGATTACATAATCAGCGGAGCACTCATACCTGACAGCACGTGCACCAGTTACGTTTGCCAATCACCACCATTTACAAGCCAGTCTGTGTTAATTTCGGGAATATTCAACAAAAGTACGATGGAAAATGCATAATTATACTCGGGGATCAGCACACGACAGAGTCGTCTTGTTACTGAGGTGCGCGCCCGCAGACCTTCATCTGCTACATATATCCTCTGCGAGCAGCGCGGAGACGGGCTTAGAATATAATCCGCGTCCGCGACTAAATGCTTCTTCGAAATATCGTCATATGGCACAGGGAGCCTGCAGAATAAACCAGAAACTGAAATCAGAGGGCCTTATCACATACCACACTCTTCCAACGACACATTTCATCGCTTGTTGAACAGCCTACCCTGTATGTATACTTCCAAAAATGCGTCCGCCGTACGATCAGCTCTTCGTTGAAGTAGAAAAACAAAAGGAAAGTGAACGCGAGATTCATGTGCGGGATTACTAAAACGTTCATTGCTTGATTCCGCTCCACATTTGTACACGGCGTCCCCCCCCCCCCACTGATTTCTCGCGAAATAGCAGTGCATTTCGCGTATAGTTGGTCTAGTGAAACCTACCTGACTAAAGTTTAGACGAACGTCTTTAGCATGCCAGAAGCTGCACTGTTTTTTTTTAAATGCGAATGCATTTCTTAGTCGGGGGTTGTCGTGCTCCGTAGGCGTGCGCCGGCAGGTGTACCTTGCGCGAGAGAACACGAGATGCCGCGAGCAAGCTCGCCTTCTTCTTCTTCTCCTCTACTTCCTCCTCGTTCAAAGCGCGTGCAAGTTCCTCTTTCTCCTCCTCTGCTTTTAAATGCGAATGCATTTCTTAGTCGGGGGTTGTCGTGCTCCGTCGGCGTGCGCCCGCAGATGTTATCTCTCCGCGCTCCTCCTCGCCCCTAGCAACAGCTGTGGCGCGCCTAGCAACCGGAGCAGGTGGTAGCTCGGGCGGGAGTAGCGGAGGGCAAGGGGAGAGGAGGAGCGCGCTCGGGCGTGTGAGGGCGCTCGCATCGCGGAGCTCGGGCGGAGTAGCGGAGAGTGAGTGGAGAGGAGGAGCGCGCTCGGGCGTGTGAGGGCGCTCGCATGGCGGAGCTCGGCGGGCTCTCTCTCCTCTCCGCGTACCCTCTCTCCGCTCGCTGCGCTCGGAATCTATATAATGCAGTGGAGCGCGCGCCTGGCGCCTTGATAGCGATTCTTCATTAAGTGCGCCATTAATAATAATTACTCGCACCGCACTCATCGGTGCACCCAATGCATTCGCATTTCCGCACGATCCCCTTCGGGGAGGTGGGGGGATTTTTTTTCATTTCCGTTAGAGCTATTATGTTTCTAAATTTCGCATTGGCACAGCATTTATTTTTCTGTGGTTTCATTTCCTTGGTTCTTGCTATATGGCGTGTGTGGGCACATATTTAACGACGCACAGGTTTGGAATATACTTTACATTTTCGCATGGTTTATATTCTTATAAAAGGCATAAGTTATTGTCCGGGATTGGGTAATCACATCCCCGAAACATATTTTTCTGCGGCGTATATATGCGAAACGAAGCCGCATTCGTTGTCCACGCTGCAAAATGAAGCCAACCTCTTATTGTGCCAGTATCAGGTCTAAACGAGGCGTCAGTAGAATTCATTTGTGCCTGATGTTTTGGAGGTGACATGGGTGATATGTTGCTGCCGTCGCCGACGCCCGAAAGAGCG